>JAEAOA010000956.1:2160000-2552500 GCA_016746295.1 Potamilus streckersoni | reverse complement strand
ATACACACACGCACACGCACACAAACGCTACACCATTAATAATTAAATAACATAGCTCTGATCCAACTTGTAATGTTCTAATGCGTTAGAAATGAAGCCGTGCTATCTTCAATCAAATGCCTTCTGATCGAGTAAGAACACGACTCCCTTCTCATCTATATTGTTTTAAAAATATATATATATTATAGCAGCTTTTGAAAGTGCATTATTAATTATTTTCCTCTCTGTTCCTCCACAATTATTGTATTTAGACATTTTCTTCTCCTATTCGTTATAATTTTACTTTGAATTTTATAATCAGCGTTCAATAGTCTTATTGGCCTCCAATCTTTTATTTCCTCTCTCACCATCCCTTTATATATTAATGTAATAAAACCCTTCCTTAAGCTTTTCGGCATTTGCCCCTTAAAATAAAATATTATAAAGTAATTCCAAAATATGAACTAATTAGCTTTCAAACTTTATATAAAAATCAGAACCTGGGGATTTCCTTTTTTAAAAATTTTGATAGCAGTTACTATTTCATTTAAAGTAATAAATATTTCACAATTCTCTCGTTCTTTAGAGGTGTTTGCTTAAAATTATTTCGCTGCAAGTGGCTGTCTATAGTATTGACATCGATATTTTGAGATTCATATAAAAATTTAGTGTTAACAATTTTTAACATTCTAATATCGTGTTAGCTCTATAAACCAATATCAATTATAAACACCTCCCTTTTTGCGTAAGTTATCCTATTTCCCTGCTTTAATGTTTTTTAATCCATTGCTTAATTACATCATCATCGTGTTCAGTTGGAGGATTGTTATTAGTTTGAATCTCAATATAATTGTTTTTTAACCAATGTTTAACTTTCTTCTTTAGCTTTTCCCGATCTTCCATTATGTTTCCTACGTATTTAGTTTTCAAATTATCCAGATGAGTAAACACGTTTTTACATCGTCATTATCCCTTAGATGAGTATTGTTCAGTTTCCACCCCTTCATTTACATGCTATTAATAGTTCGAGGAAGACTGATTTATGATCAGCAACCTTATTTAATAACTATGGAACATACTTTAGCTGCAGTAATGTGATTTTCAGACATGTAAAAAGTGTATACTACCTTTATCAGACATATACATTAAACACACACACACACACACACACACACACATATATATATATATATATATGTGTGTGTGTGTAATAAAATATATATATATATATATATATATATATATATATATATATATATATATATATATATATATATATATATATATACATTACACACACATATAATCAAGGGATATAGGATTTCTTTAATAGTAATCTGGAACGACTGCGTGTATATATGAGAATTAATTACTAGGTCGTCATGCGAGTGTCTGCTACGCACGAGCTTGTATAACAATGATTCAGTGCCATCATTGCTTTGGTGATGCGTGCTTAGTGGTGACGGTATATGGGTTGGTGCGTGCAGGCAAGGCGATGGGTGCCATTTACTCGCAAACCTGGGTTCGAAACTCAGTAAAGTACGAATTTAATTTTTCTAACCTGTATGATAGTATTGTGTGTATTAAACTATTATTTCTGCCTACTATTATCAAGATTCTACTACAGCGTCCAGGGATAGCACAGTCTGTATATATATATATATATATATATATATATATATATATATATATATATATATATATATATATATATATATATATATATATATATATATACATCTATACATTACATACATAAATGCATTACCCACACATATTTACAAATATACATTAAATACACATATATGCATTACACAAAGATATAAATATATTACACACATATACACAATATATACACATGTATGCATTACACACAAACATAGAAAAGGTTGATAGGATACCATTTATTCTGACCTATCACCCAGACAATCCCAAAGTAGGTAAAATCATCTATAACCACTGGCCAACCGTGCAATCGTCAGACATACTAAACCTAATACTTCCGAACAAACCTGTAGTAGATTACCGGAGACCAAAAAACCTAAAGGACATCCTAGTCAGGGCAAAGCTAACGCCAATCGCTAGTCAAAACCAACCTAGTCAATCTGGACCCTGTGGCGATAAAAGATGCAAAACCTGTCAACATATGATAGAGACCAAGACATTCACTAGCACAGTGACTAAAGAAAAACTAAACATACATGGTCCAAACAAAACGTGCAAAACAGAGAATGTGATTTATCTCATCACATGTAAGATCTGTGGCCTTCAGTACGTCGGAGAAACTGAAAAGCTACACAAAAGGATAAACCTTCATAGATCTGATTAGATGACAAAAAAGCTGTACAGAAGCCTGGTCGCAGAACACTTCTCCTTCCCTGGCCACACTTTCAGTGATATAATACTTATCGCTATTGCTAACAACCACAGCTGGAGTTCCGAAACCAGGAAGGAAAAGGAATCATACTGGATACGCCGTTTTAGAACATTGAAACCCAGCGGTCTAAACCAAGAAGACTAGAAAATGATTGTTGTTATTGTTGTTGTTATTGGGCTTAACGCCATTTTTCAGCACACGATAGGCTATTCATGGCGGCCAGTATTAATGGTGGAGGAAGAAACCGGGAAATCACCGGAAAGAACCACCGACCCACGAGAAGCTACTGGCAAGCTTTCTCACATATCCACATTCACCGAATCCTAGATTCGAACTCACGCAGACAGAGGTGAGATGGCAGTGATCCGTAACGGACAGCGCTTTAGACCACTCGGCCACTCGGGGCCCCTACTAGAAAATGAAAACTATGCACTAGTAGAATTTAACATTTTCTAAATCTTCTTATTATCTTTCAATTTTTACTATAAGAATAACCGGTATAGAATCAAATATCCGGGATATAATCTGCGTTACATAAATGTACAAAAAGTAAAAATAGATGTCGCTTTGGCTTATAGACTTTTAGGGAATTATACAATGTTTTCAGTTTCCGCAACTAGTCTATACAAGCTGGTTGTATTTATAGTTTTAGCACATGTGAAGACAGCCATGTATAGGTTTACAAACACAACGTTTTTTTGTTTATTTGTTTGTCGTAACTATGTTTTGTATTTGCCTTTGAAAAAGACTCATTAAGAGTCGAAAGCGCTTAGGCTAGTTAGTTACTAGTTTCGTACTGTTCGTCGTCAGTTTATTGCATTTATTTTAATTAATCCCTGACACACGTGATCCCTTGGTGGATCCAGTACGCTTGAAAGGGTTGTTATTCGCCATATGATTTGTATTCTTTATATATATATATATATATATATATATATATATATATATATATATATATATATATATATATATATATATATATATATATATATATATATATATATATATATATATATTGTAAATGGACTTGAATAATATGCAATTCATTATGCAATTAATTATTGTAATGATCTTGTATGATTTTGGAAAGTATTGAAAGTCGACCCTCCTACCCGATTCACTACATATTTGGAATACATCCCCTTTGTGAGTATTTCCCTGGAAGGGACAATGGAGTTAAGAATCATATTTGGGGCACATTTTAGGCAAGGCATTTTGCTGAATTGTTTTAGCATATTTATAGTTCAGGCATCCAATTTAAACCATATGTGAAAAAATAATAGGGTCACGTGCTTCCCTTACTTCCTCGGCCAATCGTGCCACTGGTTGGAGGCATGGTGTCTTTTGCCTTTTGATAAATTGCCAGCTTATTTTGAGGCGTGTCATGTTTTTGTTTACATAAGGTTCTTGTTTCCAGACATTGTGGTCCGTGATATTGAGTATTTTGAGTATATTAGTCATTAAATTATTGCATATAGTTTAATGTATGATTGTCGACTTTCAAATGTAAGTAAGATACAAGAATAGGTATTGAAATGTTAGTCGCTTTAATCCAATTTTTTTTTTGGTTTCGATATGTATGGTTACAAAACATTTAGCTTGTCATTAAATTCTAACAAATTCAGAAAGTTTGCAACAACCACAAATTAATTCTAGATGTTCTACACTAATACCAATATAGTGAATAAAGTAAGTTGTAGTTTAACATTTATAATTTACTGGTCCTTTTTCAACAATTGTTCACTGTGAAAAGGTGTCTTTTATAAGAAATCGTCAATTTCAAACAGGCATCCACCATTATCAGTTATACATGTAAACATTTATAAGGACCATAATTAAACCTGAAACTAGACGCAAGTAAAACGTGTCGGTCCTATAATATCTTCAAAAATCACCTTATCACTGAATTATTAAGCATAAAGCTAATGAAAATTTTCTACATGTTATACACATATTTGTTGTATATGTATACGTGTGATTCTATCTGATTAAATTTTCCGACATGTTGGATTGGTCAATTCTTTTAATTGCCGTGAAAATCATTTACAGATTCCCATCCACCCCGCGTTCTACATCAAATTAAATGCTTGCTGCGAATTGCAATAGTAATCCCCCTCATCAGTAATTTTCAAGCAAACGGGAATTATGTCACTATCAACAAGAATTTCAACCACGTTGTAAATATTCAATACTATATCGAATTGATGTACATTAATATTGCATTGTTCAGAATTCAAGCATCTTGTGACTGAAGGAAATTCTTGCTCATTGATTATGTGCTTTTCAGAAATTTATTAAAGAATAAAACTCTTGTTATGTCGAGAAGTACGTATATATATATATATATATATATATATATATATATATATATATATATATATATATATATATATATATATATATATATATATGTATGTATGTATGTGTATATATATATATATATATATATATATATATATATATATATATATATATATATATATATATATATATATATATATATATATATATAAAGAATACAAATCATATGGCGAATAACAACCCTCTCAAGCGTACTGGATCCACCAAGGGATCAAGTCTGTCAGGGATTAATTAAAATAGATGCAATAAACTGACGACGAACAGTACGAAACTAGTAACTAACTAGCCTAAGCGCTTTCGACTCCCAATGAGTCTTTTTCAAAGGCAAATACAAAACATAGTTACGACAAACAAATAAACACAAAAACGTTGCGTTTGTAAACCTCTACATTTCTATCTTCACATGTGCTAAAACTATAAATACAACCAGCTTGTATAGACTAGTTGCGGAAACTGAAAACGTTGTATAATTCCCTAAAAGTCTACAAGCCAAAGCGACATCTATTTTTACTTTGTGTACATATGTAACGCAGATTATATCCCGGATATTTGGTTCTATACCGGTTATTCTTATAGTAAAAATTGAAGGATAAGAAGATTTAGAAAATGTTAAATTCTACTAGTGCATAGTTTTTATTTTCTAGTCGGCTTGGTTTAGACCGCTTGGTTTCAATGTTCTAAGGCGGCGTATCCAGTATGATTCCTTTTCCTTCCTGGTTTCGGAACTCCAGCTGTGGTTGTTGGCAATAGCGATAAGTATTATATCACTGAAAGTGTGGCCAGGGGAGGAGAAGTGTTCTGCGACCGGGCTTCTGTACAGCTTTTTTGTCATCCAATCAGATCTATGAAGGTTTATCCTTATGTGTAGCTTTTCAGTTTCTCCCACGTACTGAAGGCCACAGATCTTACATGTGATGAGATAAATCACATTCTCTGTTTTGCACGTTTTGTGTGGACCATGTATGTTTAGTTTTTCTTTAGTCACTGTGCTAGTGAATGTCTTGGTCTCTATCATATGTTGACAGGTTTTGCATCTTTTATCGCCACAGGGTCCAGATTGACTAGGTTGGTTTTGACTAGCGATTGTTGTTAGCTTGGCCCTGACTAGGATGTCCTTTAGGTTTTTTGGTCTCCGGTAAGCTACTACAGGTTTGTTCGGAAGTATTAGGTTTAGTATGTCTGACGATTGCACGGTTGGCCAGTGGTTTGCGATGATTTTACCTACTTTGGGATTGTCTGGGTGATAGGTCAGAATAAATGGTATCCTATCAACCTTTTCTTTCTGTCCATATCTGAGTAGGTCATCACGGTTTGTTTGTTTGGCCCTTTGGATTGCCTCCGCAATCAGGTCTTTGTCGTAGCCTCGGTAAATTAAATGTTTAGCCAGCTCTTCAGACCTTTCTATGAATCTTTCATCGTCGGAGCAAATTCTGCGTATCCTCAGTGCTTGGCTATATGGAATGTTCTTAATGCAGTGTTTTGGATGACAGCTGGTTGGGAGAAGATACTGGTGTTTGTCGGTTGGTTTCGAGTAGATGTCTGTGTGTAATTTGTTTTCCACCAGTCTGGTTGTTGTGTCCAGGAAAACATGGTTTGAGTTGGAAATTTCTGCCGTGAATTTTATTGAAGGATGGAAGTTGTTTGCCTTTGAAATGAAGTCATCCAGACTTTCTCTTCCATACTTTGAGGGAAAGCTCTTAGCATCGGTTGAGCGTACACCATACCAGTGGGTACGCTTTATCGATGATATAGAAATGAAGTGGCAGTATGGAAGAGAAAGTCTGGATGACTTCATTTCAAAGGCAAACAACTTCCATCCTTCAATAAAATTCACGGCAGAAATTTCCAACTCAAACCATGTTTTCCTGGACACAACAACCAGACTGGTGGAAAACAAATTACACACAGACATCTACTCGAAACCAACCGACAAACACCAGTATCTTCTCCCAACCAGCTGTCATCCAAAACACTGCATTAAGAACATTCCATATAGCCAAGCACTGAGGATACGCAGAATTTGCTCCGACGATGAAAGATTCATAGAAAGGTCTGAAGAGCTGGCTAAACATTTAATTTACCGAGGCTACGACAAAGACCTGATTGCGGAGGCAATCCAAAGGGCCAAACAAACAAACCGTGATGACCTACTCAGATATGGACAGAAAGAAAAGGTTGATAGGATACCATTTATTCTGACCTATCACCCAGACAATCCCAAAGTAGGTAAAATCATCGCAAACCACTGGCCAACCGTGCAATCGTCAGACATACTAAACCTAATACTTCCGAACAAACCTGTAGTAGCTTACCGGAGACCAAAAAACCTAAAGGACATCCTAGTCAGGGCCAAGCTAACAACAATCGCTAGTCAAAACCAACCTAGTCAATCTGGACCCTGTGGCGATAAAAGATGCAAAACCTGTCAACATATGATAGAGACCAAGACATTCACTAGCACAGTGACTAAAGAAAAACTAAACATACATGGTCCACACAAAACGTGCAAAACAGAGAATGTGATTTATCTCATCACATGTAAGATCTGTGGCCTTCAGTACGTGGGAGAAACTGAAAAGCTACACATAAGGATAAACCTTCATAGATCTGATTGGATGACAAAAAAGCTGTACAGAAGCCCGGTCGCAGAACACTTCTCCTCCCCTGGCCACACTTTCAGTGATATAATACTTATCGCTATTGCCAACAACCACAGCTGGAGTTCCGAAACCAGGAAGGAAAAGGAATCATACTGGATACGCCGCCTTAGAACATTGAAACCAAGCGGTCTAAACCAAGCCGACTAGAAAATAAAAACTATGCACTAGTAGAATTTAACATTTTCTAAATCTTCTTATCCTTCAATTTTTACTATAAGAATAACCGGTATAGAACCAAATATCCGGGATATAATCTGCGTTACATATGTACACAAAGTAAAAATAGATGTCGCTTTGGCTTGTAGACTTTTAGGGAATTATACAACGTTTTCAGTTTCCGCAACTAGTCTATACAAGCTGGTTGTATTTATAGTTTTAGCACATGTGAAGATAGAAATGTAGAGGTTTACAAACGCAACGTTTTTGTGTTTATTTGTTTGTCGTAACTATGTTTTGTATTTGCCTTTGAAAAAGACTCATTGGGAGTCGAAAGCGCTTAGGCTAGTTAGTTACTAGTTTCGTACTGTTCGTCGTCAGTTTATTGCATATATATATATATATATATATATATATATATATATATATATATATATATATATATATATATATATATATATAGACACACACTGACAAGGGAGTTTTGAGCTTGGGTGTACTTCTCTATATGACAAGAGTTTTATTCTTTATTAATTTTCTGAATAGCATATAATCTATGAGCAAAAATTTCCTTCAGTCACAAGATGCTTTGATTCTGAACAATTAGCAGCAATTACAATAACAGTTTGCTAGCAAAAACGAATGGCAAATAATTTAAAGTTTGTTGTACTTACACGTCTCAACGTAAACTCCGCTATAAACCTTCTCACTTTCACTGCCAACATGTCAGCTGAGTGTAGACAACCCCAGGAACATATCATGTAACTGCTTCATGTCAATTAGGAGGGTTCAAGCAAAATCTTAATTCGTTTCCGGAGAGTTACGAATCAAACATTTTAACTTACAAAAAACCTGTAACAAGCTTAGTTTTAGATGACATTCTTAAATCGATTTAATCTTTTTATCACAAACATGATAAAACGTAGTTTCTTTGCTTGGTTCCTCTAAAAAAAAACAGTGCACTAAGGGTCTTGCATGTCTTTAGTGAAATAAATTATCATAGTCTCAACAAGTTAATGATTCTGTGATAATTAGTACGGACAAAAAGGGGCTAGTTTTACGGCACACCTGCACAAGGTTTCTTAATGCCGAGGCAATTGGAGTAATATGCCTTGCCCAAAGACAGACCAAGGCAGATGACTCAAACTTGTCTTATGGCAGGGTTCGAACTCGCACCCTTTGGTTGTGAGTCAAGCACGCTAAGGGCGGATTCTTATGGGAATACCTACTCCAAATGGGGTGTCGCAAACAAGAAACAAGTAACTTTGTCATTAGTGAATATAGTAATCAGATCTTTGAGTGAAACCCAGTTTCAGACTGATGAAATGTTTAAATTAGGTGACACGCATTTGCCTAGAAAAAATTCAGCCCTAAACCTGATTACAAATAATTTTATATCACTATTTTTTAAGCGACTTTGCTTATTTAATATTAGCGTTAAGTTGGCCGTTCAGAAGCTCAAGATGCACAGATCGCTGGGATAAACATTTGGTAAAAGGCGAACACTGATTGATCGGCTTTAGGATTTAGACAAAAGATCAAAAGAAAAAATATAATTTTAAAACTGCCATATTGGTTATTAAAATAATTTTGATCCTAACTGATATTAGGAACGGAAATTAAAAAACCCAGAACAATAAAGGCCTTTTAAAAGGTTCAGACAATTGCGTCCATTGCATGAGGAGATTTTAATGGTCAACTTGCATTAAAACTCTCCAATGTGCTGGAACCAGTAATCAAAACAAGAGCCGCAACGATCAAAGAGGATGTGCGATGTGCTACCACTGCACCATTCAAACCTTTAAGTGGCTCAAACTCAATCTAATTGCCTATTCACTTACAAGACTTTTGTATTTCATCAGTTTTGTTCTTCCAGTTTGTTAATGGTTTTCAACTCGCTTTAAAATCACGATATCTAACATCAAAAGAAGCTTGAAACTTTTTTATGAAATATTTGATAGGTTTTTTGTTTCAAAGCATGAACTAGAAACAGCAAGCTTACGCAAAATAAGGAAGTATTCGCAACGATTCCATATTATACATGTTATTGTAGACAAACATTTGCAACACTCTCCAGAACACTAAGCTTATTTCAATCCCTCCGAAAGATAGTGGGCATTTTTGCATGTATTTCTATCGAGAGAAATGTATATTGTCATTATTTTAGACTAATTGGTAGCTCTCTACGTATCCCATTCCGTGTCATTATATTATATAAATGCATTACTGCACATTGTTACGTGCGTGTTGTTATGCATATATAATTTGCATTGTTTGCTTTTTTATTAAATAGTTATTTTATGTATGCTATAGGTTATATAAAATTGAATTTTATGCCTGACCTTGTCCAAAATCAAGATTATTGTCCAAATGACCAGAATCGTTGCTTTTTTATTATTCTGTTAACAACTAATACATAGCTAGTAGTCTTTCTACGAGTTTAGTATTATGATCATTATAAACAGAAGAAAAAAAATGTTTATCTTAGTCTGAGTCAAGACATTGTGTTTGCCATGTTCTGTTATAATTATAGTAACATATCTTTTTGTAGCTGAGATTTTTTTTTTTATAGAACTTGAACTTTTGGCCATCATCAGGGTTATTCTATTGTATTTTGATTTGGATGCAATTTTTTATTTTTGTCTTGAAATACAAAATTCTCCATAATATTCTTGGACAAACATTTACTGGTAATTCAAATAAGGAAAACTCTTAATTTTTACTTTAATCTTGCAACTTCGAATCTATGCATATAGTCTAAATAGTATCCTTAAATTTTAAATTGAAGCCGTCTATAAAGATTGTTTAGCAAATTTGATAAACATTGCACTTTCTGTCAAATGTCATCGTGACGTAATGTTTGCTATGTTGAATTGCGATAGATATTAATTTACATGCATACAATACATGATCAATGTTTTTATTTCCCCCAGCTGATTTTATTTTACAAATACGTAAGAAGTTTGTTAAATAGCTTTAACTTTAAAAAAAAACCTAAATTTCTATGGTGATCTAATTCGTCATATGGTCTATAGCCACCAGTATATTTTTAATGTGATGGTTTATTAATTATATTTTGCTACTATGACTGATATAATTTTCTGCACTAATTTATCGTAGTGCTCCATAGACGTAGGATCTCTTCAGTGCTCAACAATTAACGATTATTCATTAATGCAATTGTTCATTAATAATACGATCGTTCATCAATGATTGTTCATTAACACTATTGTTCATTAATACGATTGTTCACCAATAATACGATTTTTCATTAATAATAACATTATTCATTAACGCCATTGTTCATTAATATGATTGCTCATTAATAATACAATTGATCATTAATACGATTGATCATTAATAATTTGTTCAATAGTGCGATTGTCCATTATTAAAAAGACTGTTCTTTAATACGATTGTTCATTAACACGAGTGTTCAATAATACGATTATTCATTAATACGATTGTTCATCAATAATAGATTGCTCATTAATAATAAGATTGTTCGTTAACACAATTGTTAATTAATACGATTGTTCATTAATAATAGTTAATAATAGATTGCTCATTAATAATAAGATTGTTCGTTAACACAATTGTTAATTAATACGATTGTTCGTTAATAATAAGCTTGTTCAGTATGCGATTTTTCATTACAACGATTTTTCAGTGAAGTTGTTGCTATGTAACCTAAAAAGAAGAGACAGTAGTGTATGGGGGCAATATAGCGTCAATGGAAATGCATAACGAACCCATTGGTGATATGTCCTGAAGATTTATAGCCTAAAAATCCCTAGAAAATTCTAAGATTCAAGCTCTATTTTGAGATGCATAACTTTCCCGCTTTAAATCTGCATTTTATGGTTCGACTCTAGTAGTGTATGGGGCGATATAGCTTCAATGGAAAATACATTACGGACACATACACCTCGGATGGAAATGGCCTCAAGATTTATAGCCTCAAAAAACCCTGGGGAGGTATATTCTCAATGGTATTTTTTATAGGAACAAGATGAATGGCAAAGGTAGCATGACGTTACTGTACTAGACATATAACACTAGCAAGGGTCTGACCTAAATACACACATAGCTACTGCTCTAGGGCGGGACACATACACATAGCTACTACTCTACACACATACAATAGAGACACAGAGACATATAACACATGTAGATATATAGCAGAATTGAAAGTGAAAATCTTTTCGAGGCATATAAAGTGACCCTGAAAAGAGCTTTTGGGTTCTTCTTCCTTTATCTTCTCTATTTCTACCACCAGCTCTTTATTTTTCCAATAATTCTTTTCTTCCTGTTATTGTTTTCTTCTTCTTCGTCTGGCATCCAGACTGAATGTCCCAGAGCTCTAATTTCTCTTTGATTTTGATCCAATTCTAATTTAGTTTTTAAAAGTCTTCTTTCTTCTTTCTGTTTTATTTGTCCTTCCTTTCTTTTTCCACATCTCCTTGATTATTTCGACTTATTCCTTCAGAACTTTTTCATGAGGTCTTCATCTTTTTTTTAAAGATTCTATACCCAAGTTTTTCATAAAAGACCATTTGGTTAAACAGTAGAAGTCGTGTAGATTGAAGATCCCTTCGATGACTTTATCAAGAGCCTGCTCTCACCTATTTAGGTTGAATAAAACCTCTAACCTTCTCCACTTGCTCCTCTGCCATACCTGTTACTTGATGTTGAGCAAAGTTCAAGTTGATGACTTGTCTAGATATAATATCTCTCTTAACTTGATATCTTCATTCCTTTATGATCCTTTCAATTGCGTAGACTATACATTATCTAAAAATAAATATCTTTGAGTTGATTAAAGAGATCCAGTTTGTATTCTGTGTAGAATAGCGCGAATGATGAATGCTGTGACTTTTAAATGCTTCAAGCACGACGGTAAAAAAAAAAAAACATCTCTTACTCTCACTTCACATATAATCTACTACCCTCACTAAAGAAGAATCAAACGTAAAACACACAAATATATCATCAACACCATCGGTATGAAAAGAAAAAACACACAAATATACTGTCCACACCATTGGGACGACAAGAAAAAACACACAAATATACTATCCTCACTAGCAAAGAAGCAAGCGTAATTTATACATATACTATCCACACCATCAGGATGAGAAGAAAAGACACAAATATACTCTCCACACAATCCGGATGAGAAGAAAAATAACACACAAAGATACTATCCACACCATCGGGATGTGAAGAAAAAACACATATTATATACTATCCACACCATAAAGATGAAAAACCCCACAAATATAATATCCATACTAAAAAATGAGCAAGTATAAAACACAAAAATATTATCCACACCATCGGGATGAGATTAATAAACATATTAAATACTATCCACACCATCGGCATGAGAATCAAGCACAAATATACTATCCGCACCAACGAACGAGCAAGCATAAAATACACAAATATACTATACACACCAAAATGAATTTCTTTCCTAGAGTATTAGGTAACCCTAAAAAGGGCTGGTATTTTTTTTGTTGGTGTTTTGTTTTGTTCACGGAAGTAATGACAATCACTTTTTTATTATCTAGGAATGCGTCCCTGTCTGTCAGCAGGCTTTCCTATATGACATGGCCTGTTTCTGCGAAAGAGAAAGAGAATTATTTGATATCTATTCAACAGTCCACAAAACCTCTGTCTGGTTCTTGCTGTTGCTGCTGCTGTTGTTGTTTTTGTTCTTCTCTCTTCTTCTGTTGTCTCTATTTCGCAGTCCATTCTTCTTGCTCTTTCTTAATTTCATCTCTAAAGATCTCTTGTATCATGTCTTGGGTTAAGGAGAGCATCCTGACATTAGGTATCAGATTTAGTCTGACACGATGTAACTGAACGTAAGCTTCGTTCAGTTTAACTAGTCTAGAAGCCATGTTCATAGGTTGACGAGACAACAGTGAATGGTCTGAAGACCCATCCGCTTTATATGGTACAAAAGTGTACATGATAGAAAATATACCCATATGATTTTAGTATCGGAACGTTATGATAGCTCATGTAATAGTGAGGCATAGAAAGAAAGTCAAAGAGCATATATTCAGTATGTTTTCTTTTAACACAATCGACAGACACTTTATCAAAAACAACATGTTTTCTTAAAGTAAGAATTAACATGAGGAACAAGGAACAATAATATCAAATATAAAAATTATTTTTGACAAGGTTGACAACGTTGTGAAGTTATGTTATATTTCCATTGATGAAAGTCATGAGGACATTGATGTACACTACGTTTTCTAGCTAAAGAAAAAAAGATAACCATAACGGTCAAAAAACCATCGATCTACTTTCTTATCGTTTCTAGAAGAGTGAATATCAAAATAAGTTACTAAATGTTCTAAAGAATATTCCAGACTGCGTTGAAAACGATGGAGCAGGTTCCAGATAAGCGTAATCTTTCTTCTTCCACTCGCGAAGTGACACGCCAAAACTGAAGCACTTGACTTTATCCCCTTCGCCCAATAAGAAACATCGCCCTTCGCCCAATAAGAAACATCCAGCTCTGGCTAACTCTTCGGGCGATGGTCTTCCCAGATATTTTAGCCATTTCTTCGGAAGGTTTGCAATCGACTTTCACAGTCGCTGTATTCTGGCAAACGAATATTGATCTTTCACAGGTTCATTTCGATAAGGGTATGGAGAAATCCTTAGGACTGTGCTCAGTTTTGCATGATATCCGTAGGGTGGTAGCAACATTCTTCCTGAGTGTGCTGACAAGGGTAGTCTTAGTTGCAAATTTCAACACAAGTACAACACAAGAGAAACATCAGTTTTCTTTGGCAATGATGTGCTAACACGGGATATTGCATCTTCGTGGGAGGCAAAACTTTACATTTATTCAATCCTTAGCACTGTCGAATACTGTCCACGTCAATGTGTTCAGTCAGCAATTATGGGTGCCCTGCGAGAAAATGACAATATATGCACACACACTGATACAGAGAACACACGTCCAAGTGTATGATTACTTCTCCTTTCTCCTCGTCAGCTTACTACAGCAAACAGATGGCATTCATCCGTCCTCCGTACAAACTGTTCCATGGGATCAGAGGGTATCCTTTCTTTACGAAATGATGCGATCGTTTCATCTTGATTGCAAAATATGAAATGACTACATTTGAAACTCCATGGTCCCACTAGAGTATCCAGATCGTTTGACTTTCACTGTTCTCCTTTGTTTCTTATCTAATGTTTCTTCTTCCTATCGTGTCGTTTCCTTCTTGCCTCTTCTTTTTCTCGCTGTTGCTGTTCAAAGAAAAATGCTTGTTCTGCTTCTTTCTGTTGCTGTAAAATTTTCACTAATTTTTCTTTCTGTCTCTGTCTAAAATCGTCGACGTGTGTTAAAGAAGGAGAAATTGGCTAAGATACTGATGCCGGATCAAATTCTTGCGAAAAGAGAAAATTTAGATCTTAGATAAAAACAACCTCTTCGAAAAGTTGCACTATGTTCATTTCAATACCTACTGCCATGCCATCGCTTTTCGTCTCCACAGCCGGTGCATTTCAATTCATTATCTTTTTAGGTTCCGTCATATTTCACCAAACAATCAATTCACTGCACACAAACGCTAATGCACCTAGTGAATGTGACGTCAACGGTAGTTCTCTTTGGATTGGAAGACAGACTCCATGAAGTGACTGAATTCTGTAACGCGTATTGGGATTGATGAACCATTTCAATCCGTTTCGATCCGCTCTTCCCCTAAATAAACGCAGTTCACTTCACCTGTTCTCATCTCAAAGAAGATGTTGATGGACGCTGAATCCTCTACTTTGGTATTGTCGTATTATTTTCGTACGGACTTACCCATGTATCTGAAAACAAAATGGACTGTCCTCCAGTGCAACTGTTTGAAAAAAATGTTTTGTGGAAAGACAAAGCTGTCTGAAGAGGAATCTCATCTTCTGACCAGACAAGAGACACAATTTAAAACAAGCTTTGAAGAATTTGAGGAAGAAAAGAAGAGATATGCGATGACCTGTGGAATGATGTTAGCATAACAAACAATTGCTCTTTTCAGTGTCACTTTCTGTGTCTCGAATAGAATTTCATTTTCAATTTTGGTATATATATATATATATATATATATATATATATATATATATATATATATATATATATATATATATATATATATATATATATATATATATATATATATAAGTGTGTGTGTGTGTTTATATGTCTCTCTGTCTCTATTGTTTGTGTCTAGAGAGTAATAGCTATGTGTGTATTTAAGCCAGACCCCCTTGCTACAGTGTTATAAGTGTCCAGTACCGTGACGTCATGCTACCTGTGCCATTCATCCTGTTCCTATACAAAATTCCCATTGAGGCTAAATAACCCCAGGGTTTTAAGGCTATAAAAAATCTCGAAGCCATTTTACCCCGGGTGGTGGTGTCCGTAAAGTATTTTCCATTGAGGCTATATCGCCCCATACCATATTAAGGTCGAAAACATAAAGTGCAGATTTAAAATAGGAAAGTTATGGGCCACAAAACAGAGCTTGAATCTTAGAATTGTCTTCATTTTTAAATTTTGATTTTTCAAGTACAATGCTGAATTTAAATAGCATTAATCTAACGAATGTGCTGAATCGGATACTTGCGTCTACTAGAGGTTATAAACATTGGAGAGTGAAATCGCATAGAGGTTATAAACATCGGAGAGGAACCTCACACTGAAATAATAAATATAAGAGGGGGTCTTGTCTAAAGGTTGTAAACATCGGTGAGGGTCTTGCCTAGAGGTTATAGACATCAAGTCCTCACATATAGGTTGTAAACATTGGTGAGGGTCTGGCCTAGAGGTTATAGACATCAAGTCCTCACATATAGGTTGTAAACATCGGTGAGGGTCTTGCCTAGAGGTTATAGACATCAAGTCCTCAAATATAGGTTGTAAACATCGGTGAGGGTCTTGCCTAGAGGTTATAGACATCAAGTCCTCACACATAGGTTGTAAACATCGGTGAGAGTCTTGCCTAGAGGTTATAGACATCAAACACAGTCCTCACATATAGGTTATAAATCATCGGTGAGGGTCTTGCCTAGAGGTTATAGACATCAAACACAGTCCTCACATATGGGTTATAAATCATCGGAGAGGGTCTTACCTAAAGTTTACAAACATCGCATAGAAGTTATAGATATATTATAGGGACCTCAAATAGAGTTAGTAAACATAGGAGGGAGGCCTCAAACATAAATTATATAGTTGAGTAGTCCCAAATAGTGGATATAAACAGGAGAGGAGCCTCAAATAGAGGTTTTAAACATTGAATAAGGTCTTAGATAGTGGTTATAAACATAGGAGAGGAGACTTAAATAGAAGTTATAAACATTGTTAAAGGGGCCACAAATGGTGGATATAAACAATGGAGAGAGTTCTCAAATAGTGATTATAAACATCTGAGACGGGTCTTGTATAGAAAATAAAAACAAAGGAAAGGGCCCTCGCATAGAGTTTATATATATATATATATATATATATATATATATATATATATATATATATATATATATCGGAGAGGTGCCTCGCATATTGGATTTAAACATAGCAGAAGAGCCTTAAATAATGGCTAAAAATTAATAGCATGCCCAGCTAAACTAAAAACTCTGACGAAAATCTGGTTATTTCTCTAAATGGTGTCAATCAGAATTTTTAGGTTGAGTAGGAGCATGAACATAATAATACATAATATATTTATGACCTCCAGGCCTCATGCTGTTCTCCACATGAGCTGAATAAAAATCTTCGTAATCCCTCCATTGTGCATCTCATACCTTTGTCATACATAAATAAACCCATCTTGTTCGAAGTAATAAAGCATCTGACGATTGCGCATATTTTCGATGTGAAACTATTCTTATTATTTGACCACAGTCATTTGAATAAAAGTAACACCGTGTCCAGGTTTGCAAATATAAATTTTTGTCCGTAAGGTGACAAAATGCCCATAAAGGTTTTATTATTTCGACATTTTGATTATAAAGACACTGGAGTTAGTAATAAGGTATGTAAGTAGTTATGGGGGTAGGTAGATATATACGTAGGCATATCGGCTAAGCAGACTTAGATAAGCTGGTTTCCTATCTCGGTTGATTATAAAATGCATGCATTCCAGTTGTGCTCTGCAATACGTTAATATGACTAAATTTGTCCTTTGAAAACTGGGAACTCTAGTGGCCAAGTGGGCAAGACAGCTCATCCCACAATGAGTTCTATGGATGGAATCCTTACGGCGGCGGTATTCTTATGCAAAAGCGACAAAGAAAGAAAATGAACAAAGGTAATTGCTTCTCAAAGACAGGCGCAATTGCAGTTAATTATAACTAAAAAGTCGCATAAAGTCTATGTACTAATAATATTTGTCTTATATAAATTGAAAACTTTTATACTAATTACTGAGATGCTATCCTTGAAATAATAACAATAATAATGACGTCTCTCAGTATTATGGTCAATATTTGGGTGCAATATTTGGACAAGGACAAGTACAAAACAGAAATGTATCTAACATATAATCATTAAGAAAAGCCAAAAAATAAAATGAAATAAATATACATAACACTTCCTCTCATAAAAATGAAAGACTGATCCACTAATGATTTTTTTTTAAACTATAAGTCAAATATATATGTGCTTAAAAATTACATAAGATGAAGTCTTATAAATGACACAAAATTCAATTGAAGCAATATGAAAACCACTGTAAACGTGAAAGTGCATATGTCATTAGATTATTTTTTTCTTTTGATGTGCTTGATGTCAATCTTTTGTTACTTCAACATCAAACTGGACGTTAACAATCTCTAAATTTTGCTTTTATTCTTGCCTATGAAAGCAAAAGTTGCAGTCATTGAATACAATAATCGAAGTAGGAACTAAACTAAAATAGACTTCAAAATTGTTGCAAAGTCAATATTAAAGCCACGCCTTCCTTCCCGATTGTCGTATAATTTCTCTAGTGCTTTCTTATTTTGGTTTAGAAAAAAGTACACTCGATGATCCACACCACTTTTATCTTCATAAATAAATACTCCACCACTCACAACATTACTTTCATCAGCAGTAATTTTAAATGATTGACTGATATTATGAGCTGAAAGAACTCACTCGCTCTTTAATAGGGCCTTTATCAAAGCCTCCTGTCATTTTTCACACCTATGAAACGTTTGACCATGAGTTCAGCAATTGGAGCAAAATTTCAGCTGCCTTCCACTAGTAAGCACAGAGAATTCAGAGATATTCTTGTCTTTAATTTATGTAGGTTTAACTTGACCATGCCCCACGATATGTCCTAAAATTGTAACACAAGCAGAGGAAAGCTCACTTTCAGATGAATTGTCAAATTTGCATCACTGAGTCTATTTTAGAATTTTATAATGATTTGAAACTGATCTTTCTAGATTTCAATGTAAATAATGATGTTATCTATGAAACATCACTATTATCTACACTGATCTTTCTAGATATCAATGTAAATAATGATGTTATCTATGAAACATCACTATTATCTACACTGGATGTAACCATTTTAAACGTTGGAAAGTACAAACGATTTTTCGTTACAAACGGCATCACTTTCTAGATACATTCCATCTGGAGTTACGATCGCCGAATTTCTCTTTGCCCTTTCCATCGGTGGAATTTGCCAGAATCCGTTCAAAAGGTCAAACGTAGCGTCATATGTTGCATTACCAACTTTGTCAGTGCAGTCATCGAGTCTTTGCGATGGAAATGAATCTGTATTGGTCACACTGTTCACTTTTCTAGCTTTATACGGACCATTGTACTTGGCCTGAAGAGGACTTTGAGTTACGGGCAAAAGAGCCAGAACTCTATTACCAGGCTGAAAACTCTCTTCATTTTTATTTCTGCCATATTTTAATTGCATTTTTGTCTTCTTCTCAGGCAATGGATTCACACAGTCTACCATTATTCAACTAAATGGTTCGTCTAATGCAGGAATAGTTTGCAAACGAGCCTTTGGCATCTTCAGACTGGCTTTTCCTACCATTTGACAAGTGTCCCAAGATATGTATCATTTACAAACATCACTTTCAAATTTCAGCAAATAAAAGTGATTGAATATATCATGATGAGGCAAATACAAGTTAAGAAGATATCATGATGAGTCTAAATGACCCTAAAATTACCAGTCAAATGCAGTTCCATGGGCTAGACTAAGATCTTCCTGTCTAGACGACTTACGAGCAATAATTTGATAGCTCAGTCTCTATTTTCCCATAAGGACCCCATTTTAAGAAGATAACATGTATATACGTCTCTGGCTTCAGTTGTTTTAATAGCCTTCTGAAACAAGCATATCTCGGGATCTTGCTCCTGTTCGACAATTAGTGAATGTTTTGACACTGTGATTAGAATAAATAGAATAAATATTAAAAAGAGGATTAATGTGATCAATACCTTTGACCCATGCCAAGAGCAAAAGTGACCTCATCAAAAGCCTGAGCAATAAAGGTTTTAGCTTAAGGCGTAATTTTCTGATCAATATATTTCACAAGAGCTTTATTCGTCATTACTCTAGCAACCTCGCACAAACGAGGTATAAAAAAGGGATTTCGATACCAATAGGATCGACTTTCTGATCATATCACTGTTTGTCGGTTCTTCTTGTTTGTAGTTTCTCCGAGGCCGAGGAAGACATGCAGTGCGGTCTCATATACAATGGAATCTCGTATCTCGTGTGGCTTCGGGTTCGTTCCAAATTCCGATGCATACAGGCAGTTGCAGGTGGGGCATACGACACCGGTGGTTGGGCGTTGCTGGGACGCAGCTCTGTGACGTCTCTCACAAGCTGCTGCAAGATAAAAATGTATCTAACATATAATCATTAATAAAAGCCAACAAATAATACAAATTAATTATACGTAACACTTTATATATGTGAATAAAAGCATTGAAGGAGAGAACTGTTGTTAGCTATTTTCTTTCTCACTAATCATAAACCAACCCCCTGCAATTACAAATGATACTTTTACAGTGAAACAACTTTGACATGTAGCTTTGCACGCAATGAGAGTAACAAATATCTATTAGGCTGAATAAATCTTACTAAACTCGAAAGTAACTTTTTCAAATACCCATATAATTAAATCTCTGGAGTTAAATATTTCCAAAGCTAATCAATATAATTTAATACAGATTTCAGAACTAACTTCATTTCCAATGTATCTGTGATGAAGTTGTAGCGTTTAAGACCTTTCGAAGACATTGCTTACCATCAAGGTGGCGAATAGGCATTTTGTTTTAGTGTTATAAGAGTTGCTGTCCAGCATTGCAGATAATAAGAAAGAAATCAATACAGGAGTAAGATTGGTATTCTGCATGTTTTACAAATCTTTCTCAACATGAAATGGGGCTATATCAGAGGGGGATATATGGTGGATACACACACAGTGAATGAATTATATATCACAGTTTAAGAGCAACTGTCTGACTTAGATTACAATTTTAAAGGGGTTCAAATTTGTAGCAATGCAGTATATGGAGAGACTGACTGAAAACAAAGCTGAGGAAAGTAAAAGTATTCACACAGAAGGCAACTCCTGTTATAAGTACATCTCCTGTTGTAGGTTCATCTCCTGTTATAGGTACATCTCCTGTTATAGGTACATCTCCTATTATATGTACAACTCCTGTTATAGGTATATCTACTGTTCTAGGTTCATCTCTTGTTTAATGTACAACTCCTGTTATAGGTACAACTCCTGTTATATGTACATCTCCCGTCATATGTACAACTCCTGTTATAGGTACATCTCATGTTATAGGTACATCTCTTGTAATAGGTACATTTCCTGTTATATGTACATCTCCTGTTATAGCTACATCTCCTGTTATATGTACAACTCCTGTTATAGGTACATCTCCTGTTATAGGTACATCTCCTGTTATATGTACAACTCCTGTTATAAGCACAACTCATGTTATAGGTACAACTGCTGTTATAGGTACATCTCCTATTATAAGTACAACTGCTGTTATAGGTACATCTCCTATTATAGGTACAACTCCTATTATAGGTATATCTCCTGTTATATGTACAACTGCTGTTATAGGTTCATCTCATGTTATAGGTACATTTCCTGTTATAGGTACAACTCCTGTTACATGTACATCTTTCGTCATATGTACAACTCCTGTTATAGGTACATCTCATGTTATAGGTACACCTCTTGTAATAGGTACATTTCCTGTTATATGTACATCTCCTGTTATATGTACAACTCCTGTTATAGGTACATCTCCTGTTATAGGTACATCTGTTATATGTACAACTCCTGTTATAGGTACATCTCCTGTTATAGGTACATCTGTTATATGTACAACTCCTGTTATATGTACAACTACTGTTATAGGTACCTCTCATGTTAAAGGTACATTTCCTGTTATAGGTACAACTCCTGTTATAGGTACATCTCATGTTATAGGTACAACTCCTGTTATAGGTATATCTCATGTTATAGGTACAACTCCTGTTATAGGTACATCTATCGATTAATCCATCAGACCATTTTGTCCGTTGTGTAATCACTATAACCATTCAGCTATTTGTGACATGGCGTTGTAATTGTTACTTTGAGGTCGGGACTGTGCATCAAAATGAGTTTCAATTTTATGACCGATTATGAAAATTAGTTCATATCTGGAAAATGTAAAAGCTTTTTGTTCTCCACATTATATGTTTGTGTACAAAACAGGGTCTAATGCGACAAATGCGCATTAAGTTCAATTTTTATCTTTCTCTGTGCATATCTTGCATGGTATCAGAACATCTCCCCCCGGACATTCCCCTCGCCCGAATTCTCTTTCCGACATTTCCACCCCTTTTCGGACATTTCCCGATCTGTACTCCCCCATCAGATAGGACTCCCCCTCCCGGTATTTCCCCCTCCCCATTATCTTTATACAACTTCATTTATATATAGTAACATTTAGATTTGATGTATACTCGCATCCAGCATCACCGTTAGTGCACAGATATGATTGTTGTCACCAGGGAAAAAAGCATTATTAAATATAAAATATCTAATTACCTGACCCCCACCTCTCTCTCTCTCTCTCTCTCTCTCTCTCTCTCTCTCTCTCTCTCTCTCTCTCTCTCTCTCTCTCTCTCTCTCTCTCTCTCTCTCTCTCTCTCTCTCTCTCTCTCTCTCTCTCAAACACACACACACAATCATGGATCTTAACAACCAAAGAAGTACATAGACTATTCTTCGAGAATTGCAAACATAGTCACCGACATCAACAATCATGACATCATAGAATACTTAAAAGCAATTGTTTACAACATTAACTTTTAATCAATACATTTTTAATATATGAAAATGTTAACTTTGTTTAACACTTACTATTGCAATTTATTTCAAATAACTTTTTTCTTTTAACATAACTTAATACAATTTATTTTTATTTTTTTTTGTAAAATGTCATATTAAATGAATTAAGTTTCAAGATAATGGAGGAATGACTGGGGAAAATCCTATTAGATGGGGAGTCCGGTGGGATGTCAGGGGTTATATGTTTTGGGGAGGGAAGTCGGGGGATATCCGGGGGGTAGATGTCCCAGACTCATCTTGTATACCGCCAAAATCTTACAATTAGGGTTTCTCCAGTAAGGATGATGTTAATTGCTCTGAAAATCGTGTAAAATCAATTAATAAACAAACACCAATGGCAAAAAATTAACTATGTTTTAACTGCTTAATGACACGGTTAACTTACTGATCCTAATTTTATCAAGGTATTCAAACAAATAAAATTTGACACTAGAGAAAAATGCAATTATTACAATATATTATTTAATAAATTGTAAGACTACATTCAATGTAATAATTTTAAAAATAAAATCAGTAACTAATATTCCAAATCGATAATATAGGTAAAATCTGAATGATGTTTAGAACTCTCATGCATTATATCCTTCATGACAAGAAAGTCTTGTTGCTATTAGTTTCATTCTTATTCCTTTAGATAATACAAAAAATTTGCAACTGTTGCATTATTAGCTGATCTTGATAAATTTAGTTTCATATACGTTATATCCCATAGTCTCTTGATAATTGTGTGTCAGCTCTATGTTGTGTGATTTGGGTGTGTGGGAGTCTGTATAAGCGTCATTGTGTCGCAGTTCGATATAAATTGAATCACAGAAATTACCCCTTTCCGTGCTGGAATAATTTTGGTGCCCTAATAAATTGTGACGAATTTACACATATGTTTATATGTCAAAAACCTAGAGATCGATAAAAACGAATTTCACTCATTTTTATGACAGACTTTTATGCATCTGGGTCTACTATATGATTTACTTCAATTTTTCTCTTGCAGTGTCGCTTTCAACAAAATATTTTAGGTGCTTATTGAAACAAAAAAAAATATGAACAAGCTTGTCTTCCTTGTAACATTTTTGAATTTGTTTAATAAATTAATTTCACACAATAAAAATAGTATTTTGGCATTCGCACACTAAAAATACGAATCTCGCGAACCTCAAAAACATCTTCCTAACCTATGATGGTACTTTACATTAGAAAGATATTTTAAAAAAAATAAAACAAATAGCAATATTAGGGATATAGTCCCATTTATTTCGAGGAGTATCGTAGGGCTAGATGTGCAGTTTTCTAGCTTTACAAAACTTAGTTTGTCGGGAAATGGTCTTTGTATGACGTATGTTTGGACTATATTATTATTATAATATTCAATGACATCGCATGTTCGATAAAAGAGTGTTGATCATTGCAAGCTCTTGCAATGTTGACGATTTGTCAGGTTTTGATGTTATACTAAATATCCACTTTGCCCGAGTTCATTATTAAGGTGTTCTGGAGAATATTTGTTCTCCGTTAGGCCAATGAAGGAGCATCCACTTCCAAATATATCTCTCGATGATAAAATTGCTGCTTATCGCATTCGTTATACCCATATCTAGCTGGAGTCAGTGTGAAATGGTAGTACGATTTTCCCAAGGGTTCTGTTTAAAAAGGTTCGACTGTATTCACTCGACATTGATTTTCAACATGCTTCAACAAGTCATTTAACGCAGTAACGATGGTTTCACTGTTAGATCCACTCTGAAGCAGCCAGAGCACTTTTCTCTGTCTTTCATTGCTTCATGCAGGAAGTGTGTTAGTCGTAGGAAAATTCGTTTGTTTGTTTGTTTGTTTTTTGATGCTGTATACACTTATATCTGGTCACTTGTTTTTCCGCATCGTGTATCTTGTTGTTTTCATTACATAAATCAACAGTTAAACCAAAAGGTCAATTAGTTTAAACAGTGAAATCAAGATGAAAATGGACTGCGAGTGAAAAAAAAACATATGATTAAACGTAAATACATTTTAGTAAATACGGTACTTTGAGTGGACCGAAAATAGTCAGATTTTTCTATCTCATCTTTTAGAGCACAAAATGAGGACAGAATTAAACGCGGTGTATGGTAAACACTGCTGTAACTTTGAAATGGCAGAACACGCTTAGAAATATTTCCATACCTTAAGATAGATCAGACAAAGTTCAGTTTACACTGATAATTTCAATGACAGAAAGGTTATATAGCTTAGAACAATAAGCTACCCTAAGACCTACATGTCCAACATATATCATCTACACGGAGGTCATTAATTGCTGTTATAATTCTCCTGTCTTGTCTATTGAAGATCTCTGTACAGAACTTGACTATAATTTACGTGAGGATGGGCGCAGATGATAAATCGCATGACAATATTTAGCTGCGTGGTCCAACTTGGATCTCTTGATCGGAATCTAACGAGCTGAATAATCAATCATTTCTTTGCCTGGAATTTGATGCTAATGAGTGTATTGTTTGTATCATTGGACATAAGACAGCAATGGATAGCAATAGAGATACCATGGGTTTCGTCGTGGAAAATAACACTGTTTAGGAGAGTCTTTATAGAAGTAAATCAGCGAAGAAAAGCTTTTGTACAAAATGATATGTTTACATTCGTAACTAAACTCATAAATTTTTTTTCAAAGAAGATAAAATGCTGCAATATCCCAAAAAAAGAAATAGTTTCAAACTTTGGAAGGATTAATAATATAAAAAACTCATTTGTGTGAGGATTACATTACATTGATAATCTTTCTACAATCACATGAAACAAATAGCTATAATAAACGCAATAATAATAATAACAACAATAATAATAACGCAATAATAATATAGGCAATAGTTTCTTAAATGAATACTAGTCCACAAGTCTTTTATTCTAATGTCGACCTTAGGTGTGTTCCGACTCTATATCAAATGTTTATTTAACAAAGTAACAATTTAAAAATCTTTTTCTGATCTCTCTCCTTTCATTAACGTTGTCCACCTATCTAGACCCCTAACTTCCTTAATTCTAATGACCATGTGTGTGTGTGTGTGTGTGTGTGTGTGTGTGTGTGTGTGTGTGAGAGAGAGAGAGAGAGAGAGAGAGAGAGAGAGAGAGAGAGAGAGAGAGAGAGAGAGAGAGAGAGAGAGAGAGAGAGAGAGAGATTGGTTTGAAGGGTAATAAGGGGAAACAATAAGTGACTGTAAACAAAAAATGTAGTATCATCAATGTTCTCCTGAATTTACGATTGCTGTCTTTCTCACTAATCTTGACTAAAAAAAAATCACTGTCTCAGAATAGCAAGCTTACACGCGACCCACATGACAAGTATGTTAAGTATGTTTTCGAAAGGCCTAAAAGGCCACAATTCCCTCACAGATATATTGGTAACGGATTTCAGACTTTTCATAATTGATAATGATTAGCTTTGGAAATACATGTATGTAGCTCCAAAGATTGGTTATATGGGCTGTCTCAGGTTGAAGACCTTTTTGAATCGGAGGTCATGCCTTGCAGCCGCCTTGAAACTTGTTAGGCACCAGACTAAAATATCAAGCACATGCGCATGAAGTCTGCCTTTATAAAAGGTACTTAGTTTAGTATTATTTAAGATTGCACCTCAGAGCTGAGTAAGATTTAGTCAACCTATAAGATAATCCCAACATGCTATAGTTGCAAATTCATACCTCTTATTAAAGTGCCGATTATGTGTACTTGCGTTTATTGGCCATTTTTTTCCGGGCATGATAGTTTATAAATGGCGGCCAATACAATTGGTGGAGGTAGAACCCCGAAAACCCCTAGAAGAATCATCAACCCACGGGAAGTTACTGGTAAGTTTTTCTTGCATACCCATGTTGGCCGAACTGAGATTTAAAACCACTCTACAGAGATGAAATGGCAGTGATATGTAAAGACAATTGACATTTGTCTACCAGGGACCAGAGCCTAAACATGCAAATTACCTTTTATTGGTAATTAGCAAGGTCTTTGTTTAGCATTTTAGAAAAAGATAAAACATCTCGACTTCCCATTACTTTCTTTTCTTCAATTACTCTATTATTATACGCAAAGAGACGTATTTATTTCGTTGTCATCAATATTCAAATAGAAAAGGTTTTTAATTGGAAATAAATAGCTGGGATAGACATAATTGCAGCTGAAAAGACGACATATAGTTCATGCTGAAGAAAAAACCTAATTGTATTCACGTTTTGCATGGCATGTTTTGTTCAATTACTGATAATGACAGCTGTTACTATTTTTATTATTTCAAAGACAAAATTTTCAGTAAATTATTGCAATATTGTATTATTGCGTTTGTGAGTTCTAACTGTTTGACAAAAATATAATTATAAAGCTCTCAAGCAAATTTGTATTATCATTAGTTTCTATTGTGCCTGTCTTTGACATTTGTCCGTAATCTTCCTTCTATTATTGTGGCTTTTGGATGAATTGTTTCAAATAGGCGTGATATAAAAGTATTTCCACCGTAAGGAGTCTATCCTTTGATTTCTTTGTTGTTAGGCGAGGACTCTTGACCACGTAGTCACTGAAGTTTGTTTACAATTTTCACGAGAAAAATTTGGTAATATTAATGTGATCCATAGTACTACAGAGAGTACAGAAGTAAGGTAAACCCCTTATCACCTTGTTTATTAAAGTAACCGTACTATCAAATATCACTGAGGCACAATGACACAGAATATCTAGATCTGGCGGTACGTTGGCCCACGAGCTTTACCTCAAGATGTCTGCAAAAATGTGATTAAAAGAAAGCTCGATCCCGCTGCTGTCAGCTAAGTAACCGGGTTGTCAACTAACTGGAGGACTGTTGTCTTGATATATTCATTTATATAAAAATTATATCTGATCGATATTCATTTTGTTTTACTAATATTCTTCAGGTTACAAAAATCTCTGAAGGTAGTAAATTTTTGCTATCCTATATATGTTTTTAAAGAAAACCTCTAGCCATTTTTGCTTACTTATATAACAAATGACACAAAACATATAACTGAAATGTAAGCCATTTTTGTATTTTATACTCACTAAATGGAAGCCAAGTTTTGTTGTTCTCTATACACAGCAGAGATTTCTGCAGATAAGTATTGGATCACCTATAGTTGTACACTTATACAATTTGAGAGGAATTATTTATTCAAATTATTCAGTTGAATTACAAACGGATCATTATTGACTTCCTGCACTAAGAAAAACTACTTCGGGATCATTGATGTTGGTGTTGGGCTTAACGCCATTTTTCAGCACACGATAGGCTATTCATGGCAGCCAGTATTAATGGTGGAGGAAGAAACCGGGAAATCACCGGAAAGAACCACCGACCCACGAGAAGCTACTGACAAGCTCTCTCACATATCCACATTCGCCGAATCCTAGACTCGAACCCACGCAGACAGAGGTGAGATGGCAGTGATCTGTAACAAACAGCGCTTTAGACCACTCGGCCACTCGAGGCTCTTTGGGATCATTGAGGACTCATCCAAAGACATTCCGGATTATATCATGGTAGTACATATCGATATTGGACATTAAAGTCTCTTAGTAGATAAAAACATTCAAATTATTGGAATTCATTCGGAACATTCTTTACTTTTGAACTTGTGATAGAACATTTGGGGATACTTGAAATTTATTTCACAATACAGTACTAGAAAAAAATTTCTTGATTTTATTAAACTTGTTTGTTTTGTTTCCATCTTGTTTAATTTAAGACCACAGAATCGTAACAATCTGTCATAAACCTTCTACGTTTGATCATTTAAGGTCAAATTTTCACATCAGCACAATTCATGTGCAATTCATCGATGATATTATATTGTTCACTCACTTCTATATTTTATTCAATCAGTCTGATCCCTTGTATTTGCAAAATTTTTCAAAAAAGTTATTATGGTCAATTTCTGATTTTACTTGTTCTATTTGCATACTAACAGCTAAAATGTAGTTCAGCAAATACTCGCTTACTTGTATGAATAAGACTTATATTCAGACAAAAACCTTTTCGGTTGACCATTGAGATGCTATTGTGCTTTTGTGGCTCATTTCGGGTGTGTCATCGTAATTGTTATCAATAACTTGTTAATGTTCATCACTAAGTCTATGAATATTTAAAACAAGATCATCTAGCGTCAAAATCTGAAAATAATTCAAAGCAGGGTTTGATGCCACCGCGGAAACACAAAACAGCCTAAAATGAATGAACTTGTTTGTCCCATGTGTTTCAATGTCAAATGTACATACAGTCGAGTTTATTTTAGTAGTAGTGGTATGAACCGTAATCAATCATGATGAATATTTTGAGGCTTCGAGTCGCCAGTTATTTATATATTTGGATCATTGTGATTGATCTTTAAACTGAAAACGTCAGACTCAAGCAATACGACATTTTAGAAGTATAGAGAAGTTTCTGCAAACACCAGTAGTCGCCTATCCATTGCCTGGTGATACAGCAGCTATATGGCAAGCAAATATAAAATATGTTTTGTGTGCAGTTGAATGTTGTGATGATGCAACCACCTACGATCAGTTGCATTTTATTTATTTATTTATTTTTGTATTTGACGACAACGTTGGAACTCATCCAATCGTAATTTTCACTTGCTCTTATTTAGGTAGTAGAGTGCAACTTTTAGAAATTTTTCTCTCCATTAAATTTGTGAGTCTAAGGATCCGTGACTGTCAGAGCGGTGATTTATATGCCTATTAAGGGTATTCCGTTATTTCTAGGAACTGACTTAGTTGGAGATCGGGTTTTGGTTAATCCACTTTTTAACTGACAAGCCTTGTTTATAATTTAATAAAATCAATCAAATCGAAATCCTTGATTTGTATTCTGCATGTTAGTTTACTTAGAGCCACTGCAAAAGGAGCTCCAGAGAATGCTGGTAGCTGAAATATTTATTCTTAGTTATTTTATAAGGCTTCTTGTCTCCGGGTATTGATAAATCAAAAGGTATTGATCATAGTGGTCCTCCATTTACTTTTCTTTCTCTCTGTTCTCATCAGGGTGACAAACAGGAGCAAGATCCTGAGATATTCTATTTGTTTCCAAAGAGCTGTTATTGAACCTGAAGTCACACAAAGGCCAGTTTGTAATTTTGTCATAATCGGGGTAATTATGAGACCACTAAAAGTGGTGTTTCTAAATACTGTAGATCCTGTCATTCTCATCAACTGGTAAGCAGTTTCAGGCAGGAGATACTCTGCAACAGGTTCCTGGATTTGACTAACCTTTTAATATACCAACGACAGACCGTGTCAATCCCTTACCTTACATAAGACTATGTCAAGCAACCAATAATTGTTGATCATAAATTGTGGTCCTAAAATATTTCCAGAGGCAATTCATTTGAGGAAAATCTAGAATTAGATTATAGTAAAAACTTTGATGAAAGTTTTACTTTTACAGTGTCTGACCTTCCCAAATCTGTACAATGTGACAAAGTATCATATTTTCGCTCTGGAAGTTTCCAACAATTACTGCATAAATTAGGCATCCGAATATATAAATTTTATGCTTATCATCCTTAAAATCAAAAAATTGACGGAGAATTTTATCAGACTTTGAAGACTGTGATTCGGTCGTGTTGATTTGATATCGAAAAACATTGGTTTAAGGGTGTTCATTTGCTGCTGTTTGCTGTTTTGGAATCAGTTATAGAATCATTGAGCTTTAGCCCTTTTCATTTAGTTTCTGGACCTACTCTCCTTTTAGCATTTATGTTATTGAAAAATAAATTTCTTTCAACCGAAGATTCAGTTATTAATGTTTCTTTCTATGTTTCTGACATCAAGTACAAGTTTTCAAAGGCTTGTAAAGTTGCAAGCTCTAATCTACACTATACTCAGTAAAAAATGAATCTGAGGTATGACAGAAATACAAAATAGGAGTGTTTAGCCCGTTGATGGAGTTCTAAATATCCTGCACATACATGGAAAACCTCTTCAGTTAAGTATTATTGTCATTATAGAGTTGAAAAGAAAATAAGTGACTTAAATAATAATGAGGTTTTAGAGAATGCCATTATGAAACTGTTGGCACTTCGGGATAGTCAAGGATAGTGGTACATCAGCACATTCAAGACCTAGATTTTATCCGGAACACTCTATTTTATTGTATTTATAATAGAAGTTTAAACCTTATGTTTGCTTGAATTAAAATGACGTTAAATCCTCTTAAATTTTCACTTTATAACATAGATAATGAAACTAGCGTTTCCTCTTTGAAAGAATATTGATTTTTTTGTTCTTTCTGTTTCTTGGTTCATGACCATGGAGTCGCAACATAATGCACATGATATTAAAATACTTTTAGAAGCTCCCGTGACCCTTAATATTCTAATAGAGATACGCTTGAAAGAATCACCAAAAAGTGATGTGGAACATTTTTCAACATGAATGGTTAATAATTTTCAGAAGACTCAGGCTGGGGATTGTTTGAACCTACCATATTATTGATTTCAAGACAAACCATGACCTTAGCTCTTTGAAAAAGAACATTTGTAATATTTCTGTCTTTACTATGTTACTGATATTTCAACCAGTATCAGCTAGAAATGACGTGCTCTATCTTCTTGCATTATGTGTACCTAGGAAGAAATATTGAGTTTTGTTCTTGTCAGAAGTTCGATTTCTGAAAGTTGTTTCAGAGTGAGATTTGGAAGTACTCTCACAAGACTGATGTTTTTTAAAACAAAACTGCCAAGAGTAAGACTTACTTACGAATGAAAGTTTGTGAATCGAGGAAATAACATCTGCTCTGATCGCAGCATTTACGAAACTTTCTACTTTTGCCCATGACGGTAGGTTTTATTATCTCTAAGGTGAAATCGTCAGTTAATATCAGCTGTCTCAGGTTTTGAACTCTTTATCATCCTTCTTGGCTAAGCACCGTCAATCAAATAGTTGTTCGTTTTCTCTGGAAAATTCTACTTGGGTTTGTCCAGTTTCTTTTCAACAATTATTAAACCATTATCGATATGTCTTTGGTACAAACTCATAAGTATGCGGTATACTTTCCTTAACCACATGATAACCACTTTATTGCCCTCATAATGAAGTGTAGATTTCTAGAACTTTGCAGATAAGTAAACTGTAATTATAAAGTCCGATGCTCTTTTTGGATGTTTAAAGATTTAGGTTAATTTCTATTACTGAGGAATTATTTATCTAGTACTTTTCTTAAAAGGGTTTACAAACCTAACAGTTATGGTAACACCGAACCATGAAATTGTGTGTAATAAGAGGAACACTTTCCACCTGGAAATTCTAATTCATTTAATTGATATTTCATCTCTCTCTCTCTCTCTCTCTCTCTCTCTCTCTCTCTCTCTCTCTCTCTCTCTCTCTCTCTCTCTCTCTCTCTCTCTCTCTCTCTCTCTCTCTCTCTCTCTCTCTCTCCATTTGCCGTATTTCTTTCCTCCTTTCTGGATGTGCAATTCCAACATTTCAATCAGAATCCGTAACTTTTTTTATTTCAATTCCAGTGTGTTGCTTTGCAATAGATGATGCTATTTCCGAAATAACAGAATGTTCGGCAAGCTCATCCAGCTCGTCCTTTTTCTAATACCCGATCCCATTCCGGTTATAATTTGAAAGAATGTTGTCTGCAATACATGAGATATTGAAAAGTTATTGATTTTACTAAAGATCTTATATGTGGGAATTTTAAATCTTTGACAAGGACAATAACAATTACAAAAATAATTTAAATTTATATTTTAAAGGCTATTTTAAGACAATTTTAGCATGTTTTAAAGACGTCCAAATCCCGGACGACCCCACAATTATGTTACGAGCTTATGGTTTCAAACTAAACAAAAGCGAAACCAACAAAGTCAGAAAAATTCAACATACAATATATTCCCCTAGAAGACAAAGTGAAAACTTAAAAGAGAGTTGTAGTGTTGTGAATTGAATCCCAAAAATCCTAAATGTTCTATTACAAGTCCAAAATAATAAAATATTCGGAATAAATTCCAATGCTCCTTTATGGGGTGAAGTAACAATAGTATTGAATGAGTTGCTGTATTAATATTATTGATGTATCATAATGATATAATCCAAAGTGTCTTTGAATGAGTCCACAATTATACCAAAGTATTGTTTTAGTCCAAAACGTTAATGGACATTTTGTAGTTCCAATGAATGGTTGAAATAAATAATTCCTCTCAAATTATATCTGAGCACAACTAAAAATTATTCTACAAACAAAACTTAAACTACAAAAGAAAATGCCCTGGATAGTGATAATTTTAAAGGAAATTTCCATCAAATGTATAAAGAAATTCGCGTTCAGAACCTCAAGATTCATAACCAAGATCAGGTCTTGAACTTAAATTCCATTAAAGATATTGTTTACCAGTTAAAAATATGACAAAACTCGAACAAAATATTCATAATGCAGGTGCTAATCCAGAAAAGATAAAGTATAATCTCGGTTTTGTAGCAAGGCGCCAGCTCAATGATGATCACCATGAAGACTGTATGTTTTACCAATGTTCTCTGGGTTTGTTTTTTTTTTTGCTACGATACTGTAAGAGTGTTTTCTGTTTATCAGTGACCTGGATAATAGCTTCTTTACATAGCCGAAAGCTTTCGATATACTTATTTGTATCGTTTCAACTAGATGCATTTCAGGAACAAAGAACAAAGCAGCCAGTGAGCATAAATATAATTCAGTTAAAAAACATTTATTCTAATTAGTTATATTTCTGCTAAAGTCATTTTGAAGATAGCACAACAGTAGTCGATTGTATCACGCATTAAAAAGGAAGGAGTGTCTATCAAACTTGGAAACAACGAATTTCATCAAAGACAACAATTTCCATCTGTAGTAAAACAACCCTAAAAGATCATTTACTTTTTAATGCACCATAACATTATAATACTGACTTAATCATATAACCGTCTGCCAAGCAAGTATCACACATTGGTGACACTTTCCCGGCAATCTTGCCACTTCTTGCACCAGTAAGTGGAGTGATAGCTGGTTTGACAGAAAAGGAAACAAGCGGCAGTGGACAACTATGCAGAAAACGTGTTATCTAAATAGCCTACATAGAAACATTAAATTCTCTCATTTTGAGGTGGTTTTTTAAAAGAAAGGCCACCCAGAAAACTGCGGAACAAGGACTGCTGCGTCATAAATATTGAAACTATTTTGACCTGTCTGGAACATAAAGCATTGCCTGATATTGATGCTAGCGAATTATTTTACTCTTTTGGCCTGCTATCATGCAACGCCATCAAAATTATGCTACGGGTGCAGTTCTAGGTTTTGTTTATTATTTAACTTAGGTTCGAAATGCTAATATCTCAGCTTACGATCTTTACAAATCAACATCCGCATTCGACTTCTGACTAAACTTCATCGATTATGCAAGCTGGTTTTGGAACGTGTCTTGTCTAAGAGTCACTGACAAGCAGGTTTTGGAAAGCTTCTTGTCTAAGAGTCACTGACAAGCTGGTTTTGAAACACTTTTTGTATAAGAGTCACTGACAAGCTGGTTTCGAAACACTTCTTGTCTAAGAGTCACTGACAAGCTGGTTTTGAAACACTTTTTGTATAAGAGTCACTGACAAGCTGGTTTCGAAACACTTCTTGTCTAAGAGTCACTGACAAGCTGGGTTTTGGAACGCTTCTTGTCTAAGAGTCACTGACAAATTGGTTTTGGAACGCTTCTTGTCCAAGAGTCATTGACAAGCTGATTTTGAAACACTTCTAGTCTAAGAGTCACTGACAAACTAGTTTTGGAACGCTTCTCGTCTAAAAGTTACTAACAACCTGGTTTTGTAGAATTCTTTTGTAAAAACGCCACTGTCAAACTTGTTTCGAAATACCTTTTTTCTAAAGTTGAGTATAATGACGGCTTTGTGGAGTTTATCGTGCATAAATAGTGTCAATTTTGACTAAATGTATAATTAAACCAAAAACGGATATACCGTAATAAAGTCGCTGTTTGCAGCAAATGAAAATATAGGTTTGCCGAGACCAACTCAAGCGATTGCATGGGAAAGCTCTTTCCTTATACACATAATGTAGTCGCGCGTAAGATTTGTATTTTTTGCCAAGTATATATGCACTCTGGCTCTGACGATGATTGTATTCAAAGCAAAGCAGTTGTACTGTTCGTGTACAATAACAAAATAATGGTGGCATCAAATATTTGCTGAATATTATTAACAATCTTATCAATTAACCATGACGCTTGCCACTGATAAACAGCACAGGAGTTGCTATCATTGATGTTTTGCATCTTGGCCACTCAAGCCTTCATTGGGTGGATCATGGCGATGAATTTTACAATGATATGTTTGAAAAGTGTCTGAAACAAAATAAAATATGCAAGCATTATCTGTTTAATAAAGGCGAACTGGTTGTAGTTGAAAGATTCAATAGCACGTTAAAGATGTGTAATGCAAAATCTTCACAAAAAAAACAATCTCAGCGAGAAAAATTCACAAACGTGTTATAGTCGCTAGTGAACAAGTACAACAATACGAGGCACACAAATTTTGGAATGACCCTAATGCAGGCTTACAACAATGAGAATTTTGACTCCATGTTATTTTTCTGAAATGACTTCAATGTGTGTGACAAGATCAGGGTTTCTATGATTTTAAAAAAGTTTTAAATGTCTATACCCCAAGCTAGACCGACGAAGTGCTTTCTGTGTCATGGATTTTCATAACCATTCTTGTTAACGTATCGAATTGTAGACCTTCATTACCAACCCGTTTCATAATTTATTCACGAGCAAGAGTTACAAAATACAGGGCAAAAGTTTTCGTAGAATAGAGATTTCGATCAATAGAGGTAAATTAATCGTGTGTTTTTCTTTCTTTTTATAATTGACGCACGCCAAATCTTACGCTATGTTGAACTTCTGAGCTTGTTATAAATATTAAATATAAACAGTATTACTTTCAGGGTACGAATCAGCATCTGCTTGGCCTAGGAACAAATATTCAGTAAAATTTTACTCGGTTGAGCCAATTTTACTCGTCAGGACGAGACATATAATCAGTTTATGAAGGAAGCAGCGCTCGAAATTTGGGTCTCTAGTCCTATTCGTTCGCTTTGAATTTGAAGGGTAAGATAACAGACATTTTCTAAAAGGCATAGGAGTTCTACCCTCTGATGTTGAGACAAAATGACCACAAGACCACTTGTTGCACAATTGTGCAATGTACTGTGATCTCTCATCGTGGGGTGTGGGTTGCCTACACTAGAACCATGAGGAAATTCGTTCTCTGATATACTATCCATTCACTCTAACCAATATAGCTCAACTCATTATGCACTGTATCATCCGATACGACTGGAGTCACCCTCTTCTACTATGTCAACCTGTTTATCACTTGACACAGTTTTCCTTTCTACCGCAAACGATCATGTCAAGCTGTTCAAGACAACCTTTTGCTGACCAATCGTCTACTCTCAGACTAGATGTAGACCCAAATATATAAAACGAAATATCAAAAATGGGGTGTCAAGGGTCAGAGGAAACTTGGGCTAGATGCCTTAAGAAATTAGGGATAGGACATCGTTGGGATACTGTGTCAAGTGATAAACAGGCTGACATAGTAGACACAGTTCCTATTGAAGAGAGTGACTCCAGTCCAGTCATATCGGGTGACTGTATATTCACTCTGACCACTCATAGGCACTGTGTATATCTCTGATTAATCAAAAGCGATGTATATTCACTCTGACTTCTATGATATGATATGTATTCACTCCTACTACTACTCCGAGGTATTGTGTATTCATTCTGACTACTCTAAGGTACTATTTATTCACTCTGACTACTCTGATGCACTGGATTCCTTTGATTACTCTGATGCACTGTTTATTCATTCAGACTAATCTGGAGGAATGTGTATTCACGGTAACTACTCTGAAGAACTGAGTATGTATTCAATATAACCATAGAGCCAATCGTTTTACATTTTTTGATGACCATAACGCATTACAGGTTGATTATGAGATCCTTTATAGCATAGAAATATATCCCCGTGTTTTGAATGAAAATAAGCGCTTTTACGGTCAAGAATGCCCTCAAAGCAAGAAATTTTCAAAATGTATATAAATGCCTTATTTGATGCTGGTATTGGCTCCAATTATATGTGCAGTTCCAACTTTAGGACCTATTAGGTAAATTTGCAGATACTTTCTGTAAAATGCCTTCAAAGCTTTTATGTTTTCGAAATATTATTTTTATAACCAAAAACCAGCGTCGTTTGGTACAAATGATCATTAAATTCAGCTTTTTCCTTTCCTATGGCAACTTTTGCATATCGCCTCGTCGAACTTAATAAAATCTGTCTGAGCCTAGATAAGAGAATCAACAAAATTTACTTTTAGATTCCTTGTTAGCATTTTTTTACTGACTTGGTAACGTCAAATTTCATTATATGCATGATGCACATAAATCAGATGAAGAGAAGATTAAAATTTAACAGCTTTTTCATGACGTATATTTTCAAGACTAAGTTCCATTTGAGAAGAAAAATATTAAATAGGCAGATAACCTGCTTGGGCATTTAATTATGATTTTGACTCAAAATTCCAAATATCAAAAATACAATTAAAATTATGACATTGATTAGGTTTTTTCCATATAAATAAAACAATCATTTCCCTTGAGTCGGATTAGAAATTCAGGGTTACAATCAAGAGGCAACTTGTCCTGCCTGTGTAACACAAACAAAAATATTCCCATATGAAGTCTCCGTATTGTCCTTAACAATTGCTTTGCACAAACAAATGGCGGAATTGTGGAAAATAGAAATCAACATTTCAAAGTCTTCCAGACAACCACACATCTTGTAAGTTGTAACAGAAATGTTGGGAAAGCTACGTTTATGGTTATCTGTCAGAAATAATATTGGTAGAAAATCAATTACAAAACAAATTAAATTGGTAAATATTTTGCTCTGCTGAATCTATTTAAAGACATGCCAAACTTCTAATTTGCTTTTAAACGCATTTTCACATTCCTGTCAAATTTCATGGTATGTACTAGACTATATTATTATTCTATTCATTGATAACACAACTTGATAAATGAGTTCTGACATTTTCAGGCTCGAAGTTATTGCTACATTATTAAGGCTGGCAAGATATACTCTGCGTCAGATTTGCCTGAAATAATTAAAACTGTTTTTGGAGAGTTATTATCCATGGCTAGGCTAATGAAGAAACACCTAAACAACGTACCATCGCAACAAGGTTTTGGAATGAAATTGACTCCACAATGCGTCAGACCTGAGGATGTTCAGAGTGCACGGCGTCAAAATTTGATCACGAGGGAGGAAGTTTCCTACCATAGACTGAAAAAATAATCGCGGATTTTTTCTCACATTTCTTGGCGAAAAATGAGGACCGAAATAAAAATTGCGTATTATGAACACTGCCCTGGCTTTAAAACGGCAGAACATCCATTTAACTATCCCTTACTTTCTGATTACTACATAAAAAGTTCATGATTCTTTAGTGTTTGAAATTGTTAAGATAATGGTAATACTCGGCGTCTGAACTGTGAACTGTATATAGCTTGCTCAATGATGCATTATGAACAAGTCCAAAAATATAATCAACCTTAATCAATCAGATTCATTGAGACAGAGAATAAGCAAATGTGTTGCAATTGATGTTAGACTTGATTATTGTGAATAAATGTTCAAGCTATGAATGAAATTGAAAAGATTTTGCTATTCTGACTGATCACTGTCGATGATTAAAATAGTCCACGAGTTAGGACGGACAGTCTGACTGATCACTGTCGATGATTAAAATAGTCCACGAGTTAGGACGGACAGTCTGACTGATCACTGTCGATGATTAAAATAGTCCACGAGTTAGGATAGACAGTCTGATTGATTACTGTCGATGATTAAAATAGTCCACGAGTTAGGATAGACAGTCTGACTGATCACTGTCGATGATTAAAATAGTCCACGAGTTAGGACGGACAGTCTGACTGATCACTGTCGATGATTAAAATAGTCCACGAGTTAGGATAGACAGTCTGACTGATCACTGTCGATGATTAAAATAGTTCACGAGTTAGGATAGACAGTCTGACTGATTACTGTCGATGATTAAAATAGTCCACGAGTTAGGATAGACAGTCCGTGTGGTGCATGATGGAAGGCATTATTTAAGGCAATTTAATGTAAACGGTATGTAGCAGAGAACAATAAGCTACTTCAATATCTACATATTATAATCGTAAATAGTATACCTATTTTACCTAATGAATTTCTGCTTTATTATTGTCCCGTTGTGTCTATTCCATACATCTGAATAAAACTTGTCTATAATTTATGAGAGGTTGGGCATGACGACATTTAGCTGCGTGGTTAAACTTTGCTCTTAAATTGAGTCTGGTTTATTAAATAATCAATGCTTTCTTAGCCTGGAACAGAAGCTAATAAGTTTATTGTTTGCAGCATTCAACAAAACATAACAATTGAAATACTATAAGTGTCTTCGTGGATTATTCGTGGAAAATATTATTGTTTAGGAGAGTCTAAGTTGAGGTAGATCAGCGAAAGAAAGCAGTTATTGCTTATTTAGGATATAAACCCTTGGGTTATTTTGCGGGATTGCCGCACCAAAATCTCGAAGGCTGTTGCACGTATTCAAGAAAGACAGTAAACATTTCTAGAAAATCGATAAGGAATTCGGCATAAATAGCACTGAAGATCAATATACATATAAAAAGTGTTTAATATTTATTCATTAACTCGTTTCTCGAATTGCAATATTTTCGATTAAGAAAGAAATACTGACAAAAATTAAACCGTAAATGCAAATTTGGAAAAAAAAATCAGTGTTAACAATTTAGTTTCCCACAGTTTAAAATAAATATGAACTCTTGCATCATCTGTCAGCATTCTCCACAACTACGGAGTTGTGTGTGTGTGTGTGTGTGTGTGTGATTTTGATTTTTGGATTTTTAACTTAGCTTTAACAATTTTCAGTCATATCACTACAATGTCTCAATTTTGGCAGTTGATAGTGATGTCTTAAACAGACATGTAGCACGATGTCTGACCCAGACACCAAGCTGACCAGTTCTAACACTAACTTCTTAATGCCGAGCGCCTAGCGAGTCCGCATTTAGTACCAATTTTATAAGTCTTTGGTAAAACATGGCTGGGGTTGAACCCGCGACCTCCTGCAAACTAGGCGTACGCTCTATCTAACCACTAGGCCACCAGAGCGGTCTAAACACAAGAAGTTTATGTAAGGCAGAAAGTCAGTACGTCCTGATTTTAGAAACTATATATATATAATATATACTATTAGAATAATTTTTGGGTGGTTCATGAGACAGTATCATTGATTGTCCAAGTTTCGCTGGCATACAGGAGAGTGGTATGCACGCAGGCACGGTACACGGAGATCTTAGTGTTTAATGCCAGCTTGCTTTTGTTCCACATTCTCTTCGACAATCTAGAGAGAGTTGTTTACGCCTTTCCAATCAAGTGGTCCATCAGGCTTTGTAGTTCAGCTTCTGTATGAGTGACTATAGCAGCATCATCTGCAAAGAGCATGTCCCTAATGGTTACTTTCCTTACTGTGCTCATTGCCTTCAGTCGTGCCAGGTTGAACAGTCTGCCGTCTGAACGCGTGTTCAGGTATATCCCTTCTGTGGATGTCCCAAAGGCGTACTTAAGCAGGACAGCGAAGAAGATGCCAAAGAGCTTTGGTGCAAGTACACAGCCTTATTTTATTTTATATATATATATATATATATATATATATATATATATATATATATATATATATATATATATATATATATATATATATATATATATATATATGGTTGGTTGACTTCCGTTAGTCTCGAGAGACGATGGAAATGCGCCCATGAAAGGTATCCTAGTTTGTAGCTGTGCAGCGTCTTCTGTGACTATAAAGTCCCACACGGGAGTGGCAATCCTTGCTACAGTTGCTACACTTGAAGTATGAATCAGGTCTTGGTTGGAACTGCATCCTCTTCCTCTGAGATCTTTTCTCATCAGCGAGCTGTCGTAACTTTTCCTCGCTAGCTTTCAGACCTGTGTACAGAGCATGTTGCCAGCTGGACTTGTCGATGGCAAGCTCTTCCCAGGTGTTGACCTCTATTTTAAGAGCTTTCATATCCTGCTTGCAGACATCCTTGAAGCAAAGATGTGGCCGTCTTATTGATCTTCTGCCTGAGGCAAGCTTAGAGTAGAGAAGGTCTTTGGGGATCCGTCCATCATCCATTCGATGCACATGGCCCAGCCATCTGTTGCGACGTTGGCGGAGGAGTGTGACCATGCTGAGAATTTTGGCCTGTTGAAGCACCTCGTTGTTTGTCACACGATCGCTCCAGGTGATCCCGAGTATGCGACGGAGACAACGCATGTGAAAGACACTCATTCGTTTCTCCTGAGAGGCGTACAGGGTCCAAGTTTCGCTGGCATACAGGAGAGTGGTATGCACGCAGGCACGGTACACGGAGATCTTAGTGTTTAATGCCAGCTTGCTTTTGTTCCACATTCTCTTCGACAATCTAGAGAGAGTTGTTTACGCCTTTCCAATCAAGTGGTCCATCAGGCTTTGTAGTTCAGCTTCTGTATGAGTGACTATAGCAGCATCATCTGCAAAGAGCATGTCCCTAATGGTTACTTTCCTTACTGTGCTCATTGCCTTCAGTCGTGCCAGGTTGAACAGTCTGCCGTCTGAACGCGTGTTCAGGTATATCCCTTCTGTGGATGTCCCAAAGGCGTACTTAAGCAGGACAGCGAAGAAGATGCCAAAGAGCTTTGGTGCAAGTACACAGCCTTATTTTACTCCGCTGTGGATATTGAATGGTTAGGACGATGAGCCATCATACTGCACTGTGCCTTTCATGTCTTCATGGAAGGACTGGACAATGCTTAACAGCTTTGTGGGAGCATCCAAACTTCGTCAGGATTTTAAAGAGTCCGTCTCTGCCGACCAGATGGAATGCTTTGGCGAGGTCTATAAAAGCCAGGAAGAGGGGTCTGTGTTGTTCCCTGCATTTCTCCTGCAGCTGCCTGATGGAGAAGATCATGTCGATTGTTGACCTCTCTGCTAGGAACCCACACTGAGACTGAAAATATATGTATTTATGATTTCTCAGCCAATCAGGAAAATATCGCATTTCGAGTATGACTAATTATCGTCGGTAGTGTTTTGATATTACATATAATATCATTATCCTTTCGCCGTTACTATTTTTTGTCTACTTTTAAAACTAAATTAGTGCTTTCAGGACACACGGTACTAATTCAATACCCATTTTAAAAGTAGTAGATAAATTTGACATTTCTATCTCAGAAAAGGCTTCTGGCTCAGAAACCCCAACTCGCAAATTTAGAGATATGAAAAGAGGCTCCCGGACCTCTAGAATTATTTTCATTTAAACACTTATTTATATATATATATATATATATATATATATATATATATATATATATATATATATATATATATATATATATATATATATATATATATATATATATATATGTATATATATATATATGTATATATATATATATATATATATATATATATATATATATATATATATATATATATATATATATATATATATATATATATATATATATATATATATAGCAACATTATAATCAAATCCGACATGTTGGATTTGATTTAACAAACAGAATTTTGAAAAGATTTAATTCAATCAAATGAGCTTCAAGCTATACTGTTATAAAACGTAAATTAGTAAGCGACTGAATTACAAATGTTGGTTATTATTTTTCAGTCAAAGATGGATCAATATGGTTATTCACAACTGAAAATGATGAACAAATAAAAGTTTGGCAGATGAAGCAATGGCATTTATTGACAACATGGTTGATGCTTTATTTGATAATAATATTACTAAAGTTTACACAAAATTAAACATCTACGACTACTGCAAATATTCATTTCAAACAGTAAAAATAAAAATCATAGCACTCAGAGGGACCTTTTATACATCACAAGCACGTGATTATAGTTTTATATATGAGGACTGCACAATATATAAACGTAATTAAAGACGGCACAACACATAAACTTATTTAAGGACGTAATACACGAGGAAGGACTTATCTACGTCCAACAGATTTTGTATACTCTCCCCCATAATCAACCCCGGGTAGTGGAAAAGTGTACACACCACATGATAATATGGTGGGAGAGTTATTTTGTCTGTTGTCGATTTCGAGGGTTTCTCAGGACCCCATATTTAAGAAGAATTGACAGTCCATAGCCTACCCGTCGATTACGTCCGTTAGGGGAACCGAAACGAGGTTGTCGGTATGAGAATCCAACATCCTAACACTGAACCATGAAATTCAGTTATAAATATACGTTCAAAAAGTTATAATATAGTTTAACACGAAAGCATTAGATTTTTGATTTTTAAAATGTTGTTATAAATGAATGTAGAGATTTATGATTTTATCATTAAAATATGTTACCATTTGTGTATATAAAACGAAATAACTTATACGGAGGTTGATGTACAGCGCCTTATAAATTACAGAGAGAGCCAATAAATACATTACAGACAGACAGTCTGGAAATCGATAAATACTCTACATCTGCCAAGCCTTACATAAATTCAATGTAGGACACCTGTTTTAGTACGGAGTCATATACAAACATATATTTCTCATTCTAAGGTTTTAAAATTCCTATGCTATTTAATACCAGATGATTTTCATTCATACAGCTCTACACTACAGGCAAACAGACAGTCTGGAAATTATAAATAACCAAATTCGGCGAAGTTTCTTCAATTAACATGAAAAGATACAAGCAAAAAATGTATATGTAAGCTATGGTAAGTTCGATAACCACAGAAGATTTTAAACTTGCTGGATGACAGTATTATTTCCCTTTTTAAAAACATAAATAACATTATTTTAAAGTTTAGACGAAATTAATTAAAGATTATGTCTAATAAGTCACTACTAGAGCTTGAATGTCTAAGAGCTAGTGTATTAATTCCGATCTCAAAATATCTTTTATCATCAAAATTAATTAGTCTACGTTTTATAATTCTATCCGTTTCTAGTTTGTTCTGGTAACATTTCTCTTAATAAAACCTATACTATTTAATCCTGCTAAAAAGTCATCAAATTTCATGCAGTTTTACGTATCTGCGAGGAATGCTTTGCTTTTTTGTCAGTTATTATGATCTAAAATGACAGCATACATTTTACTTCTTAGTCCAACAAATTGTTTAACTGGCACAAATACATAAACTTATCTTTAATTTTGCCGATTACTTTTTTATTTGCATAATGATGAAATGCACTACTTGCTGGATAATCTGATAAATCAAATAGGTAACTGTATTTTTTAATATTTTGATAAACATCTTCACATTTTATGTTATAAACTAGCGAATCTGTATTAGCAAATAACAACTCCGAATATTGTCGCTTAATTCCGGCAAAATTATAATGTAAGTCGTACATTAGCCATTTTGAAAAATCAAGCACAGCTGCACCAACATAAATCGGTTTATTTACTTTAAATTTGTCTTTCATCGTTGTATTGCAACAAAATTTTCAGTAAATGTTTTCATTCTAACAAAACCATCATCACTAACTAATGTATTTCTGTGATTTATATCATCAACAATTTCAAGAGATACTCTTTTTCTAATATTTTCCATTATCTTACGGAACACGGAATTGTTCTTCAACTTTAAAAAGTTTTTCTCAAAGTCTGTTTTAGTAACAACACGACTTTTGGTATTTAAGACAATATAATCTGCTATCCACCGTGGTGTGATTAAATTTTAGCGCTTTCCTCATAATTAGTTCAGCATATACTGCTTGCTTTAAATTTCTTTTATTTAACAACATTTGGAACAGGCCTATTAACGATCATTTATTTTGCTGTTGTCATTCCTATTTGATCAGGAAATAACAAACTCTGCACAAAACGGATAGTCGTTATGTGGTTCACGTACCGAACTAGGATAATCCGGATAAACATTATTAATTATTTAGGTATTTTTTTTCGGTCTTTAATAAATTAATTTGGAGTTATCCAATGAAATACACTACATAGCATTGGTTTTCACATTGCATAACCATATAAATTATTTTGTCTAGATAATATAATTTGACGGCAAATGTTATTGTAATTTTCAAGTACTTATCATTAGCTACCGCATATGGATTTGTCATAACGCTAATTCCACCTCGACTTCATATTTAAATAAAATTAAACATACCATCATGTCAAGAGATTCAATGCTATAGTGCTTGTTTTTAGGAGAGCGTGGTTTGACAATTATGTCACAGAATAATACCAACAGGTGTCTAATCAATATTTTTCATGACTAATTTTACAAAAGCTTTCAAAAAGATCACATTTTTAAGATAATCACCATGTGTCTTACAAGCAAACTTATTCTAAATTATTGTGCATATTTATAATCGTCGTCTGATACACCATCACCTTTTAACTATGAGTTTTTACTTGTATCCTTGTTAAGAAGAGAGGTTTTATCGAATCTGATCCAATCGTTGAGATACTCGTACGGAAAGGCACCTTTTTGTTAGAATGACGTCTTCACCGAAGGAACTTTTAGGAATATTGAAATTGCTACATCCTTTTACAAGCTTGTCTAATGGTTGTGCCATAATGTGCAAACTGTCAATGAAACGTAATTTGCCCAGCGTAACTGACATATACTTTTCAAAATTGTTTGGAATTTATTTAAATACGTTCATTAATTTTAGTTAAGATTTAATTGTTATTGTTACGGAATGGCGATTCTAATAAGATTCATCAAACAGAGACAGAAAGCATAAATTTAAGGATAGCGCATTATAACCATTAAACTTTGATATCATAGTGTTTGCTCACAATTGCTTAAGCAAAAACGAGCTAGCAAATATATTTAATCATCGTAACTAAAGATAATTGTCAAACGTTGACTGTGATGCTGCCAATTTTGTTATTTTATGTACAACAAATTTTACTGCCCTGGAATCAAGTCAAACTGTTTTTCAGCAGCTGAAATCGATTTAAATTTTAGTTCCTCTTTTCTACAGAATGACCGAAATGACATGTTTAATTGGACATCTGAAATTTGACCAATAATAATCTCTTCCTCGTTTGCTATTTTCTGTAGTCGTGACAAGTTCGAGATTTATTAAATGATTGTCTTTTTATTTCTGTTGACGTGGTCATAATAACAAACAAAATCTATTTTTATTCCTCTTACATTTATTGTCAAATATTCATTATTATCTAAATTATTTAATACATATTTTTTGATTTTTTTCTTCGTATACTTCCTTTGTTAGAGGCCTCGTATAAAGCAAATACCAGATGCGGCAGAAACTCATTTTCTAAAGATATATTTTCAATGTTGTCATAAGTAACTGCGCCGGTAGCATGATATACTCGTTGTCCTTCTGGAATTTCATCATCAAATAACGTATATATAAAATCTTTCTTTAACATATCCATTCTCTCAGCATTATGACGTTGAACGTTAATCTTATAACCTGCGGACATTAATTTAGCAAACGGTTGTATGTATTTGATATGCATAACCGACCCTAACATATTTCTCGCGTAAATATTATACTTGGGGTGAACATCTTCCTCTGCTTGCAGTGTTATGTACCTCAAATTTTGTGTTATTATAAGATAGTCTTTTAAAATCTCTAATTTTTTTCTTTTTCAGCCAGGGATATGAATTAAATATGTAAATTATAATATAGAAATGCTGGAATTTCGAAATATTGCTAAAAAGAGCGTTATAGGAGAACCTACAAAAATTGCTTCAGTATTTTCCGGCTATGACAACAGCTATAAATTTGATAATCAAAATATCTTAAGAAATTTCAACTCTAAAAATTTGTTTCATTTTTTACAACGTATAAAGACATGAAGTTAATAGTGCAGAATCATGTTATTTTACCAAATTTACATGCAATTAAAAAATATATAATTTATATAAATTTTCAACATAAAAATTTCGACAGAAAATTTTTGAGAACCATATCTAACAGCTAAATCTCGAAAAATATTTGCTGGAACAAATATTTCGTCAGTTGCCGAAGATATACATCGTGAAATAAATAAAAAATTGAGGAATTTAACTGCATCTGTATCGGGTTGGAAATATGAGATTATGAAAGACGTTTATTTTACACAGCAAACTATAGCGTAATTCGCGGTAGCTCTTACGTTGATCTCCTTCAAAAAATTTAAAAAAAAATGTTGTATAAACGTATAAAAAACTTCATAACAGATGTTTCCAGTGGGATATTCTTTCTGCTATGTTTCCAGCAAAGCAATGCTTGTCGCGTTGACAAGTACTTTAAATCAAATACCAATGTGTAAAAAGCAAACTAATATTTCAGTTAATATATCTGGTCTTGACGAGCGTGAAAATGTTTTTCCAAGTTATAGTTCAGAAAAAGCTTCGCAGTCGACAAGAAATCATTACGTTAGGGTTAAAAGCTTCAACGGACTAGTTGGCAGACATAAAAATTAAAAAAAGAAATATTTATGCTACCATTGTTTTCAAAGTTTTCATAAAGATGAAAAACTGCAAGAGGATCATAAATACTGTGTTAATGTTCAAAGAATAACAACGACAGGAGAAAAAGAAAATTATTAATATTTAAAAATTGCAATCGTAGATTAAAGTATTCCATTTATTATTTACACTCATTTTGAATGTATGCTTGTCCCTGTAGCCAGTGCAGAAAATAAATCAAGCACTAGAAAAATACTTGTTCACTTTGGAGCAGCTTATAAATTAGTTTTTTGCACTAACGATAACTTTTTAAGTCCAATATATATGCTAGCTCGTTTTTGTTTAAGCAATTGTGAGCAAACACTATGATATCAAAGTTTAATGGTTATAATGCGCTATCTTTAAATTTATGCTTTCTGTCTCTGTTTGATGAATCTTATTAGAATCGCCATTCCGTAACAATAATGCGACAGAATAAAACTATACTCTAACAGTTATTTTCGAACTGTTTCGATTCATTCGCTATTATTTAATGTTAAGTATCTGAGATTTTATTTCGTTAGTTATGTTATATTTATAAATTAGATATAAAAAAATTATAATTATAATGGATTTGATGAAACGGCTTTCTGTTATTTACGCAGACGATAATTTTAAACGCGATAAGATCGCGGGCGATATGATTGGTGAGAAAGTGCTGTCTCAAGAAATTTCGCCTCTGACGATATGTCGGTTGATTACACAGAGGATGACATTTTATTTAACAACGGCAATGAACAAAACCAGAGTATAGGTATAGTTGATTAAAGAATACAGCAGACCAACAACTGGTCAAAATAACGTAAAATATTATATCACAAAAGATAATAAAATTTAATTTTACAATTGATGAGAATCAATCATTTCGGAGGTTGATAAAACCATTCTTAATATTAAAATTCTAGACCGACACAAAAAATATTGTCAAATATTGTCAAAAATTTTAATTTTTAGCTTAATGATAATCTCTGATGATCGCAGACAACATTTAATATCGTTATGTAAACCAGTAAAATGTAACTTTATCAAACGTAAGTACAAGGAAATGTACAGAAACATTATTTCATAATTTGTTTGGTTGGTATCCATCTATTACATTTATTGTTCTACCCGCGCCACTTGACGAGGCTTGCATTCCGCTTTTTAATTACTCGTTCGATAACGAAGACATCTTGTTCAGTTTTTTGTTTTGTAGTTCTTGTTCATAAAAAATACAGGTTATAGTCTCACCCTATACATCTTTTAGTACATATGTTACAGGCATTGTTACAAGTACCTTATCAACTGCAAATACTTATTCAGTCCAATTTGGAGTAAATCCTTTTTCAATTTCATTTTGTCCGAGAAATTCTAACTTTATCACCAATTTTTAATTTATGTCTGCGGTACATAATTTACTTTGCTAATATTGGATTTTTAATTGTGTCATTTGTTAACATTTTCCTTTCTTTAATAGAAAGGGATCTGTGTTTCGTGTTATGATATTTATCAACAATCTGTATACGATTATCGATATACCTGTTTGTAATTTAGCTGTCAAACGTTTATGTATCAGCTCGTTTAATTTGCGATTAAATATTACAACTACGACACTTTTCCTCTCATTTCATGTAAAATCTTTTCAATGTTGTTTTGTTCCAAGAACTGTACGCATGTTTCATTAAAATAGTTCGCTCAAAAATTGGTCTAGATTCCTTTCGGTTTTCTTTCAGTACTAACGATAATCTACATTAATGCATCAGTCACCGATGTCCCTGTTTTATCCGAAACGGGTATACTAAACACGTATTTGCTAAATACGTCAATATAATTAAACAAGTAGTTATTATTATCATTAGACTGAGTAAGATTTGAGACGTCTACTATATCTATTGCCCAGATGTCATCTACGGCGTTTGCAACAACTTTACATCGCGAAAATATTTTTTAGGTTTGTGTAGTTCAGCTGCAATATCTTCGTATAATTCTTTTCCAGGTCCAAGTTTGTATTAGGTTCCTATCATTCCTTGAATAAACTTTCTATCAAATCGCTCTCTCATGTTTATATGTTTCATATCACGTAATCCATCTAACATTATTTTATCGCAGCCAGGTTTATCATGTTCGTTATCACAGTAGCAGATGTCATGACGCATTGATATTGCTTCAGTTTGATTATAAGGATCTTGTCCTGGTAATGTATTATCATTTCTGTTTAACTGTTTGTCTAGTGTATTGTACGGTCCAGTGTATTTATGGCCGGGAAATGTCTACTACCCCTTTTGGTTTCAGTACTTTTTCAATAAATTTATTAATGTCAATTCCACTGCGAATTACTTCACGGTGATTGTATGATTTACAGCACGTGACGATCTTATCTTGTTCGATATAAAGATCTTTATCACAATCACAATTAAATTTTATTTTATTTTGTTTTGTTTCATAAAACATTGTTATAAGAAAGAGATAGTCTGTAAAGAAAAATACTGCTTTCTATCAATTTTTGACTAGTTTAGTCAATTTTGCAAGAGAAAATTGATCGGATTTCTTTTTTGAGGGTAAAATATAATCACTCATCAGCCAGAACAATGTTATCTATAATAAACGCTCTTTTAATACCAGAAACAACACAACTGCTTTTCAACATTATTCGGGGGGTGTTCTATGTTTCGTCTTTGTTGGGCGTTTTAGTTTTGCACTTTAGGAAAGACAACATATTTTATGCTTCAATATCGCACAAAATTAATCGCTGTGTCATCATTATTCTTACTCTAAAACCTATCAAATTGTAAAATAATCTTTAAAAAGTTAGGATATTTTGATATCTGTCGAATAGACATAATACAATAACAAAAACAAGCTCTTGCTCCAATCATTTGTAGGCAATTAGACGGAAAAAAATATTTATTTTATAAATTTGTTAAAAACATTTTTTTTATAAGATCACGAATCAAAATAAATTATTATCACAGACCATAACCAAGTGAGTGCCTGAACAATCGTTAAAATTTTCTATGTTTACAGTGCAGCAATCAACTACTAATTCGTCTTTAAAAAATACTCCGCGAAATCTGACATAATTCATTTATTCAGTTATATCAAAATTACTCAACGGCGACTGGTAACTGGTAGAGTCAGCCCACGTCCGATTCCTAGTAGATTCGGAATAAGACTTCCCACTAATCCAGCTAGTAGTGGAGCTATTGGAATAAATCCTCTTTATTTTGTTAGAGGGCGCTTTGTTTTCTTTTATTTCAACGAATTCGTTTTTTTCTAGCTGGACTTACATAAAATAAACGACAGATTTATTTGATTCCACCGCCGGAGACACCGCCTCCGGATGCCGCATTTCTAGTTGCTCCCGATACTGGTTTTCATTATTTTATATCAAGGTTGTTAGACAAATCACACTTGGATGGCCATTCTTCCTTTGGTCGCGTCAACTGTCATTAATCTATCACTGACGACCAGCGCATATGGGGTTTACTGTGCACTTGGCGCTATGCCAAGTGTCCAGTAAAACTCAAATATCAGCAGTAGAGCCGATAGCTCGTTTGCAATGCTTTGATATATCAAATATAAGATAGGTTATAGTGATCGAAATTATTCTGCTGATATCTGAGATGAACTCTCTGCGTCCTGATATTTTTACGTAGCTTCCATAAGGTACATATATGGCCGAGATATGTCTCTTGTAGCAACTACAGCAGAATTTCATTCGATTGCACGTTTGGAATATTGTTTAGTTTTTACTCTTACAAATATTCGTCTAACGTTCTGTTATCAAATACGGAGTTGATCATTTCTTGACTACCGCGCGGCGCATGTTGGTCAAAATAGAAACTAGTTGCAGCACGCCATGTGTAATCAGTCACGTCTGGAATTGCTGTTTGATAAATTCTGTTTTGCTGGAAGTATTTTTTGTGTACGCCGTCTATAATGATTTTAGTTCAATCGTTTTAGCTACAGATATAACAAGTTGTGGCATCCATAAAACTAATCATGTAAGAACAAACTGTACTGCAGCTACTCCAGCAGTACGTAATATACAATAAATTTGATCAACTCGATCTAAAATAAGTGCATGATTTATTTCTCGAAAAACTTTATTTTATTCATGCAAAAATCCAAAGATTGTGCTGAAAGGAAGCATCATTGTTATTTGCTAAAATATGCAATAAACGCTTTTCGTTTGGCATAACCTTCCTTATATCTATTATTTTATAAACGAATTCTGTTGATAACTAAATTCAACATCGCAAGACCATCGTCGCCTGAACCTGGTGGTATTATGCTAAGATTATTACATGCTGCTGTTAATGAAGCTGTTACGGAGTCGGCGTTTGCATCTGCTGAAAGCGCGGTTATACATAAAGCAGAGACATTAGCAGTAAGAAAATCTCTAACAATCGCAGCATTGGTATCAGCGTTAGCGCCATGAGTAAGAGGGTCTTTTGAAGTAAATTCACCAAAGATTGATGTCCCAGATCCGGTTTCTTTAAACCACACCATATTTGTGGCAACTGCTCTTGAGTAATCATATCTAAATGAGATAATAATAAGTATTGGACTAGCTATAGGCAAGTACATTGAAATATCATCCACGGTTTGACTGGCCAGTTGATATCGTGCACGTTTAAACTCCAACCGTTTTTGACAACCAAAATTTCTTTACAAGTTTACTTACTATTTACTTAACACGCAGTGATAATTATTTGTTGCAGATATCATAGCTCGTTTTATTTCTTTTGTTGGCGCAATATCTGGGATTTCTTATTTTATTTACGCGTTTAAAGGTGGGCTGCCTCTAATCTTATCAGCGGTATTTTGTCCTACTGCGGTGCTCGCTGAACTAGCTACACTTGTCGAAAAAGCTTTTCCTGAGTCAAGTGCGATTTGTGCTAATTTATATTCGCAGCAATTGTTGTAAGTATATTTTCCCCACAAAATCCACCTAAGATTTTTCGTCTGTAAATATTTTGTCTCATCTTTTTAAGTAAATTAGGTCTATTAAAATGTACGCACAAAACATTGCTATTGTGTGAGCCTTCGCAATTCGTAGGTGTAAATAGTAAGAAATAATTTCATTGTTAAAATCTATTTATCTACCCAACTGATCTGTTAGTTGCATCGTTATACTAATTATTTGATTTTCAAGATTAATCGGATAGAAAAACAATTGACTACGTTTAATTTGCATCAGTGATAGTGAAGGAACATCAGACGAAAAACTATAAATTGTTTGACCCTGACTTCCTAAAACTGAAGAAGATCCTAGTACAATAAAACAATTAATTAAAATTGTATTTACCTATGTTATACTAACGAGTAAATCTTCATATGTCATAGCTTGTTCAAAATCAGGGTAATTTTTATAAGTATAATAGATCCTATCAGTGGTGCAATATTTGTTGGTGGTGCAAAATCAACCATTATACATCATAATATTATCCTTGCTCGAAGTGTATTATAGTTCAGAGTTAACTCAAAAATGTCCGCAGCACCTCCACTTTTTATTAATTCTTTAATTATTTCATTAAGACAGCAAACATTATAAGCTCCTTGTTGAATTTTAAATTTTTTCCATGTAGCTCTTAAAGTTAAAGTTGAAGCAAGTGTAAATTCTTCATTTATTCCAGTTGTTTCCATTTGCCATAGAATGTCATACTATAGCAGAAATTAATCCAATTTCGTATTATTTACCTGGATCTAATTCTATTAATGGATTGTAATAAAAAGAAAGTTTGCACTGTTTCATGTTGTTTGTGATGAATCCAGTAATGATGTTGTTGATGTTAGTGACATTATATTAATATTGTTAGATACGATCACTGTATAAAATTTCGTACTCCTCCGATGTCAGTTATCAGCTGGATATAAGATTCTCTAGTATATCAATAATTTTGTGATCGATCTCTTTGCTTTCATTACCGACTTATTTGGATTATAGAAATAGCAGAAGTATGTCAACTATTTCTGCCTTTGGTGTAAAACATTTACACCTGTTCTAGTCATTTCCTCTGTTAACCTTTTACCTCTTGTATTTTCATAATTAATAAGCAGTCTTTTAAAATTCCAAACTTTACCATAATCTCCTGGGGGGTATTGATTCATTGTTTTAAGCATTATTTCAGCAAAATTTCCTTCTCTCAATCTGTGACGCATCAAGTATTACTTTATTTGTGATAGCTTCTTTAAGCACTTCTTCAGCTATTGAAAAATTCCTCAGCTTATTAAAATTCCCTCTAGTTTATTGTAAACATTATCACTCCATTTTCGAACGATGTCAAAATCATCAAGTTCTTCTTTCATCAAAAATTTTTTTTTAAACTTATTCAGTTCGTGTTCAGTTATTTTTGTGTTCTCCATTTTTTCTGTAAAAGAGTACATGACCTTCCATAGACATCATTCCTACAGTAGCATCAGTGTTTGTTTGTTCCTCGGCTAGCTTTTTAGTTTCTCTTGACATATTTTCTATTAGCCTCCTCAACTAGTCTGGATTAACTGTGTATCTTTCTACAGCCTGCTGTAGTAGAAAAATGTCATTTATTAATCTCTCAAATTCAGCCTGCCGTTGTCAGCGATGTTTCTTACAATTTCATCTACACGTTTCTTTTATTTTTCATCATTTTCCTAGTAAACCTAACAAGCCTTTTTCTTGCAATTTTTAAGGTTGTCTGCGATTAACACGGATATATCTGGTTGCTTGCCAAGTACTACTTCGATAACAGGTTGAAAGAGTTTAGCTATTTCGTCCACCGCTTGAACTTGTCCACGCCGAGCTTCATCCATTTTTTTTAAAAGCTGCTCGAGTTGCTATAAATTTCTTTAGTAACTCAATTCTTTGTTGGTGTTTGTCCATTGTTTATTTTATACACTTTATAAAATTCGGCTATAGAAACGCGTCAATACGACAACGAAACAGCTTAGCCGGATTACGCGCTAGTTTATCAAATAAAAAGAAATTATATTTGTTTTTGGTTGCTTGATGATATAATTCAATAAATTTATCTTTCGTTACACCATCGCATTGCTCGTTTGCAATATTAATTGCATCAACATTATCTAGTCCAGGAAATAATATTAAATAATCTGTATTTCGCCTAATAAATTTGTCAACTTTGTAAAGCCTAACGTTATAAAATAAATGTATGAACCAGCAGTTATAAGCGTTGCAAGAGAATTTCATGATAGTATTTTTAACCCCAAAAAGATTTTGGAAAAAATCACTAGAAACACGTGCAATAAACGCTATTAAAAATTTTACAATTACAATGATAAATTCTCAATTACCAATTGAAGAAACAAATGTTATTATTGCTATGCTTATGCGAAGACCACATAAAATAATAGACAACTTTAATATTATTAGCAGATACTGTCATCCTGATGATTGTCTAGAAGAACAAAAACAAGTTGAAATCCTGTTTTAAAAATATTACTTGAGCTCGATTTAAAAATATAGATTTGATAATAGGATCAGATTTATTAATGTGGATAACACATGAGGCAAAAATAAATGATAACCATGATCACCTCAACAAACTACCAGAATCTATGATAAAAAGAATGAAAAAAACAAGAAATTATATAATAGTTTTTAAAATAAAAAACGAAAAATTTTTAAGTATCTCTGTATGTGCTGACATAACAAGGAAATCCTTGTTAAAATAGTTACAATGACAGTGGATATGGAATTAATTATAAAAGCATATTCGAACACACTTCTACCAATTTTGCGTAAAAAGACCCAGAATTTGATCCGATAATTGTTGACAGATCAATAAAAGTAGTATTTTTTGACGATGGAATTGATAATCACAATGATAATGAGCAAGAACATTTTTTGAGGAAGTCAGTCAAGCAATATTTGAAGCAAATTTTGATTCTTATTACATTAGTGACGAAGATGATGTTCCACTTCCATCACTTCAACGCTCTAGACAATTATCTAGACGAAATTATTACAATGAAGTCATGAAAATATTTACAAAACAATACGAAAAATTGTTGTTTAAAGTAAATGCTTCTACCGATGTTATCTTTCTTTAACGAAAATCAATACAAAAAGTAATGCTGATGAATTTCTTAGCCGCATATGCAATTATCAGACAATATCTTGTCCTCAAAAATTTTACTTTGAATGAAAAAAGCTTCGTACTTGGGTTTGTTGATTAAATAGAAAGAGAATACAGCAATTTGGTAAATGAGAGATTTTTATGAACGTGAAGTAGGAATTACATTTGATTCCTTCAGCTGGTTAAAGAAAAATGAGGTGTTTGATGAAAGACAAGGATATTTCATTTGATGTGTATAACAAGTATAGAGATTTTATAGCTGACAATAATAAGTTTCGTGAATTTTTTGATTCAATTGTTGGTGGTACAGTTTTTGATATTGCTCAGATACGATCTTATTTGCGGGACATAAAATATTATATGGACAATTTAATACGCGAGATCTGTATTATTGACAATATGTTAACAGATATTCTACCATGAGAGTCAGCAGCTATGAAAATAATTATCAAAAAGATATTGTAACAACATGATATGAAATTTTGTGTGAATTTTAGTAATATTATTACCAAATACCCATGTTGTCAATAAATGTCATTGGATCATCTGCCCAACCTCTTATCCGTTCGTCATTCTCAGTTGTGAATAACCATATCGATCCATATTTGACTGATAAATAATAATTAATATTATAAATAAAGATACTTATTATTTTATAACAGCATAACATAAAGCTGATTTGATTGAATTGAATCTTTTTTTATTAAAAAAAAATTGTTTGTTAAATCAAATCCAACATGTTGGATAGGATTATAATGATACATTACATATAATATTTTATTGTTGAAATAGAAATAAATATAGAGGTCTGAAAACCTCTTTCCGTCTCTCTAAATATGGGAGGGGTGGGGGTTTATGAGCGAGAAACCTCTTCTGAGATAGGAATTTCATCTTTTTCTACTACTGTAAACCTTTGCTAACAACATGATATTTAAAATTCAATAACTTAAAAGTTCAGAGTGCACAAGATCAAACCTATATTATATATAGATATAGGTAAAGCCTGGATGACAAAGTCTGTGTAGAGAAAATGTTATGAACCGCTGCATTTTCTGTACCTACAGATGATTGAAACATGTGCTTTCAATTACGCACGAATGAGTCAGGTGCTAGTTTCAGCAATGAATGTTCCAAACTCAAGATTGTTTAAGGACAGAAATTTTATCAATGAAACAATGTCACTATTTTTTACTTACAACTAGGATACGGTCTCAAAAGAGTCCTTTTGCTAAACAAATTAATAAAAACTTACATTATTAACCCATCTTGGTCAGCCTAACCCATATATACATTTTACATTCACCCATTTTCAGCCTGGTTTCCACTTTTCCATACATTTAGTACCATATATCATTCAACTGACTTGCTGCCTTTTAAATGAGCGTTTTCATTTTCTGTACTTAAGGCTCTAACAATATTACTTCAGACTGGATAGTTGGTTTAGTGTTTTACGGCCAATAACACTTTGAAGGTTCCGTCGTGCTGAGACTAGTAGAGTAATATTCATATCCAATGAAACAGGGCTTCTGTTACTCCGAGCCGATGTGGTAGTGGAAATCGAACACCTTACATATTTAGACACTGCCACTCTACAAAACTTAGAAGAAAAAAAATAAACCTTTGTACCATCAAAACGAACAAGAATGTTGAAAATATAACGAACGGACAAGATCCGAAAAACCTATTAAGGTAATTAAATATAATATTTAGCATGTTTTCACGATTTGTATCGTACGTTAACTCATTTAGATGATATTTCTGAGATAAATAAGATAACGTTTAACCGTTTATATTGTATCATGAAGTAATTTTAATATGGGCAAAAGTCAGAATTTAAAAATTCTTTGATCCAGAACTTTAGAAACAAGTGGGGAAAAGGGGTTTTGTTTAATGTATTTTTACTACTGTTCCAATGATGATCACTGCATGTAAAGAAACACCTTGTCACTTAAATTGCCGGACCAACATAAACATCGATTCAAATCGACAGTGAAATTGGGGGTATCAATAAATAATGAAATCGAAATTTGATTAAAAGACTCATCCAGCGGCATTTTGTTCCAGGTCCGCTAAATCACGCTTCAATAATGCTTCACGAAGAATGTGGAAAATATACAATCATTTTTGATTATATTATAACGCATGGCAAGACTTTATAGCCATTTTCTCGCCAATTTTTGTTTCTTCTGGTTGGCATTAGCAACCAATAAAGTGCCTTAACAAATGAAGCAAGAAGTATATAAGCCCGACCTATATAAAACTTTCGTTGGTTTTGCGAGAGAATGAATTCACCATTCTTTTCAATAAATAAAAGGTTCCGATTTTAGGTACAAATGGACATACTAAATAATTACTTCAAAACTGTTGTAAGAATACATTGTTTAAAAAAGTCAACAAAAGTTCAAGGCTATTTTAGATTTTAAATTTTACTAATGAAGAGAAAGGTTAAATCATTGTTAATCCTTTTAGGCGTAATTTTATTACAAGCCTTCCCTTCTTAGTTTTAAAATATTTTCTGAGACTTTTTAAACATTTTGTACAAATTTTGTTTGTAATCTAACTTCTGCCAAAACATTATATAAGGAAATCATAGGATTACTGTCCGACGTTAGATGAGTCCCTCAACCCAGCACATTTCTCTTTAGGTTTCGATACAAATAGTTATATTGTACATTCAAACCGCAAAGACTCATTCAATCATTTTGTTACATTTCCTTTATGTTTTTGTTGTTTTGGGGTTTAACGCCATTTTTCAGCACACGATAGGCTATACATGGCGGCCAGTATTAATAGTGGAGGAAAACCCGGGAAATCCGCGAAAAGAACCACCGACCCACGAAAAGCTACTGGCAAGCTTTCTCACATATCCACATTCGCCGTTTCTTTTATGATACCACGATAAAGCTTTTCTAATATACATTTAGTGAGTTAAGGCAGGCAATGATCCCACTAATTACAAACCCATTTCAGTAGTTGGCCTTGTAGGTAAAATCATAGTAAGGGGATATTTTTAAACATGTACACCATTACTTACATGAAAATAATCTTATTTACAAATATCTTCGTCTAAATTGTTCAATCCTGTAACATCTGATAGATATGTATCACTATTCCATGTTGTCGATCGTGGGGAATACGTGTGTAATTTTGTATTATGTATTTAAAGCATTTGAGCATGTTTGATATAAAGGTCTTATTCATAAATTTAAAAACTCTATGGATTAGAATCGTATCTGATTGTTTCACAAATTATCTCTTCGATAGATGACAACTGTTCTTGTGAAATAAACACAAAAATCAATAACAGTATGTTTAAGAAGCGATGCCAGTTATGTTCTTCGATCCTTATTGTCTGGGATTTTATTCTAATGATCGTTCTCTTTCTTACGCTTCCAGAAATATGCAAGACATCTAATTCATATGTAAAGCTGACGCAAAATCTTTTTAAAAAAACCTGGTCAACTCAGTGACTTATAATCTTTAATTCAGCAAAAGCTGAAGTGATGATTTTCGCAAAGAATAATAACCCACTTTTTCTCAAATTCAAGTTTCAAAAGGAATCATTTGCTTTTCTGTCAATCGTAAACATTTAAACCTTAACTTGAATGTGTGTGTGTGTGTGTGTGTGTGTGAGAGAGAGAGAGAGAGAGAGAGAGAGAGAGAGAGAGAGAGAGAGAGAGAGAGAGAGAGAGAGAGAGAGAGAGAGAGAGAGAGAGAGAGAGAGATTCATGTTAACAGGTACTCGCTGCCAGTGTAATGTAACCGCCGAGTCCTAAAAAGAGTAGAAAGCAGCCCAAACAGCATAGATGAGTAAATTTAAGAGTTTTCAGACATATGCACAATTTTGGACAACTAGAATATCGCATACACATCGCAAAATGAAACAAGAAAGTACGTTTCGTAAATAATAATCTTGACTGTCTTAGAAACACGAGAAATTATGTTCCCTCTCTTAGGTACGTGAGGAAGGATGTTCCCTGTGTTAGATACGTATCTTAGATTCACGAGGAAGAACGTTCCATGTTTTAGATACATGAGGAAGTACGTTCCATGTTTTAGATACAGGAGGAAGTATGTTCCATGTTTTAGATACATGAGGAAGTACGTTCCATGTTTTAGATACATGAGGAAGTACGTTCCATGTTTTAGATTTAAGAGGAAGTATGTTCCGTGACTTAAGATATGTGAGAAATTATGTTCATTGTCTTATATACACGTGGACGAATGTTCCCTACTTTAGTTACATGAGAATGTATCTTCCCTGTGTTAGATACACAAGAAAGTATGTTCTCCATATTAATTACATGAAGAAGCATGTTCCTTGTCTTAGATACACGTGAATGTCTGTTCAGTATCTTAGATACACGAGAAAAAGTATTTGTGTCTAAGATACACGAGAAAAGTATTTCCGCGTCTTAGATACATGAGAAAGTCTTTTACGTGTCTTAGATAGATAAGGAAGTATGTTCTCTGTTTAAGATGCGTGAGAAGGTATGTTTCAAAATCTCAATGTACAAATTTGTTAGATCAAATGGATGCAATAAAAGAAACTTTGAAAAGGTTATCCTTTGAGATTGCATGATAAAAAAATGTCCGAAAGAATTTAAGTCCTAAATGTGCGCATCATGTGCTTTGACAGATTATCCTTGACATAGATACCTAAATAGCGTGAGAATGAATATATATATATATATATATATATATATATATATATATATATATATATATATATATATATATATATATGCATGTGTGTGTGTGTGTGTGTGTGTGTGTGTGTTATCCATATTAACAAGTGCTCGCTGCCAATCTAATGTAACCGTCCAGTCCTAGGAAAAGCAGAAAGCTGCCCAAAATGCATATAGGAGTATATTTAAGTTAGCGTTCAGACAATTTGCACAATTGTTGACAACTAGAATATTGCATACATATCGCAAAATAAAATGAGAAAGAATAGAGATTTACAGTTTCATCAGTCTTTGCACGAACCAGAAACATTTGTTAAATGTGCATCGCATTAAAGCTCGATTGTTTCACCCTTCTGTTGATCATCATTTTCCACCAAAAGATAATTTAATTAGACCTATGGAACGTGTAATGAATCATTAATGTACTGGCTTGCCTCTATTTTGATATGAAAATTAATGAAGAAATACGAAATAACAGCTTTATAACAGCTCCTTTGCATAACAAATGTTTGAGCAAACAAGATTTCTTTGATATTATAAAAATTAAGTCATCGTCAATGCGAAAGATGAAGACAACATAATAGATATACGCAATACTTTTCTTTTACAGTGTCTTTTTTCCCCAACTTATTTTAATGCCTTAACTTGCATTAGTTATGGAATTCTACAGTATTTTATCTAGCATTTCGTAATATCCAGTCTGTTATCAGGCATTCTTGATAAACGTGAAAAGAAATTATAGGAAGTTTGATTAGCATGTCTCCGTTCTGGCAGTCTGGGAATTTACACCATACCGACCAAATCAATAAAAATTTGGTAGCACAACTCTTACAAGTATCTAAATTAGACAATTTAAAATAAAAAATCGGCGCTTTATTGACGCTTGTATAATCATGATTTCTCCAATTGCGAATATACTTTAAAATAACTGAATTTATAAGAATTCTATCTACTACGAATAGGTCCATTTACTGTCTACGCTCGTTGACTCTGTTTTATACATTTCGTGGTAATCAATTTTGACATTGTGCAAATTCTAAACGGTTAAACTTTGAGAAATTTTGTCTGGAGGAATTTTAACATGTGTTTTATCTGTTTTTGACAAAGTATCTTGAACCAGACAGCCAGCGAAAACTCCGTTACATGCACGTGAACAGGTCCACGTTTTCATTCTAATTTAACCACCATGTCCTAAGAATCAAAAGCAGCAAAAATCAAATTTATATAGTTTTCAAAGATTAACACATTTTTCTGACAAAGTGATTACCATAGTAAAACGCGATGTGAAAAGTTGTCAAATTAACAGTTGTTATCAGTCCTTGCACACAGTAAATATCATTTGCCATGGCATTTTTTATTAACAATTTGACTAAATTGTTGATCTTCTGATTCCACCAAGAACTCAACTGATTAGATTATCGAATCTGAAATTAATCTGTAATCCAATGGCTTATATCAACAAATAAAACATAGACTTTATCTTAAGCAACCAGTGATGGCATCGTTTGTGGTAGTCTGGTACAGGACCTCTGTTGTTTTCAAATCTTCTTTCATGGAGAAGAATGACATTGAATGTCAGGTCCCCATACTATCTAACTAATAGCAATCAGTGCCGATATCGTGTAAACTAAGCATAACCTGCAGTTCATTGACACTTAAATAAACAAAAACACTGGAGATTTTAAAGGGTATGACATGTACAAATTGTGCTTTTCTGGGAAATCATCGTTGACCACAAATGTAATAAATAACATTCTCCGGAAAATGAATGAGAATTGACATTTATAAATTATTGGGAAGAATTAAGATACACTGAAAACAGAAGAATGGAAGGAATACAAATATATCAGAAGTTGAGGATTTGTATGTATCTATTTACATGTATCATTTGAGAGAGAGAGAGAGAGAGAGAGAGAGAGAGAGAGAGAGAGAGAGAGAGAGAGAGAGAGAGAGAGAGAGAGAGAGAGTAGTATAGGGAAATGAGAGTTTTAGCTCATTTTTTTTACCCTCCAAACAAGTATAAATCAAGCGCATACCTGTAGTCATCAAATTGCATAAAATTTTTAACAAAATCACGAGGCAGACCCTTGGCTTTTTTCGTTATTATATTATTGTCTAACAATACGGCATACATTTTGCTGCGTAATCCGATAAAATATTTGATAGCGATCGAGTTCATTTCATCTTTGAACTTACCAATAACCTTTTTATTTGTGTCGTCATGAAATTTACTGTCACGTGGGTAATCAGAAAGATCAAACAGATGTCGATTATTGTACATGTCCTGATAGACGTCCTCGCATTCAATTTCATATACGAGCGAATCGGTATCAGTAAACAATAACCTACTGGCCGGCCATTGATTTTTAACAAAATTATAATGAAAATCGTACATCAGCCACTTTGATAAATCTAACACTGCAGCTCCAACATAGATCGGCTTGTTTAGTTTTAGATTTGTTTTTCTTCTTTGTATTGCAACAAGATTTTCATTAAATATTTTCATGCTCATAAAATCGTCTGACACAAGTTTGTTTCTGCGATTGACATCATTAACTATTTCGATATTTATGCGTTTCCTAATATTCTCCATCGTCTTACCAAAAACGAAATTGTTCATCAGTTTAAAGAAGTTTTTCTCAAACTCTGCTTTCGCTGCAGCTCTTCTTGAAGTGTTTGAGTTAATGTAACCTCTCATCCACGGCGACTGATTAAATTTTAGTACACGATGAACTTTTCTCAACACAAGACCAGCATCGACTGCTTGTTTTAAAACTTTGTAATACAAAACGTAATTTTTCTTATCAAGTAAATTTGGTACTAGTTTCTTGACCATGGAATGTTGCCTTGGTGATCCTAACGCTTGTTGTTCTTTTGATAACAAACTATAATCTATGACCATCGATTCCGCACAGAAAGGATAATCGTTATGTAATTTGTGTAGCGAATTTGGATAATCAAGATCAACTTCAACGAAATAGGAAACATCTTCGGGTATCTTTTTTTCTGTCTCCGATAGAAATCGATCAGCCGTGATCCAATGAAATCCACCAACAGGTATTGGTTCTGCCATCGAACCACAGTAAAGATTATTACAATCTAGATAAACTAAATATTTCGAAGGGAGCTCAGGGTTATACTGTTTCAAATATGTGTTGTTTGCTTCAGCATATTTTTTGTTATCACGCTAATACCGCCTCGGATACCTTTTTCGATAAAATTGAACATATCAACATCAGTCAGTAATTCCAACCTTACCTTACTAAACTTTAGCAGAGCATCCCATGACAGTACAGGGGCAGAATAATACCAGCAAGGATCTAGTCCGTAATTATTATAACTCATTTCTCGAAAACTTTCAAAAACATCTGCTAGTAATAACACGTCAGTTTTCAAATACAAATCATGATAATCACCAAAAGTCTCACAATCAAACTCTTTCCAGATATCTTGTGCATACCTGTACTCGTCATCGGTTATATTTTCATTTTTAAGTTGTGAGTAAAATTTATCTTTGCTAGGTAAAGATGTTTCATCAAATTTACTCCAGTCGTCGAGATATTCGTATGGAAAGACTCCTTTTTTTAGCTAGTAGATTAAATTTATCTCCAAAACAGTCTCTTAGGTTATCAAATTTACTACAACCTTTTACTAGCTCATCTAACGAGGCTGCCATAAACTGCAGGCTGTCAATGAAACGCAATTTACCTAGCGTAACTGACATGTACTTTTCAAAATTATTTGGAATGCATTTGATGACGTTATCGAGTTTTAGACGAGATTTTATATCAGGATCACCAAAAGCTTCTACTATAATATGGCTATCATATCCTCGAAAATTGTGAAGAATAACCGGAATAAAATCTGGAGCATGAAATTTTAAATTACACTGATTATGAGCCGCTCCACGATACTATCCGATCAAATGACAATGGTCATGTACTTTTTTATTACTAACGTTGTCAGTCCTGACATTGTCAGGGTCAAAAGCTTTTTCACAAATATGACAAATTTCCGCTTGCTCGTAATCAAATTCTTGTTGAGGTGTTAATTTTAACATTGGCGTTACTTTTTTCAACGCCAAGTACAGGTTGAAGTAAACACTCAAAATCAGCGTATATAACGAAAGGAATTTTTAGTTTGTGATTATGATGGACAAACTGTAACACACTATCTTTTTTAGATGGCATTGTTATTCTTTGTACATCACTACAGTACTGCAAATGATTTTGTAATGTTTCATTGTTTGTACAACCGTGCAAGCAGCGGTAACAAACGAACTTTTTGTTCCTATTTTTATTGTACTGTTTACCAACTAGTACGTTAAAGTTTTTAATCCAAACGTAATGATTTTTATAATACAGTAAATTTATAGTCGATTGTGAAGCTTTTTCTGAAATATATCTCGGATATACATCCTCTTTTTCATCTAGTCCGAAAACGTTAATTGAAACATTGTTTTGCTTCTCAAATTTTGGTATTTGATTTTCTGCCACAGGAAAGTTAATATCTTTAAAATTTAATCTAGACACGTGACTGATATATTTTTCAACACGAGTAGCGTTTTTTTCTGCTGGAAATAGTGCGGAAAGAACAGCCCATTGGAAACACTTGTTATCTACGTTTTTGATGTTTATACAACATCTTTTACTTTTTATTTTTGGTGGCAGGTTGATGTATGAAATACCTCGTAATGCGTTATATTTCATCGTGTGAAACAATATTTCTTTGATCATTTCAAACTTCCAATCAGAACCTAATTGACTGAATTCCTCTATTTTTTTCCAGATTTCTTGGTGTATTTCATCAGATAGTGATAACAGATCAGTCCCAAGCCAAACACGTCTTGATTTTGCGTTCATATAAGGTTCTGCAATTTCCTTGTTAGTTGATTCTTCCGTTATAACTAACTTTGAAAATATAACATGATATTGCACAAATAATCTAATACTTTTGTGTTTTTCGAGCTGACGTTTTACTGTTGTCTGCAGTAGGTGGTAAAGATTTGTTGCAGTAAAATTTACTAAAACATTTTGATTATCGAACTGATAACTATTGTCAAAACCTGCAAAAGCAGTCGCTATTTTATCAGGTTCTCCCATAAGGATTCTCTTAACTTTATCACGCAATTTTAACATTATTATACTATAATGTAATATCTAATTGATAATTTACCTCACACTGCGCATGCGCTGAAAATCAATTAGAGATAAAAAAAATCTCCTATAATATAGTGACAGCAAATCTGACAAACACATGTGAGCAAGAAGCATATCAAATTCACCCAAAGTATAACTTTACCACACACTGCGCATGCGCTAAAAATCAATTAGAGATAAAAAAATCGCCTATAATATAATGACAGCATATCTGACAAGCGCACGTGAGCAAGAAGCATATCATGTTCACCCAAAGTATAACTTATACGCTGGAAATAGATTAGGTTCAGTTAATAACATTAAAACTGGAATATCTGTTGGCAAATTAACGTCAGCGGGTTATTAGTTTAGTGTAAAAGGAGATAATACTGAGAGGAATACAATGCTTAGAAAAGATTTTATTTACACATTGTTTTGCGATGATATTCCAGAGGGACATCGTGTATATCACGTGAACGATAAAGTCACTGATGACAACATTGAAAACTTATCCTTACAAAGCGAGTTTCAGCCGCATCCGGTCTTTGATTTATACGAGGCTAACGATCGCGGTATTATTAGAAACAGATAAACTAAAAAAGTTCTTAGTACTATGAACAATATGGGATATATCAGGGTAACTGTTAGAGGAACACTAACAGACTTTGTTAGTTATAATGGTCATAGGTTTGTTTATGAGGTGTTCAACGGATCTATACCCAATGGTCTGGTTATCAATCACATCAATGACGTAAAAACAGACAATCGATTGGAAAATCTGGAGCTAGTGACGCAACAGGAAAATGTGAGAAAAGGAAAAAATAGTAATGGTATTAATTTTAGATGCCCAATAAAACCTGTTATTTCAAAAAACCTTGAAACGGATGAGGAGATTGAATTTAAATCGATTTCAGCTGCGGCAAAGCATTATAAGATAAATTCCAGAGCAGTAAAATTTGTAGCTGATGGATTAACAAAATCAGCTTTTCCAAGAGAATACAATGCCAGGATTGTTTTTAAATATGATGATCAATAATATTTTGTAATTCAGTTTTAGTCAAACAATGGTGAACAAATGCTATAACATCATCGCAATCAAATTTTAGCGTCGTTACTGCACTTTCATTAATTTTATCTTTTTCTGCTGCTGTTAGCAATCACCTTGCATTACAATAACATCAACACTATAACCCAACAAACATTGTCTTACCGCTTCGGCTAGTTCGTTGTAATTTACTATATTAACTTTTTGGTGATATTTTATCTCATCAGTCATCTTATAATAACAAATTAGATAAAAAAATTATAATAATGGACTTGATGAAACGACTCGCTGATTTATACAAAGAAGATACCAGCGACAAAGTCGCCAGCGATAATGTCGTCAGTGATGAAGTCATACATAGTATTACATTTTCCAAAGATTTCATAGACAAATCTGTTGGTTATAATGAAGATGATATTTTGTATAACAACAAATCTGATGATGATGGTGAAATAGTCACTGTTGCTGACAGATCAAATTACAGCAGACCAACAACTAAACGATATAATGTCAAGTATCACATTGCAAAAAAAAATAATGAAATTTAATTTTACCGTTGCCGAACAACAACTGTTTTGGCAGCTAATCAGACCTTTCTTAAACATCAGAATTCCAGGCCGACAGAAAAATATCAAATTCGATTTCATATTTGTCAAGATTTTTAATCTAATGACGATCTCTGACGATCGTAGACAATATCTAATATCGTTATGTAAACCAGTAAAATGTAAATCTGTCAAACAAAAGTATGAGGAAATTTATAATAACATTATATCATAATCTGCTTGGTTGTGATCCAACTGTTAAATATATCGCTATACCCACGCCATTTGACTAAACGTTGATTTCCTTTTTTCTTAATTACTTTTTCAATAACGAAAACATCCTGCTCAGTTTTCTGTAGTTCTTGTTCATAAAAACTACCTATGATAGGTTCCCCTGCCAGATCTTTTAAAGCGTACGTTACAGGTATTGTGAAAAGTACCTTATCAATTACAAATACTTCTTCGCTCCAGTTTGGAGTAAATCCTTTTGCAAATACCTTTTTTGTCAAAGAAATTCTAACTTTATCACCAACCTTAAATTTATGTTTGCGGTACATGTTTTCATTTGCTAATATTGGATTTTTAATAGCATTATTAGGTGACATTTTGATGGTTCGATGTTTTGTGTTATTATATTCACCTACGATTTGAGAAAGGTCATCGATGTACCTGTTGGTGTTTTTAGCTGTCATATGTTTGTGTAATTTCTCGTTTAGCGTGCGATTAAATCTCTTAACAACAACGCTTTTACCTTCATTTCCTGTAACATATTTTTTTATATTATTTTGTTCTAGAAACTGTTCAAACTTTTTGTTAAAAAACTCAGATCCGTGATCAGTCCAGATTTTATTTGGTTTTCTTTCTGTACTCGTTATCATTTGTTTTAACGCATCAGTCATTGAAGTGCCTGTCTTATCCGAAACAGGTACTCTGAAAGCGTATTTTCTAAAAACATCTATAACATTAAACAAATATCTTTTTGGAGCACCATCAGCGCCAACGTTAACCTGAGCTAGATTGGATACATCCACCAAATCTATTGCCCAGATATCATCTGCACCATTAGCGACAACTTTACGTCTTGGGAACTTTTTTTTAGGTCTGTGTAGTTCGACTGCAAGATCATCGTATACTTTTTCCCGAGTCCGAGTTTATATTTTGCTCCTATCATTCCCTGAACAAATCTTCTATCAAAACGTTCTCGTAGATTTGTTGGCTCCATATCACGTAATTCGTCTAACATTACTTTATCACAATCTGCTTTCGAGTTTTCATGATCACGATAACAGATATCATGACGCATCGCTATTGCATCCACTTGATTATAAGGCTCTTGACCTGGCAATGGATTGTCGTTTTCATCTAGTTGTTGATCTAGCGGATTGTAAGGTCCTGTATACCGATGACCTGGCAATGTCCAACCGGCTTTTGGTTTTGGTAATTTTAAAATAATTTTATGTATATCTATACCTGACCCTATTATTTATCGGTTGTTACAACATTGACAGTATGCAACAATTTTATTTTGCTCAAGACACAAATCTCTGTCAGAATCACAGTTGCATATCATTGTATATTTTTAGTCGTCGACTAAAATAATATCAGGATAACCAGATCCTAGCGAATTTTTCGCTGGGAACACTTTCTTTAAAAACATATTTTTTCTTTTTCCGCAGACTGCACAAAAACTTTTTAATATTATCCTGTTGTTTTTTTTTGGTTTTTTCTGTTGTTTCATTAACATTTTCTGTTTTAGTTCTACACTTGAGACAGTATGTTGACATTATTATATTTTTAAGTTTAGATAAAATTTATTGCGATCTCATCATTAGCGTAAGAAGGATGCTTGTCAAACTGTAAAATAGATTTTAAAAAATTAAGATTTCTGCTCATCTGTTGGATAAACATAATACAATAATATCAGCAAGCAGACGTTCCAACAGGTTGGAGTTGATTTGATGAATAATATATCTTTTTAAATTTTTTCTTCATATACTTTTTTTATTACATCGCTTGGAGGAAGTCCAAACGAGTCAAAATAATTATTATTATAAACTGCTACCCAATGCGTGCCGGATCCGTCATTAAAATCTTGTATATTAATAACACACGAACTTACAGCTGATGGTGATTTTATTGCTGCGAGTTCATCTTTAGAATAAACTCCGTGAAATCCAGGAACCGCTTTTAACTTATCAATGATATCAAAATTACTCAACGGGGTGGTAGAGTTCCCGGTGATGTTAGATCACGTCCGATTCCTAAAAGATTTGGCAGCAGACTTCCCGCTAGTCCCGCCAAAAGTGGAGCGAACGGAATAATTCCTCCTTATTTTGGTTGATTGCATATGCATTTGCATTTTGGTGTTGGCGATTTTGTTTTTGTTGTTTTCTTTTTTTGTTGATGATTTTGGTTTTGGAGATTTCTTTTTCTTTTGTGGCATTATAATATATCATTTACATAAAATTTACAATTTTTTTTCCACTTCCACGAATGATACCATTACCTTCGACTGCTTTCTTCGTTGCGCCAGATATTGATCCAGACGCTGCTGCTAGTCCTAATGCGCCTAAGACTGGTAAAATTTTAGGTATTATTGTACTAGTTAATACTGATAATGCTGGACCAAGAAAACCACCTTTAACGACAATGTCGTTTGCCATCGCTGTCATTTGTGCAGCACTCAAATTTAAAACAAGTTTTTTTACGATCATACATTTTTACTTGATTTTTTGTTAGCATTAATTTTGTTAAAACACCATCAGAAATATTAGGATTGATTTTTAATGATACCTGTTCTCGCTTTGCAATAGCAGCTACTAATTTTTTTTTAACTTGGCCATCGGTTAAATATACTTCTTTTACAATATATATTGTCATTTTATATAACTGCAGATTAAACTTGAACTGTCATTTTACCTCCAATAGAATCTACCGTGATAAATCTATCACTAATCACTAATGCGTATACGTACAACGGCGCTACTGGAACCGCGTCAAGTGTCCAGGCAATTTCAATATCCGATGTGCTGTCTACAATTCGCTCGTTATGTTTACTAACATCAAAATTAAATATAGGATAAAGGGTACGAAATTTCTCTGCTGATATCTGAGTTCCATCTTCAACATCTTGATATTTTTGTATTGCGTCAAGCAGAAATATGTACGTTCCAGAAATATTTTTATTAACGTCATCAGCAAAATTACACTCGATAGCTCGTTCTGGATATTGCTTTGAATTTAATCTAGCGTATATTCGTCTAACATCAGAGTAGTCAAATATTGCATTATTTTGTTGTTGGTTACCTCGTCGGGCTTGCTGTTGAAATACGACAAAGATATTTCTCGGCAGCTGTTCGCTTGATGTTGTTGTAACCCTCCACGTGTAGTCAGTAGTATTTGGAACCGCTGTCTGATATATTTTATGCTGCTTAAAGTAAATTTTGTTTGTATGCTTAACAAGCATGCTTTTTAGTTCTGACATTTTAGTGATCGACGGTGTTATACGTGGCATCCACAAAGCAAGTTTGTTTATGATAAACTGTACATCAACCCCTCCAGATCTAAACAAGCAATCGTTTTGGTCTGCTCGATCTAAAATAAGAGTATGTTTTACTCCGCGAAATACTTTATCATGATCGCGACAAAAGCCGAAAATCATACCTAGTGGAAGCATCATTGTAATTGGACGTGATCCCGCTGCAAGTTTTCTTCGCCTAGCAAAACCTTCGTTATAGCGTGGATTTCTCACGTCAAGTGTGTTAAGAAGTAAATTTAACATCACAGTACCGTTTGCATCTGCAGCTGGTGGTGTTATATTTAGATTATTAAAAGCTGCTGTAAGAGAAACTCTTGTAGCGTCTGCATTAGCAGCTGCACCTGGTGCAGCAATACCTAGCGCGTCTGCATTAGCAATGAGAAAATTTCTCACAATTACAGCATTTGCATCATTATCAGCTCCATGTACTATAGCGCCTCTCTTTAAAAATTCAGTTGATTCAGCTATACCCTGTCCAGTATCTTTAAACCACATCATGTTAGTTGCAGTTGATCTTGAGTAATCATCTGTAAACGAAAGCATATTTAAAATTATACTTGCAACTTGTAGATGACCTGAAATATCTTCTATAGTTTGATTGGCCAGTTGATATCTAGCACTTTTAAATAAACTCCAGCCGTTATTTATAAGAGCTACTTCTACTCCAACTGCAATTTCAGCAGGTGGATTGGCTACTGTCATAATCTGACCACGAACTTCTAACATAGCCTTATGTGGCAGTAGAAATACATCTTCGTCTCTGGTGTTAAAGGTTCTGATACCAGCTTTATTTGGTTCGTTAGAATTCTCATCAAGATACTCAACAAACTCAAATTCTGTCACATCATTGTCGATGTCATAAGTTTCTGTTAACTCGAGATAATTTTAACAGACATTTTATTTTATTAGATTATATAAAATTTTATTGCGGCACTTTTACTTTAGATATTAACTTTTGTATGATCTGCTCGCCCTTTGGTGATAATAATTTTTTGTTGTTATCATAGCTCGCTGAGTTTCTTTTGTTGGAGCGATTTCTGAGATAGCTTGTTTTATTTCAGATGCAGTCGGTGGATCACCTTTTATTTTATCAGCTAATTTTTGTCCCACCGCAGTCCCAGCGGCAGATGCAGCCCCAGTTGCAAAAGCTTTACCAGCGTCAATAGCAATTGGTGCAACTTTATGTGCTATACCCGGAATATTTTCAATAACTTTAGTAAAAATATTTCCAAAAAATCCTCCTATTTTTCTTCGATAAACTTTTTTCTTTGTTTCATTATATTTGATGTTGCATAATTTTTACTTTTGCTCGCGTAGATGTACATAATAAGTTACAACTTCATTATTAACATGTAACTGTTTTCCTGATTGATCTGTCAACTGCATTATTATACTTGATATTTGATCTTCAACGTTTAAAGGATAATATATAATATGTCGTGGAGTTATTTGCATGAGAAAACCTGGCGGAACTTCAGGTAAGAAACTGTAAATCGTTTGACCTTTGCTGCCTTTTGATGTATAAGAGCCAGAAGCAATAGAGCAATTTACTAATATTGTATTTACTTCTGTTATATTTACTGGCAGTTCACTGTCATATGTAATAGGCTGATTAAGTGCAGTGTAAGTTTTTTCAGTAAATCCTAACAGTTGTGCAATACTTCTTTCTCTTGGTTCAAGACTGATTACTATATTTTTCAAAGTTATCCTAGTTCGCAATGTGTTATAATTTGCTGCCAATTCAAAATTATCAGCCACACCGTCAGCTTTTGTGATGAGCTCTTTGATTGTCTTGTTTAGATCAGTAATATTATAAGCTCCTTGCGGAATTTTTTTTTTGTTGTAGATATTGGAGATGTTGCAATCATAGTAAAATACATTTCATCGTTAACATCATTTTTCACGTTAGGTATAGCATTCCAGCAAGTACAAGAAATTAATCCAATTTCATATTGTTTTGTAGGATCTAGTTGGATAGGTGGAATATAATTTACTGAAAAATTTGCGCTATCTATCGCAGACTCACTAGAGTTTAGTAATAATGTTGTTTGCATTCCTTTAATATTATATCATTTTACAAAATTAAGTCGCTGAGATTAAGTCGCGGTGTAAAGTGTCATATTCGTCAGATGTTAATAATTCACTCGATCTTAGATGATCAAGTATGTCAATGATTTCATTATCAAGTTCAACACTAACATTCCCAGCTTCCTTTGATGATATTAATAACAGTAATCTACCTATCATTTCAGTAGTTGAAGTAAATATTTTTACACCAGTTCCTGTTCTTACTTCTCTACTTTTCTTTACACGAGTTTTATCGAGTGTATCATATTTCCTTTTAAAACTCCACCCTTTACCGAAAGGTTTTGCTCTATTTTCTGCTGTTTTTTTAAACACTAAAGCAATGACACCATTTCTCATTCTGTCATAAAGTAGATGCATATCCTCAATCTCTGTAACCGTGTTTATTTCATCTTTAGCAGTAACTCCGTCCTTAAATATTACATCTAATCTATCGATTAATGTTTGATATTCTGCATCAGTCCACCTGCTTATATTATCAATATCTCTTATATTTTCTTTCTTTAAAAAATCATTATACTCCTTAGGATCTATATTATCACTTGCTCATTTTATAAAATGACGTCTTTGATCTCCAACTTCCATAAACTTTACAGTAACATCACCAACTCTTTGTTGCTCCTCTTTGATATCTTTTATATCTCTTGATAAATTTTTTATAATATTTGTTATTCCTTGCGTTGTTAACTCTGCTAATCTTCGCTCAAGTTCCAGCGGATTGTTTATCAATCGATTTGTTTCAGCTTGTCTAGCCGCAGGATCAGCTATATTTGCTGTAAGTGCCTCAATTAGTTTTCTTTTTTCTTCATCAGATCTAGTAACAAGTTTTGCAGCAGCTGCTTCCTGTTGTTCTTTAACAATTCCAACCAAGCCTTTTTCCTGCAGTTGTTTAAGTTCTTCTTCTGACAGTGGTTTAGTTTCAGGTTGTTTACCTAATAGTGCTTCAGTAACCGGCTTGAAAATTGTAGCTGTTGCTTCTGTAGCGGTTACTTGCCCACGTCGTGCTTGTTGTACTTTTTGCTTAAGCGATGTCTGAGATTGAGCAAGTTTTTTTAGATCTTCTATGTGTTGTCTGTATCTTGCTCGTTTGTCCATTATTATTATTATAAATTTTATAAAATTGAAACCTTTACTGTAAGTAAGTGTCAATACAACATCGAAACATTTTAGTTGGATCATTTGTAAGTTTATCAAATAAGAAAAAGTTGTATTTATCTTTTGTAGCATTATGGTAAAGTTCAATAAAATTATCTTTTGTAACGTCACCGCATTGTTCGCTTGCAATATTTCTAACGTCAACATTGTCCAGTCCTGGAAATAATATAAAACAACCCGTATTTCGCCGAATAAATCTGTCAACATTATAAAATCCTTGAGCGAGATAAACAGAATTACATTGTTTGTTACGTGACAGTGAGAAATACGATCTTATTTTATTCATCTCCATGTTATTTAGCGGAATATCGTCAAAAACTACTATCTTATGTTCATCTGCATCAAGTTGATTAACTGGAATAAGTTCTGGCTGCCTAATTATAAAAAAATCTTCACCAGCCTTAAGATCATCACGAAGCTTGTTATTATAATCGCTTAATAACTCATACTTATCTTGCTGTGGATTGATTGTGTAAATATAGACTCTATCGTAGTTAAAATTATTACCAAGAAGCAAGTTCATAAGCAAATTTGTTTTTCCTGATCCAGTTCGCCCAACAATAAGATAATGACAATCAGGAAGTTCTTTGTTATGTTTGTGTTTCACCAGCTTTTCTGTATCAAAGTTTAATATCGACGATTTTGCCATTTTATATAATATTAAACTAGTGTTGATAATTTTATCTAAGACAGTAAATAATGAGTTACAATACAAAATTTGGAACACTATCAGGAGATTTATCCACAAAAGATTACCAAGGTGACTTATCCAAATATGCAACTCTTGATCAGCTCAAAAATGAAATCAATAATTTACTAAATCTTACCAGTGTAGAACCAGATGAAGTCATTTTCCAGGACAAAGAAGGACGATTAAAAACGAGTGATGTAAAACTGCCAGATGTACTTGTACGAATTCCTAATCCGGTTGCTGATAATATCATGACTTTTAACAATCAAGGTAAGATACAAGATTCTGGTAGGTCAGTAATTGATTTTGTTAAAAAAGCTGGTGATTTATTTAATGGGAATATTGTTATGAACCAGAACAAGATTACAGATCTTGGATATCCAACTACAGATGGAGACGCTGTAACTAAGAAATATGTCGATGATCAGGACGTTCCAATCAGTAATGAAATAACAGCGCTCAAAAATGAATTTACCGGTCACGTAAAAACGTTTTTAAATTTTTGTAGAAACATAAACACGCTTAAAGATGTTTTTTTGGAAATCCATCAATTGTTAACATTACACTCGCTAATATTAACACAAAACTCAATGATATTAACACAAAAGTCAATGATATTATTAGTGGAATTCCTAATATTGTTGAGAAAACGAGTATGGTTAAAATTCCTCGCAAACAGATTAAAAATATTGTGTATACTGTTGATACTGGTTATACTGGGTGGACACCAAAAAATAATTCTATCAAATATATTGCAGAAGTTACTGGTGTGTATAGATTGTCAGTGCTTAGCAGTGCAAAGTTTAGAATATCTACCAAATATCTATTTCGTCATCCAAATGATGACTCATCTGGAGTATTATCTGTAATAATAAACCAAAATTCTGAAGAATTTGTACTTGAACCAGTTGATAAAACTTTAAAATTAGCAATTTTTCTCTGGTGTTTGGAATTTATAGCTGAACAACCAGCTCTTATTATGGATTAACCAAACATAGGACTATGTGAACTAATATTACAATGAAAAGAAGTATAGTTGATTTCAATCATATTTCAAAAGATATTCCAAAACAAGATGTAGACGCATTAATACAATACTATAAATATTATCATAAAAAACTTTGGTGCGTGAAAAAATGTTACAAATACTACAAGATCCTTCGAGTAATATCTTATCTACATTGTTAATGACCAGTTCTGGTATAATTTCAAGTGGGGTATCATTAAATCCTTTTTTGTTAATCATATCCGCTATTGGTGTTTCACTTACAGCGGCGTGTAAAAAAGTAGAACCAAGACTTTTGATAAAGAAGCACGGTTGTTTAACATCAATTAAAACTTACAAGAAACTACTTGATCATATCTGGTCTTACCTACGAGGAGTTAAATATAATATGGATGATTTATTACGTGAATTTCGTATTATTGACAATATGTTAACAGATATTCTACCAATGGGGGTTAGCAAATATAAAAAAAAATTATCCAAAAAAATATGAGTAACGTAAAAATTTATCTAAACTTAAGATATAACTAAAATAATATCACTTACCTTCATCATTTTCATTCTAATGCTAGTTTAATTTCCGCCTTGTTAACTGAAACGCTATAATGTACAGTTTAATTTTCATCCTGTTATCTGATAAAAACTTGTGGTAAAATCCATTTGCCGTCTTTAGAATAATCGTATTCCACGCATGCGCTGTTCTAACAAATTCGTCACTTCTGTATGACAGAGTTTATCTGGATAAATCATAGCATTCCAACACCTGTTGTTTTGTCTGGTTACAAAATATCTGTCTGTGTAGTAGTAGTAGTAGGAAACAAGGGGTTTGGTGGGGGAGGGGGAGTCAAAACCCTTGTTTCCTATTTTGGAAAAAGGGGTGGGGGATGATTTAGGACTATAATTTATACTTGTTTGGAGGGTAAAAAAAAAAGTGAGCTAAAACCCTCATTTCCCTATACTACTAAGAGAGAGAGAGATCTTTTGTTGTTGTTGTTAAATTTCATCAAGTTCAGTAAAGATGTTTGTGAAAAGTAGTTTGAGTGATTTTAGAGTGATTTTTCTGCTTTCCTTAACGTGGCTATGGAAAGCATCGTTTGTATCACTTAGAAGATTTTCAAGTCATGTCAACATCGGTCAATCTATTTTCAGCGATGTTTGAAAGTAATCAATGTTATATGTATGGCAGTCAGATTTGATGGTGGTTGAGTCTAAAAAGGCCTTCATGACAGGATGCTTTCTGACAAATCTCGACAAGTTCATGTTTTTCAAAGGTTATTCAAATAGGTTATTATTTTAGTAACGGGATTCAAATTTGACGCCAGTGAGCTTGATTTGCAAGATAGTCTATGTCAAGCTTTTCAAATTCTGTTAAAATGATTTTCTTTTTTTAGCAATGCAGACCATATTTTAGATCGGATGGACATTATTTTGAATAAATTTTAAGGACTTTGTGCTAGAATGCTGTCAAATTCTGTTCAGCATTTTTTGGAACTTGTTTAAAGATTTTCTACTTTTAGTAAAGACAACCAAATAAATTGTGGATCGATATACTTGGCATAAATTTGAAAGGCTTTTATATCGGAATGCTCCCTGCCATGTTTGGCTGAGACTGGTTCACTACTTGTAGCTTACATGGTCATATTAGCCTTCAACTTCTTCTCGAAAACTCTTAAGAGCATTGACCAAATTTGATGAAACTCATTCTAGCAATTATATATATATATATATATATATATATATATATATATATATATATATATATATATATATATATATATATATATATATATATATATATATTGATAATACAATATGAATATGTATAGATAAGAAATATGGTGATTATAACTTTGCTTGTTGCCCTTCAAATTAGTTACCATTTCTTATGGCAAACATTTCACTAACAGGTCTCATTTATATCACACTATTTGTAGGTAAAATTGAATTTGCAATACACTTATTGCAGAATGGAAGAGAATGCGCCATATGGAAATCAGATCTTCCAATGACTCTGGATCAATGTTGAAATATTTCAGGGATGACTTGAGATCATGACCCCTCTTTCAGTTTGCTGGAGACATTCTTTGTCTGTTACTTGTCTATCAACCTGGTGACATGGCCTGCCCACCTCTTATTTGCTTTAATCAGAATGTGGATGATTGGAATACCTGCTAATGTGAGAACCTCAGTACCTGTGACCTTGTCCGGCCATCTTATCCTCATTAGTTTCCTCAGGCAGTCCATGTGATAATGAATCAGCTTCTTGGCATGGATTCTACACACCATCCAGGTTTTGCATGCATTGGCAACTCATTGGATTTGTAGACCTTCAGTTTCGTTTGTAGACTGATGCTTCTGTGTTTGAATGACTTTGCATGTAATCTTCCTAAGACTATATTTACTTGGCAACTCTTGTGTTGGTTTCATAATTGATATGGACTGCATGTGACTTCATACTGCTGAGTCGTTGAACTTGTCCACTTCGTGAAAGGTTTGGCTATTCACTGTGATTGTAGGCCAAGTTCACAAACCATTCTGGTGGCTTAGTGGTTAGAGTGTGTGCTTCATATGCAGGTGGTCACGGGTTTGAACCCCAGCTGAGTTATACCAAAGACTTATAAAAACTGTACAAACAGCTGCCTCATCAGGCAATCTGCATTAAGAGGTTAAGTGTTAGGACTGATCAGCCTGGTATCAGGACAATGTGATTCGGTGGGACATGATGCTACATGTCTGTGTCATGATGCCTCATTGCTAGATATCACCATAAACTGCCACAATGCAATCATAGCAATATGACTGACAATTTTTTAAACACACATTAAAATTCCAAATAACACACACACACACACATTTACAAGATGTTGGCCTACACGGTCATCTAGATGTGTTTTAAAATAAGCATTGAAGACCACCATCACTGAGGTCTATGCTCTTTGGGAAGAGTCAAAGCTATAGTGGCCTATTCCTGTTAGTAACATTTTTAAACTGCATGCACTGTTGGTTTGCCAGGTCCCTGTATGATGCCAAGGGAAAAGTAGGGAAATGGCCAGGGATGGTTTTCAGCTGGCCATTACACAGGAATACATAGCTCATGGTATATATACATGTATGTGTATAAAATCAATTTTATATGAACAGATTTTGCCAATATGAAAAGCTTGTTCTATTGTACACAGCAGCCAGTTTCTGGAATGTAAGTATATGATAAATTTGCTGATATCATTAAGGACATTATTTGAATTCTTCAATGAAGGAGTCCTTTCTTATTTTGCTTGCAATAATATTTTGGGCAAATGCCAACCAGAGATTGAGATGGTAAAACAATAAAGTTGGCACTAACTTCAGCCTTGTATATTGCATGTGTCTTAAAAAATTCTCTGTAGACTTTTAAGATAACTTTTTTTAAAAATGTTTCCAATGTAGTACCAGGCTTACACACAAGTCACTGTCAAAACCTTCCATAAATTTGAGGCTGTAAATATAATTGGTTGAGGGATTAACTCTCAGTGAAAAAGTGTCTGCACAAGGCCAGTGGATGGCTGATCACCCATGCCAATGAAAAGCTAACCGCATAGTGTCAGCTCAATTTCTGTTAGCTCAGGAAAGCAGTGGGATCACTAGATGATCTTGCCCTTCAGATGGTTCAAAAGACAAATAATAACAAATACAGTCTATACTGAATCTGCAGTGAGCTTTTTTATGAACCACAAGTGGGCTTTTGCTCTTCCTGACCTGCAAACTACCTTTTCGTTCTTCATCAACAGTGACTAAAGGCTGTACCTTGTGTACATCAGACTATTCATTCTTCATGGTTGTGTAAAGTTCATCCTGGACAAGTGTAAACTGTTTTATGAAGATGGAACTGTCACACAGTGCCTTAAATATGCAGTTTGTGATCGCGATGAGCAAAAGTTCAGCCAAGAAGTGAATTTCATTGTACTTTTTAGCTTTAGATCATCTTACATATCAGTATGTTTCACATAGTTCCCAATAAATTCCAAATTTTTTCCAGGTTTTTTTCCAGGATGAAATTTATTTTTTCAAGATTCATGAAACAAATGGAATTAAAGAACATTTAGCTTATAAAATGTGCTTTTTTAAATAGAAAAATATTTATATTTTATGCCTTTCCCATAACAAACTGAATAAGACATATAATAAACAAAAGTCTTACGTTAATACAGTAATATATATATATATATATATATATATATATATATATATATATATATATATATATATATATATATATATATATATATATATATACTATTCTGCATTTTAAATCATTTCAATTAAAAGAATATACCAGTTAACTTTGCTGAACTGCATTTTGAAGGTATAAAATGAACAACTGAAATTAGTTTAGTTTTGCTTTCAAACTTTTAATTTTAAAACCTCAGACTAATCAGTTGAAAATCATGATAGCAATGTCCCAAGTAGAATAGGGACAACATTCGTCCCATTTCCTCAGTGACCCATTTTAAATCTGACACCAAAATTTCAAGTTGCATGTTACACAGCATACCAATGTTCTGCTCCAGGAATCAACTGTTTAGACTACATAAAATCAGATTTATTACTCTGTATAAGGAACGGAAATTCTTTGTTTAATCTGAGTTTTCTATGACCCTTTCCATCCCATATTTTTTACATATGGTCATTTTTGTTGGGCTGTGGGGTCAGAGTCAAATCCATCACTGTGCCATGGTGACACAGGGTAGCCCCTAGCACATTTAAACGATGCTACATCAGGTCACACCTGCATGAAAATGATAGAAAACTGATTTTAAGAAATATTTTGAGTATTATAATCATTAGGTTTTTAATCCACTGACAGGTGTTAAAAAAAACCAGTGCTGAAGAAATTTGACCAGGTACTTACCATTTTCATTGCTAGTAGCATGACTACGGTAAACAACTCTTACATCCTACTTCACAGGTCTAATAGTCATATGATATCAATTATAAACTCCAAGAGAATCAAAAATATTAAATGAAAGTCACACTCTTTGCAGCAACTAAAGAGGACACATAATTTTTAATGTTATTTTCCAAGAACAATGATCAGAAACCTGTCACTGCAATCTGAACATTGGCAGATTTATTAAATTTTACATATCAGTGCAATAGTCACATGATACATAAAAACTATCACTGACATGTGTTCTGTTCTTGTTGATCATTTTCCAAGTTGTTACAACAGCAGTAGATTTCAAGTAGTTGTTCTCTAAATAAATTTGTAAAGAATTATGTCACCATTTTTTTACAAATTGTATGTGACTGTCATTTAATATTATTAAATTCTTATACAACAATATTAGCACTATTTTTTGTGGTCATGGGATGTGACTATTAGACATCTGATGTTATGGTTATGTAGGTTGTGAAGTCATGTGACTAGCAATGGAAATGGCAAGCACCAGGTAAAATATTATTGATATCATTCATTAGCTTAAAGACATGGCAGTTCTAATACAATTTCTTATAAAATAAATCATTTACCTTTCTATTTCATACAGGTGTGACTCAATGTAATGTCATTTTTGTTTGCTAGGACCACTGGTAAGTAGCTATCATATACTGTTTTTGCACAGTGGTAGTGAATTTCAACTTTCCAATATGCAATTGTCACTGACCCCACACCCCATTATAAATGTACAGATATCAAAAGGAAGGTGGGAAGAGTCAAAAGAAACTCAGAATACCTACCTTCCAACATTACCGCTGGACTTGTTCATGATCGTGCTAGCATAAATCTAATCAGTTAAGTGTTTAAATTGACTATACAAATATGTTTATGACAAGCACCTATATGATCTACACCACAACCTCAATATAGTCTAGTCAAAACTCAATAAAATTAACTTATGGGTCAATTACTTAACTGTTTCTGTCTTCAAGTGGTGGCCAAACATTCCTGAGTTTTTTCCCACATTCATCAATATTAGCAAAATTCAAGAACTTTTCAGTTTGGAAAAATATATAGATTCTCCTGATTTTTTTCCCGCCTTATTTCCTGGTAGTGTAGAAAACCTGGTGAATTAATGGTTAATTCTAGGACTGACTCCATAGTACAAAGATTCTGAATTCTCCTCATTGTGCTCAACTTTACTGATTTTTACACCTCTGTGTAATTAGTGTTCATCAATAACATTTTTGCATTATTAACTTTTTATGCATTTAAAAAAATACAGCATAACTATGAACATTTTTTTTAGCAGATTCATGGATGACCAAATGTATGTAAACTGTGCTTCATGATTTATCATGAAATATACTTCTCTAAATATCTGATAATTTTACAAAAACATTCCATTAAACTCATTATTGTTATTTACTGTTCATATTTATAAATATTTTATGGACATATTATCTTTATCAAGTGGTGGACATACAATCGACTTTAAATGCTAGAGCGAAGGTACTATTGCAAGAAAACACTACATAAAAAATACAGCAATTTAAGTTTATTTTGTAATGTTTTTAAAGCTTTTATGACTTTCACAACTTGGTAAAAAAAAAAAAAACCTGGAAAAGTTTCACTAATGAATTTATGAGTATTGGTGCAAAATATGAAATTTGCAAAGCAAAAGTTTGATACGGTGGTTTATAGAACAGGGTATATATGGAACAAGTGACAACTAAATAATATCTTAGATTATATTAAATTCCTTTACCATTCATAAAGCCAAGAAAAGATACAAGTCCCTATACACAAACCCTTTAGAAAAGGGAACTAACTCCCTCAGAACATAAATGAAAGACTGCCACCACTAAGTTAAAGATATGCAATAAACTATTGATTGCTACTTTTACTTTTCTCTTCCATGTCACTTGACATGGTTAAAACATTAAGCTGTACAACAATGGGCTGAACAGTAGCATCAACTTCCTAATCTTTTGCAATTTACATAATAAGTGAAGAAATGTTACCGCCCTTGATTTCAAAATCTACAAGTGCTATGGTATAGTTTATATATTTAGCATTGGTGTTTTTCAGATTAAATTGACCAGCAAATCTGTCTGTGAAAACTGAAGTAAAAAACTAAATTTATCAAAAGATATTTTCAAGGACATAACTCAATGATGCACAAATATAATTTCTGCTAATCATTTCATATTATAAACTGCCATTTTTTGTCACCCACTGATATAAAATCCAATATCCATTCCATTAAACTTCAACATTTTGCCTTTTGGGATGAACTAAACAATTAAACCTAAACTAGCAATAACACTATTATTGTATTTAGTACAGCAAAGATGGACTTTTCTGAGCTTGTGTCTTAGAAAAATTTATTCTGCACTCCAAGGAAAGTCATTTCCTTTAACTCCATTTAAATGTATTTCATGGGAAACTAGTACAAAAATTTATTGAAAATATTATCAGAAATTTTTTTTTGTTTTCTTAATCCACAAAATGAACCATTTCAACATTCTGAGGAAATATGAACATTTTGCAGCCTTCCCTGTCCAAAACGCACAACAGACCATCAGCATGTCTAGATAAAAAAGCAATTTTGCTTTTAACTTGTCTCTATCGAATTTTGCCTCACACTGCCATAGAAGACAGAAATATTCAGACACATTATCCTGTATCATAAATGAAATGAGGAAAAAGTTTCTTTCAATATACCTAAGCAGACTGCAATCTGCTGTATGTACCTGAAGCTTAACTGTGAATAATGAACACCCAGGTCTGCTGGTACACAATGTATACACGCAGAGCAGTCTGCCAGTGCACAATGCACATACATAACACATCCAGGTCTGCTGATTCACAAAGAGCTTTGAATCATCAGTAACAAAAACAGACTCTACTATGATCTACTGGTGCATTATACAACAGAAGATCAGGGTCTACTAATATGCTTGCATTACCTGTACTTCTCCAATGATAAACCTACCCCAATTTTCTTAATTTTTGGGGCAAATATTACTAAGGGTATCTTTATCTGCCCACATCCATGATAAATTTATTCGCCAACATCCTTGACAAATTTATTTGCCTGGCCAACTGGTCTTATCTAGGGAGAAATCTTTTGATACATGCAGATATAGTATCCAAGAAAAATGCATTCTATTAACTTCATCCAAGCTGGTCTCGTGGTTACATCACTGACAATTTGGTCATTTTCAAAGCAGATCTCATCACAACTGTTTATTTTGAAAGCCTATTCCCGTACACTCAATGATATTCTGACTGGCTGAAATTTGCTTGATTTCAAATTTGGCCTAAAAAGACAAACAAAAACAAACAATCACTATACTTTGGTAGATAAAAAGAGAAAGAAGAAATAATAAAATTACAATGTCAGCTCTCTCTCTCTCTCTCTCTCTCTCTCTCTCTTTCTTGCACTGTCTGAGAAAACACATATATTTTGGAAAAAATGTTTTCTTTTTTCATATTTCTAATAACAAGACAAATATCACAAATGTATGCAATTCTGAAATGGAATTACCAATCAAATTTAAAAAAACAGACTCAAACAACAAGATTGTCTTTCTTCACAATATATTCCTTCAGAAATCTTTATATCTTTCTAATTTCAACAACTATTGTATTCAAAAATAATGAATGACTGTCGATCTTTAAAACTACTGAATTCAATATAATACCTGCACTATTAATCACTGCAACTACTGTATTCAATGTAATGCCTATACTATCAATCAGTGCAACTACTGCATTCAATATAATGCCTACATAGTTAATCAGCACAGCTACTGAATTCAAAATAATGCATACACTGTTAATCAGTGCAACTACTGTATTCAATATAATGCCTACACAGTTAATCAGTACAGCTACTGAATTTAATATAATACCCACACTGTTAATCACTGCAACTACTGTATTCAATGTAATGCTTATACTGTCAATCAGTGCAACTACTGTATTCAATGTAATGCCTAAACTGTTCATCAGTGCAATTACTGAATTGAAATAATGCATACACTGTTAATCAGTGCAACTACTATATTCAATGTAATGCCTGTACTGTCAATCAATAAATCTACTATATTCAATATAATGCCTCCACTGTCAATTACTGCAACTACTGTACTTAATGTAATGCCTACTCTGTTGGTCTTTGCAACTACTGTACTTAAATGTAATGCCTACTCTGTTGGTCTTTGCAACTACTGTACTTAATGTAATGCCTACTCTGTTGGTCTTTGCAACTACTGTATTGAATAAATGCTAACTCTGACAATCACTGCAACTTCTATATTCAATGCAATGCTCACACTGTGCAATAACAAAATTCTATGGTTAAATTTTGTGAGGTAAACGCTCATTATAATAAGTACAATATCATAAAAATATCCCCATCATGATACTAAAACAGTTAGCTCCCTTTGTCCATGTTGGCACTAACTGTCGGTAGTGGATTCTCTTTTCCAATATGATCATATTTTATATAAAATGTATGAGATCAATTTCTTAGAATTATTTGAGGTTCCTCTCCACAGTTTCCTAATTTGCCAAATGGGCAAATTTCTAAATAACGTGAATCCAAATATTCTACTATGGGGTTATGTATTACTCAATGCAGAATCCAGGAATTCTTAAATTGGCATAAATAAATCATTTAAGCATTCAATATTTATTAGATGCTGCAGATATCAAACAAATTAACTACAAACTAGGTTCTCATTCTCACTGCCCAGTGTTAAAAAGCAAAAATTTGTATCAAATGTTTGAGATGAAATTAAAAAGGTTTAGCTCATCCGATTTTAAAAATTTTGACACAGAAAAGCAGATTCAGGTACTTACATTTCATTATGAGTCTGGATGATAGCAACATCGAACAGAGCCAGGGAAAAATCCTGATTATTTTATGAATTTTGCTTACAAGCTGGACTCAGATGGGAGCAGAATATATCTAACATAATACAAAACAGTTTCACAAGCTAGATGAATTGAGAAATATAGTTTCAACTGTAATCTGTGAAAAATGTTCAAGTATTTGGCTGTTGTCCATGCAAAGACTGAACAGCAAGCAGACAACATATCTGGGAGGAAATTTAAATTTTGTGAAAACCATGGAGCATAAAATAAGTCATAAAATCAATTGCTAATGAGACAAAAAGCATATATGGTAGTAATATATATGATAATGAGACACAAGGCATGCATGATGGTAAGTAACAGTAGTGACAAGACAACAGGCAAGCAAAGCATATATGGTAGTAATATATATGATAATGAGACACAAGGCATGCATGATGGTAAGTAACAGTAGTGACAAGACAACAGGCAAGCAAAGCATATATGGTAGTAATATATATGATAATGAGACACAAGGCATGCATGATGGTAAGTAACAGTAGTGACAAGACAACAGGCAAGCAAAGCATATAAGGTAGTAATATAAATGATAATGAGACACAAGGCATGCATGATGGTAAGTAACAGTAGTGACAAGACAACAGGCAAGCAAAGCATATATGGTAGTAATATATATGATAATGAGACACAAGGCATGCATGATGGTAAGTAACAGTAGTGACCAGACAACAGGCAAGCAAAGCATATATGGTAGTAATATAAATGATAATGAGACACAAGGCATGCATGATGATAAGTAACAGTAGTGACAAGACAACAGGCAAGCAAGGTAGTAAGTAACAGTGGCAATATAACATCAGGCATGCATTGTGATAAATTAAGTAGTAATGAGATATCATTCATGCATTATAGTAAGTCAAGATATAATGAGATACCAAACATATACAGTGGTAAATTAAGTGGTAATGAGAAACCATGCATGCATGGTGTCAGTAACAGTGGCAACATAATAGGTATACATGGTTGCAAGTGACGGGTAAAAAGACACAAGGGATGCATGGTGGTAAATTATGAGACAATTGAACATCAGGCATGGATGGTGGTAAGTAACAGGCAATGAGACATCTGGCATGCATGGTCATAAACAACTGTGGTAATGAGACACCAGGCATGCATGGTGGTAAGTAACAGGTAATGAGACACCTGGAATACATGGAGGTAAGTAACAGGTAATGAGACAACAGGCATACATGGTGGTAAGTAACAGGTAATGAGACAACATAAATGCATGGTGGTAAGTAGCAGGCAAAGAGATACCAGACATGCATGGTGGTAAGTAACAGGTAATGAGACACCAGGCATGCATGGTGGTAAGTAACAGGTAATGAGACACCAAGCATGCATGATGGTAAGTAACAGATAATGAGTCACCTGGCATGCATGATGGTAAGTAACAGGTAATGAGTCACCAGGCCTGCATGGTTATAAGCAACAGTGGTAACAAGATAACAGGCATGATAGCAAGTTAAGTGGTAATGAGACACCAATCACAGATAAGGTAAGTTAAGTAGTAATGAGACACCAGGTATACATGGTGGTAAGTTAAGAGGTAATAAAACACTGAACATATATAGTGATGATAAATGGTAATGAGACACCAAGGATATATAGTAGTAAGTTAAGTGGTAATGAGACACCAAGCATATAGTGTTGTAAGTTATTGGTAATGAAACAGCAAGCATGCATTGTTGGCAAATTCCATGAAAATCATGGTCTAGACAGATTCTAGCAGCCTCTGTCCTCCATCAAGACATGATGGCATTAAAACAAATGTAGTTAGCAATGGATTTTTAAGTCAGTTTTGACTATAAGGAGGAGAACGTTCTAACACGGGCTTGTAGGATATAATGTTGAATAGAGTATACAGAATTTACCTTAGTAAGAATCCTGGCAATATGAATGACTGTTTCTGTGTGCAATGAGATAGGTCCACATCGGATCTGAGATGTGCCACTGGCCAAGGCCATTAGAATTATCACCTGGAAAAAACATTGTTTATCATTATCATACAAAAAGTAATATTGTTTACATCAAATCCTTACCACTGACAATTCTATCTCATCTAAAATCCATGTCATGATATATGCCTTTCATATCTCATCTAAAATCCATGTCATGATATATGCCGTTCATATCTCATCTAAAATCCATGTCATGATATATGCCTTTCATATCATTCAAAATCCATGTCATGATATCTGCCTTTCATATCTCATCCAAAATCCATGTCATGATATATGCCTTTCATATCTCATCTAAAATCCATGCCATGATATATGCCTTTTATATATCATCCAAAATCCATGTCATGATATATGCCTTTCATATCTCATCCAAAATCCATGTCATGATATATGCCTTTCACATATCCAAAATCCATGTCATGATATATGCATTTCATATATCATCCAAAATCCATCTCATGATATATGCCTTTCATATAGCATCCAAAATCCATGTCATGATATATGCCTTTCATATATAATCTAAAATCCATGTCATGATATATGCCTTTCATATCTCATCTAAAATCCATGTCATGATATATGCCTGTCATATCTCATCTAAAATCCATGTCATGATATATGCCTTTCATATATCATCCAAAATCCATCTCATGATATATGCCTTTCATATCTCATCCAAAATCCATCTCGTGATATATGCCTTTCATATCTCATCTAAAATCAATGTCATGATATATGCCTTTCATATATCATCCAAAATCCATCTCATGATATATGCCTTTCATATCTCATCCAAAATCCATCTCATGATATCTGCCTTTCATATCTCATCCAAAATCCATGTCATGATATATGCCTTTCATATATCATCCAAGATCCATGTCATGATATATGCTTTTCATATATCATCCAAAATCCATGTCATGATATATGCCTTTCATATATCATCTAAAATCCATGTCATAATATCTGCCTTTCATATCTCATTCAAAATTCATGTCATGATATCTGCCTTTCATATCTCATCCAAAATCCATGTCATGATATGTGCCTTTCATATCTCATCTAAAATCAATGTCATGATATATGCCTTTCATATATCATCCAAAATCCATCTCATGATATATGCCTTTCATATCTCATCCAAAATCCATCTCATGATATCTGCCTTTCATATCTCATCCAAAATCCATATCATGATATGTGCCTTTCATATCTCATCCAAAATCCATGTCATGATATATGCCTTTCATATATCATCCAAAATCCATGTCATGATATATGCCTTTCAAGCATTTTAAAGGACTACTGCTCTAGAGCCCAATATTTGTTTGTTTTTAAATTTTTTACTAAACTTCAGTAAAAAAAAACAACAAAATTTAACTGCCATAATTAGGGGTTGTGGACAAAGGACCTTGGGAGAAAAAATTGACTAAACTTTTGTCTCCATGCTAAGACAACGCTAATTTTATCTTGAAGAAGCAGCTGCAAAGTGTGGTATGCAACACTCCTTATACTGCCAATACAAAACTATGCTAAGTTTCATCCATTTTCTCTTAAATGGCTTTAATAGTATGGGAAGTCATGATATTTGTATTTGACTCCTAATGCAAAGCTTGTGGGCTTAAGCTGCCTTGGCATGTCCTTTGATAAAGCACTTAGATTCAAATTCCTTGGCTTAATAAATCCAGTAGAGTTTTAAAATTTCCCTAGAAACAAACAGTAACAAAATTAAAAATGCAAACTTTGATTAAATAGAAAACATAGTGTGACAGATAGATGGAAACATTAAAGAACAGATGGATTACATGACAAATACATGAAAATGTAAATTACATGTTGTACATCTTTTGTGTTTTCTGCAGAAAAAGCTTGGAACAATAAACAAAATAAAGGGAGCTAGAAAAACCTCAAAAATGTTTATCAAACCAGATTTATACTTATGGGTCTTCCATTGTTTCCTTTATTACACTATTACACTCCATGAAGTTATGCTTGACCTTAAACAAAAATCTGATTACATAATACATTATAATAAAATAAATTAATTTCATAAAATTTCTATTTTACAACATCAATACATACCTGATCTTGAATAAAGTCATCAATACAATAAAATAAATTAATTCCATAAAATTTCTATTTTACAACATCAATACATACCTGATCTTGAATAAAGTCATCAATACAATAAAATAAATTAATTCCATAAAATTTCTATTTTACAACATCAATACATACCTGATCTTGAATAAAGTCATCAATACATCCACCATGACACAACTGGTTTAATAACATCTCACCAGCCTCCCTTCCCACCTTTTCAGCCGGAATCCCTGGTAAAGAAACACATCTTAGGTCTGAGTACCAAAGGCCAATGATTACTCATCACTTTATTATGGAATGGTCTCTTGTATATGTTCACTTATAAATGGAGTCCAACTGCAAACTAGTGAGACCCACTGGAGTAATCAGTAAAGCAAACAGAACAAATCGTGATCTGCAGGCACATTATGCTATGGTAAATCAGAATCTTTGTTGTTTGCAGTTTGACTTGATTTAAAAGCAGCAAGAATACCACAAGAATAGTCATGGATCCCATTTTGAGATTAAATAATTTACATATTCAAACCACCTCAATAAATGGTGACTCCACTCATAAGGAAATACATTTATTTTTAGTCTACATAACAGTGTTTTAGTGGTTAATCACTGCAGAAGCACAATTGGTTTGTTTGTGTTGTGTCTGGCTTGATCCCTGGATCAAACTGAGATAAGGGCAGTGCTCATCAATCAATGGTTGATTAACCCCTGCTCAAAACTCTACTGACCTGTGCAGTACCCAAATGTGAAAAAATAGGCTAAAACTGATATGTATGTGTTCGTGATTTGTATTTTTTATGTTGCTTTAACAATTTTTCAGTCATATTGCTACAATGTCTGCAGTGTGGCAGTATACAGTGATGTCTACCATAGGGCATCATGCCATATCATCATGTACTTGCTGAATAATCTGAAGGTCCAGTTTTATTGCCAAGATCCCAAACTGCCTTTGGTTCCCCAGCTGTAATCCACTGAATAGTATTCCAGGCATGATCCTCTTAGTACTCAATGCTACATCACTGACAGAGTGAGGATAAGATTAGATTATCTTTTCAGGCATTGCCATAGTGGATGATGAACTCCATCCCTTGAGCCATACTTGCTATTATAAATGTCATCACTAGATATATCCATCCGAATAATTGCATGCCAAAGAAACCTTTCCAAATCAGCTACATTATTAAATATTGCACCTGTCTCATGTACGCATCTTCCCCATTCCATTAGTATTTGGTAGCAAGCCTCTGTAAGACTCTGACTTCTGAGAGTATTTTAGAAGTGTTGTAATGCACATTGAGCAATGCAATTCAGGTTGCTGTCCTTCCAAAGGGTCAGGTTGTTGGGACTTGGATAGACTACAGGCTGAACACTACTGCCATCACCAGATAATACTTTTCAAAGTAAAGTAAATACCAGTAAGATTCTTGGAACATGTTTAAGGTGTGATACGACCTAGTCAATGTCAAAAGGTACATGCATTGGCCACCCATCAGCAATCAAAATTCTGCCAAATTTGTCAAAGCCACATCAGTTTTGTAAACTCATCACATATTACACCTGATAACTGTACATGTACCATATTAAGATATCAACAAATCTTTAATAAGGGGTGTAAAGGTGGTTCTAATAACTTAAGGGAAAACTTTTTCTCTGTACCCTCTTTTCAATGTATATAAAGTTTTAGGAGGCTTATGACAGCCACAGGTTCTACATAAATAGTTATGTGACTGCTTTTGTACCCCACACTGATGACAAGAAACAGGAGACTACGGACATGTCCTTGCAAATGGAGTCCACAAAACTTGTAAATGATGCCATCCCCTCTTAATTGATGCTTGTTAATACACCAGCTGTCTTTTCTCTGTTAAATGATACTCAAGACTGCTAAACTCTTTATCATGAATCTTGCACAGCTTTCATAGCACTGGACATACTGGTGGCCACAAAAAAGCTGGCCTCAAGCATGCTCACTTTTGCAAAGGATTCTGTGGCATTCTGTTCGATCTCATCCACAGTACACTAGGCATTCTTTAGTTGAGCTTCCAAGTATTCCACATCCACTTTATATCCCAAAAATCTCTTTTCAGGGCTTTTTTATTTCATTAAGAGCACTGACACTGTCTATACCAGAGGCTCTATGGCATTCAATTAGTGCAATAAAAACAAAACCTCATTAGGCCCATTCTCCAGCCAGATAGACATCATTTTCTCAAAGTAGAGAGTTCACTTCTTTTTCCCTCATCAAATGGTGAGCCTATTAGGCAATATGCCTCTTTCAGTTGTACACTCTTACTGCTTAAGTTGCTTCCAGACTTTCTGCAAAGCCATTCACTCTGAGGGAGGAGGGGTGATGAGAGTAGAAGTGGCGAGCAACCATCAAAGACCTTTACTCATCCTTTAGTATTGTGAATGGATATTTTCATCCTTATCTCAACAATTCCCTAATGGGTATTTTATGTCTTCAGCATCTTGAAACTTGGGCTGTGAGGGGTGGGGTTGTCCAGTCCCCTGTGGGAGTTGGGGGGTGGGGTGGGGGTGAGGATGGTGGGACAGCCCACTGTGAAACTAGGTGGATGAGGGGAGTGAGATGTAAAGGCTTTCCCAGTTGTGTCCAGATGGGTGCTTTTTGCAGTCATATCTGTTTTGGGGTTGATAGTGATGGTGTTTAAAAGTGGTATCTCGTACATTTTTAGTAGTCTTGGTATATGATGGGGCTCAATAGTTTGCTAACCCTGTTGCTAATATTTACTCATTCATATGACAGATACTGTAATCAATCAAAGAAAATAATTTGCTTTAGCAGATTACAAAACTAATGACTTTTACATAAATCTGGCATTTGTAGTTTTTAAACCCAATTGTGATAGGCCATTAAATATATTACTCCATTTAAATAATGATGTTAGCCTTATAATTGTGTTTGTAACAGAAAGTGGTTTCTTCTTTAACATTCTATCCAGAGAAAGCAAGAGAGAGAAACAGAGAGCACAGTTCTTACCATGCTGCTTAAATATGATTAATGCTCACCAACTCATCAACATGTCAGCACGGAAATTTGAATTGTAATAACAGCATACAGCAATGTTAATCACTCCACATGTTGACATCACTTGCCACTTGCCCATTAGAGTGCAAAGTGCTTACTGGCTATATGTTCCATCTAAATGGAAATGGTGGTACATATCAGTGGATCATACGAAGAACTATAAGGAAATGTGAATAAAGGAAGCAATATTTCTCATATTTTTGTGCATAAAGGCTTAAGTAGTCTTTGTCCAAACTACCTATTAAGCAGAAACAGTTTCATCCAGTACTGTAGACCACTCTAGTGGCTTGGTGGTTAGAGCATCTACCTAAGATGCAGGAGGTTTCAAGTTCAAACACCAGCTGAGTCATACAAAAGACTTTACAAAATGGTACTAACAGCTGCCTTGCTAAGCACTCACCATTAAGAGGTTAGTGTTAGGACTGGTTGGCCTGGTGTCAGGATAATGTGACTTGGTGGGATATGATGCTACATGTCTGCAGTATGATGCCCCAGTGCTACACATCACTGTAAACTGCAGACATCATAGTGATATAACTGAAATTTTTTTAAAGCTATGTTAAAATTTCAAATGACAAATCTCTTATAAAGTGATATAATCATGTATGATAGTTCTGATATCTCATTGCAATTTTCTTATTTGGAAACAATATCATTTGCATAAAAGATGCCAAAAGTAATTGATATGTAAACCGCAAAAAGTTTGAGTTTGTCAAATCTACACTGCAACACTACTGATAATTGTTGTTGTTGTTGTTGGGCTTAACGCCATTTTTCAGCACATGATAGGCTATTCATGGCGGCCAGTATTAATGGTGGAGGAAGAAACCGGGAAATTACAGGAAAGAACCACCGACCCACGAGAAGCTACTGGCAAGCTTTCTCACATATCCACATTCGCCGAATCCTAGACTCGAACCCACGCAGACAGAGGTGAGATGGCAGTGATCCGTAACGGACAGCGCTTTAGACCACTCGGCCACTCGGGGCCCCCTACTGATAATTGATCAACTCCAGAAACAAAAATGTAAGTCTTAAAAAAAATTATATTTCTGGGCAAATTTGTTGAAAAATATTTTATTTGTCCTTAACTTTTGAGTCATTAAAAATTATATGTATAGTTGGTATGCAAACAGATAGAATAAATTTACTATTCTTTTTTACGGCTTCTGACCTTGCTAATATTTTAGGATCAAATAATAAAGCATGTGGATGATGAAAACAATAACTTGCCTTTCTTGCCAAGAACAGCCCACGAAAGCAGACAACCTGTATCAGTCTCTGCCACACAACTGTTAAAAAAAAAAAATTAAATCATGCAAAACAATTCTGTCATACAATATATCGAATGATGACCCTCTCTATATCATATCCTCTCATTCCTGGATACAATCTTATGGTGAACAATACTGCAGGCATCTGGGCATTTGTATATTCTATGTACAATATTATGCCCTTTTATCCACTGTCCCAATAACACTTGTCTCTCTTTCAAATTGATCCCACATGCTGCCCATGGTCAGCACATCTTGTTTTCCTTTTGTTTATTTACATAATATGGCCAAAAATTGTGAAGCAGATTTGCACATCTCTACCTGAAGGTTCTATACAAAATGGTTACTGATTTGTCTATCATTAAATTCTATTAAGAACAGGATATAAAAATGAAATGCTAAGCATGCATTCCTAATTATACCCCATTAAATGAGCAGTCACCTTATTACCACTATAGCCACAGCTTGGCTTGTATCTTTAGTCCCCATAGCATAAATGCACTGTGTGCTCCACATCACATCATTAGTCCCCATGGCATTAATGCACTGTGTGCCCCATTTCACATCAATAGTCACCATGACATAAATGCACTGTGTGCCCCTCGTCACATCTTTAGATCCCATAGCATAAATGAACTGTGTGCCCCTCATCACATCTTTAGACCCAATAGCATAATTCACTGTGTGCCCCCCAACACATCTTTAGTCCTCCTAGCATAAATGCACTGTGTGCCCTGCATCACATCTTAAGTTCCTATAGCATAAATGCACTCTGTGCCCCACATCACATCAAGTCCCCATGGCATAAATGCACTGTGTGCCTTATGTCACATCTTTAAACCCCAAGGCATAAATGCACTGTGTGCCCCACATCACGTCATTAATCCCCATGGCATAAATGCACTGTGTGCCCCATGTCGCATCTTTAGACCCCATGACACAAATGCACTGTGTGCCCCACATCACATCATTAGTCCCCATGGCATAAATGCGTTGTGTGCGCCATGTCACATCTTTAGACCCCATAGCATAAATGCACTGTGTGCCATCACATTATTAGTCCCCATTGCATAAATGCACTGTGTGCCCCACATCACATCCTTAGACCCTATGGCATAATTCACTGTGTGCCACACATCACATCTTTAGACTCCATGGCATAAATACACTGTATGCACCATGTCACATCTTTAGACTTCATAGCATAAATGTACTGTGTGCTCCACATCACATCATTAGTCCCCATGGCATAAATGCACTGTGTCCACATAAAATCTTTAGTCCCCATGACATAAATGCACTGTGTGCCCCACATCATATCTTTATACCCCATAGGATATATGCACAGTGTGCCACACATCACATCATTAGTCCCCCCAAAAAAAAACACTGTGTGCCTCACATCACATCTTTATTCCCCATAGGATAAAATACAGTGTGCCCCATTTCATATATTTAGTCCCCATGGCGTAAATGCACGGTGTGCCCTACGTCACATCATAAGTCCCCATAGCGTAAATGCACTGTATGCCCCATGTCACATCTTTAGACCCCATAGCATAAATGCACTGTGTGCCCCACATCACATCATTAGTCCCCATGGCATAAATGCACTGTGTGCCCCTTGTCAAATTTTTGTCTCCATAGGGTAAAATACTCATCAAATCTTTAGTCCCCATAGTACCATAGCATCAAATACACTGTGTTCCCCACATCACATCATTAGTCCCCAAAATAAATGCACTGTGTGCCTCACGTCGCCATAGGGTAAAATACAGTGTGCCCCATTTCATATCTTTAGTCCCCATAGCGTAAATGCACTTTGTGCCCCACGTCACATCATAAGTCACCATAGCATAAATGCAGTGTGCCCCACATCACATCTTTAGTCTCATAGGGTAAAATATACAGTGTGCCCAATGTCACATCTTTAGACCCCATAGCATAAATGCACTGTGCCCCACAGTGTGCCTCACATCACATCTTTATTCCCCATAGGGTAAAATACAGTGTGCCCCATTTCATATCTTTAGTCCCCATAGCATAAATGTACTGTGTGCCCCACGTCACATCATAAGTCCCCATAGTGTAAATGCACTGTGTGCCCCATGTCACATCTTTAGACCCCATAGCATAAATGCACTGTGTGCCCCACATCACATCATTAGTCCCCAAAATAAATGCACTGTGTGCCCCTTGTCAAATTTTTGTCTCCATAGGGTAAAATACTCATCAAATCTTTAGTCCCCATAGTACCATAGCATCAAATACACTGTGTTCCCCACATCACATCATTAGTCCCCAAAATAAATGCACTGTGTTCCTCACATCACATCTTTATTCCCTATATGGTAAAATACAGTGTGCCCATTTCATAACTTTAGTCCTCATAGCGTAAATGCACTGTGTGACACACGTCACATCATATGTCACCATAGCATAAATGCACTGTGCCCCACGTCATATCATAAGTCACCATAGCGTAAATGCACTGTGTACCCCACATCGCATCTTTATTCTCATAGGGTAAAATATACAGTGTGCCCAATGTCATATCTTTAGTCCCCATAATGTAAATGCACAGTGTGCCCCACATCACATCATAAGACTCTATAGCATAAATGCATTGTGTGCCCCACATCAGATCTTTAGTCCCCATAGGGTAAAATACAGTGTGCCCCATGTCATATATTTAGTACCCATAGCATAAAATACAGTGTGCCATGTGTCACATCATTATTCTCCATAGTATAAATGCACTGTGTGCCCCATGTCATATTTTTGTCCCCATAAGGTAAAATACACATTGTGCCCTACATCACATCATAAGACCCCATAGCATAAATGCATTATGTGCCCCACATCATATCTTTAGTCCAAATAGGGTAAAATACACAGTGTGCCCCACATCACATCATAAGTCACCATAGCATAAATGCAGTTTGCCCCACATCACATCTTTAGTCCCCATAGAGTAAAATACAATATGCCCTATGTCATATCTTTAGTCCTGTAACGTAAATTCACATCTTTAGTCCCCATAGCATAAATGCAGTGCCCCAGATCACATCTTTAGTCCCCATATGGTAAATGCACTGTGTGCCAAACATCATATCTTTAGTCCCCATAGTGTATATGTACTGTCTGCCCCATGTCATATTTTTTACCCCATATTGTAAAATACACATTGTGTGCCCCACATCATATCTTTAGTCTTTAGTCTCCATAGGGTAAAATACATAGTATGCCCCATGTCATATATATTTAGTACCATAACATAAAATACACAGTATGTCTCATGTCATATATTTAGTACCATAACATAAAATACAGTGTGCCCCATGTCACATCATTAGTCCCCATTGTAAAAATGCACTGTGTGCCCTGTGTCATATCTTTAGTCCCCATAGGGTAAAATTTAGTGTGCCCCTTGTCAAATCTTTAGTCCCCATCACATAAATGCAAAGTGTGCCCCATGTCACATCTTTAGTCCCCATTGCTTAAATGCAGTGCCCCATATCACATCTTTAGTCCCCATAGCATAAATGCACTGTGTGCCTCATTTCATATCTTTAGTCCCATAGCATAAATGCACAATGTGCAGGGGCCCCGAGTGGCCGAGTGGTCTAAAGCGCTGTCCGTTACGGATCACTGCCATCTCACCTCTATCTGCGTGGGTTCGAGTCTAAGATTCGGCGAATGTGGATATGTGAGAGAGCTTGCCAGTAGCTTCTCGTGGGTCGGTGGTTCTTTCCGGTGATTTCCCGGTTTCTTCCTCCACCATTAATACTGGCCGCCATGTATAGCCTTTCCTGTGCTGAAAAATGGCGTTAAACCCCACAACAACAACAGCACAATGTGCCCCATGTCACATCTTTAGTCCTGATAGGGTAAATGCACTGTGTGCTCTATGTCACCTATTTAGTCTACATAGTGTAAATGCACTGTGTGCATCATATCTTTAAAATTATTTATATTTTTATGTATTGTTCAAGAATTACAATAGAGCTGAACCATATATATTGGTATATTAAGAAAGAAATTGCATGGAGGCATTCCTCAAAGATATGAATGTGGCAAGGGTATCATATGTGAGATGGGTGTAAAATAATGTTCATATCTTTATGACTATATTTATTGTCCTTTCCATTTGTTGAATAATCAAAACAAAATATACTCTTGCATAACAATTTATCAAACAAGCAAATCTAAGCAGGCACTATTAAATCAAACCCCACTGAATTAATCCTAACCTACTCCTGCTATTACTTCAGCTTTTCATGTCTGGGTTTTGTCCCTCTAAAGGTCAGAAACAGAATGTGAAGCCACCATAGTCCCCAAAGGGTAAATGCACTGTACGCCAAAAAAATATCTTTAAAACTAGATGTATTATTTTGTTTATTTTGTCATTGATTAAATTAAAAATGGAGACTGAACCCAACACAATGGTATTTTAAACAAGAAATTCCATGTAAGCATTCCTACAATATTATCATCTGTATGTGGCAAGGGAATCCTAGGTGACATGGATGTATTGGATTGCTTTATTACTATATTTATTATCTTATCAAGTTTTTCACAGATTTGAAAAGAGATGTAACCCTACAAAATGTTATATAAAATATAAATAGCTAGCCCACATTATTCAATTATACCCCATGAATTAACCCTAATCTTACATAAGCTGGAACCACAGCTTGATATGTTTGCGATTTGTCCCTTTAAAGGCCCAGAAGCTCCATGCTTCAGGTTGAGTCTTGTATCATCCAAAAAGGGGACAAATTCCAAAGCTGGAATACTCACCCCACTCGCATGTTTGTAGATACAATTCTAACAAGGATTTAGTGATTAAAAATTTTAAAATATCTACCAAGTGTTATTTGAATTTCATCTATTTTGATACTTTCAAGCAAGCGATAAAAAATTAAGCTTGCATCAGCACTTTCAAAGGGAAATTTATCTCATCAAATGTTTATTATTAAATAATTTTAAAAAATGTTATTTGTGTGCTGATAACTAAGCGCCATAGCAGAAATAATCCAATTCTGCATAATCTAATGCCATGAAGTGCATGAATATCTTTATGATAATATTGTGCACCTTTGCCAAGTTAATTTCTATGGCTATACTTTGGTAAACACATATCCCAATTTTTAAATTATAGAATAATTCACTGGGGTTAAAATATACTATTATAATTTGGCACACAGTATAATTTGGCAATGCGCTATCAATCTTTGACAATACAATTCTATCAGAATGCAAATTTGTTGAGAATTTTTTTTTCCAAGCAGTCATATCATAACAGTCCAATATGATATTTTTGAAATATTTTTTTCACAAGTGATGCGGATAAGGTAAAATGTTTAGTACCTACTGAAAGGTCTTTTAATTTAATATCCAAATAAAATCAATAACTCTGTAAATAGGTAAGACAGGTTATGATTAGGCATATTCAGAAAAACATGAATCACCTTTTGGTTTTCTAGGACCTGGGGTTTGGATTTGCTTTATTCACAAACTACTTCAAACTTATGTGTCTGACTGCTGAGACTGAATCAACATTAGAAAGGTAATAAAATTGAATCTCCAGATACCTCATACACCCAAATATACCTTAAGTTAATAAAAACATTTGGTTTAGTTTGGGATTCAATCATATAAAGGTTTCGACCAGATTTACTACCCAATTACCTAGCCATATCAAAAGACATAATAAAAAAATTTGGCACCTGGACTGATTGGATGCTTCTTCTATCCATGCCCCCAAAAACTGGATCAAAAAATAATTTTTGAAAAAGATAACTTTTGGATATTTCTGTTCAAAACTGGGGACATGGAATGTTATCATCATTATGGGAAGAAAATTAGTCAATTGAGATTTTAATTTTTAGTGCTAAATGTAAAGAAAAAAATGCATGATTGTAAAGTCTTATATTTATTGACTTGTGGTCAATGACCTTTACTGAACTATGGCCTTTGATATGGGGATTAGGGCACATTTACATTTCAAAAATTCTGACTGGAGTTATTCTTCTCTTACATTATCCCTGTTCCATTTCCAATGGCCTTATCTTCAGGTTCCTTCACAGCTTCTATTCTGATTGGAACATCAGGAAAACTCTCTTTTATCACTGCTTCAGCACTTCGAGCCATCTCATAGGACACCTGATTACACAGGACAGAACTGTTTTAGTGGACATAATGATATAATCCATTACTTTCAGTGGAAATAGGAAAATGCCTTTATCGATGAGGCTATTATATAATTATTATTTCATACTGCCTCAGTACTTCTAGCCATATAATGGGACACCTGATTACTCAAGATATATTTTCATGGCAAGAATGATAGAATCAATCATATGCACCAATATAAGATAGAAACATCTAACCCATTCATGAGGCTATTCTATAATTACAATTTTATCCTACCCTCAGCACTTCTAGCCATTTCATGTTACAACAGATTATACATGACAGAATTGTTTTATATATATATATATATATATATATATATATATATATATATGGTTTAATAATCATAGAATCAATCATACATACCAATATTAGATAGTTAAATCCCTCCTACTGGTGAGAATTTGTTAACATAAATAAGACTCTGCCAGGTTCCTGTCCACATATTTTTTGTCTCAAAAGGGTGATATTTTTCAAACCCACACTGAAAAGGATCGGTTTTTTTTCTTTTCTAATAATAGTGGTCAAGTAGAAAATGTTAAGTAATCAGCATGAATGTAGCAATAAAAATTCAATTTTCTGTTCAAATTATTTAAAACAGCCTAAAAAGGTAAGCTGGTAACAAACTTGAAATGGGCAAATACAACACAGATGTCACTACCAATTTGATGCAACTAAAGAACAAAGTTTCAGGTCCAAAACAGAAGCCAGCACTCTATATAAATTTTCTCATTAAATTGTGACAATCAAACTTGCATTGGGTCTTCTCAGTGCATGGCTTCATATGCTTCAGTCCATGAAGTGATTCAAAATTTATTGAGTGAAAAAAAAAATTGTATAAAGTTAAAATGCAAAATCCTTAATCAAACTGGGGCATATTATCAACATAGTGACAATCAAACATGGCTGATCCATCTGAGGCATAACTATAAATATAGTAACAATCAAACTTGACCAAGATATTTGGAAAACAACTATAAATATACTTATTATTATTATCATTGTTGTTGTTATTATTATTATTAATATTATTGTTGTTGTTCTTATTATTTTTTATTATTATTATTATTTATTATTATTATTTATTATTATCATTATATTATTATTATTGTTGTTGTTATTATTATTATTATTTATTATTATTATTTTTTATCATTATTATATTATTATTATTATTGTTGTTGTTGTTGTTATTATTTTTATTTATTATTATTATTTATTAGTATTATTTATTATTATCATTATTATTATTATTGTTGTTGTTATTATTTATTATTATCATTATTATTATCTTATTATTATTATTATTATTATTATTATTATTATTATTATTATTATTACTTTATTTAAAGAGGGTAACACAATTAGCTAAAAACTAATCTACCTTCAGACCCTCATACAAAGGAATTTATTTATTTTATCTGCATCTCTGAAGCCCCTGGATATACTGGGTTTGGAAGAAGGAAATAGATTGGGCATTTCTAATCTCAACTGGAATACTATTCCAGAGCAAAATTCCAAAGTAATGGAAAATTTTCTTTAAAATAATTCCATATTTGGTTTTGGATTTTTATGTTTGGTAGACATGGATCGCATGTGGAGAGTATTGCCAGGCAGCCTATACTGGAATAAGGATGTAAATATTCAAAATCAATATTATTGAATATCACATCCATTAATTTGGCTTTTCTCAAACAGATGCAGTCTTTAACAGGCAGTATTTTTAACTTATCAACTAAATTTTCCTTGCTTTCTTTTTGGATTGACAGTCAAACTTGACCAAGATATTTGGGAAATAATGTTAAATATATTGACAGTCAAACTTGACCAAGGGCTTCCATACACACCAAGCGTCATACCAAACTTGCTTTTAAATCCTTCTAAAGTTAATGGATGGAAATAAAAAAATATCATAAATGCAATCTGACCGGATAGGATGGACTAAACTAACAGTTTAACACTGTATACACCCTATAAAGAAATGATTGGAGAATAAAATACAAATTATAAAATTAGGACAATACCATATATTATCTTCAACTACACTCACATTGGACATATAACCCATGTGACTTTCTCCTGTGCATACAGAGCAAATGACAAATGAGAGAATGAAATATCCATCATCACATAATAGCAGATCACAACAGTAACAACCTTACAGTCTTTGCATCCAGGAATGACTACAAGTTTTCACATCATGTGATGACAGATCTGGGTCTGCTTAGTATGCCTTTGGACTCAACTTATAAGCAGGTATATATGGCAGTCTGTAACTTTACCCTGATTGGAATAACTCCGGCAACAAATGCTCGTCCATATATCCGTATGACATTCCCCCTGTCCAGCATTGTAACTGGCTGTATGATCTTCAGTGGATAGGTCTTGATGATAACCACACCTCCACCTTTGGGGTAATAACCTCTGAAATTAAATTTAGGATTATAACTCAGTATTTAAAATTTATATTATGAAAGAAATTACTTATTTTATATGTTTCAACAGTTTTATATACAATAATGAAATGCAAATAAATAATACCAGCGCTTATTGCCTAACTGTTGCAATACTATTGAAAGAGTACATGTTGTTAAAATTATTGCATCTGTAAGACACTGTTGTAAGAGTATATCCATAATGCTATTTTAAGAGTACATCCATAACACAGCTGTAAGATTCATCCATAACACTGTTGTAAGAGTACATCCATAACACTGTTGTAAGAGTACATCCATAACACAACTTTAAGACTACATCCATAACACTGTTGTAAGAGTACAACCATAACACTGTTGTAAGAGTATATCCATAACACAGTTGTAAGAGCACATCCATAACACAGTTGTAAGAGTACATCCATAACACAACTTTAAGACTACATCCATAACACAGCTGAAAGAGTACATCCATAACACATTTGTAAGAGTATATCCATAACACAGCTATAAGAGTACATCCATAACACATTTGTAAGAGTATATCCATAACACAGCTATAAGAGTACATCCATAACACAGCTGTAAGACTACATCCATAACACTATTGTAAGAGTATATCCATAACACAGTTGTAAGAGTACATCCATAACACATCTGTAAGACTACATCCATAACACAGCTGAAAGAGTACATCCATAACACATTTGTAAGACTACATCCATAACACAGCTGTAAGACTACATCCATAACACTATTGTAAGAGTATATCCATAACACAGTTGTAAGAGTACATCCATAACACATCTGTAAGACTACATCCATAACACAGCTGAAAGAGTACATCCATAACACATTTGTAAGACTACATCCATAACACAGCTATAAGAGTACATCCATAACAGTTGTATGAGTACATCCATAACACAGTTGTAACAGTACATCCATAACACATCTGTAAGACTACATCCATAACACAGCTATAAGAGTACATCCATAACACAGTTGTAAGAGTACATTAATAACACAGCTGTAAGACTACATCCATAACACAGTTGTAAGAGTATATCCATAACACATTTGTAAGACTACATCCATAACACACCTGTAAGACTACATCCATAACACAGCTATAAGAGGACATCCATAACAGTTGTATGACTACATCCATAACACAGTTGTAAGAGTACATCCATAACACAACTTTAAGACTACATCCATAACACAGTTGTAAGACTGCATCCATAACACAGCTATTGGATTTATTCCATAACATTGCTGTAAGAGTACATTCATAACACAGCTGTAAAATTTCATCCATAACACTGCTGTAAGAGTACAGCCATAACACAGCTGTAAGACTTCATTTATAACACAATTGTAAGACTGCATCCATAACACAACTGTAAGACTACATCCATAACACAGTTGGAAGATAACATCCAAAACACAGATGCAGGAGTATATCCATAACACAACTGTAAGACTACATCCATAACACAGTTGGAAGATAACATCCAAAGCACAGATGCAGGAGTATATCCATAACACAACTGTAAGACTACATCCATAACACAGTTGGAAGATAACATCCAAAACACAGATGCAGGAGTATATCCATAAGACAACTGTAAGAGTACATCCATAACACAGTTGTAAAAGTACATCCATAACACAACTGTAAGAGTACATCCATAACACACTTGTAAGATTACACCACAACATCGCTGTAAGAGTATATCCATAACACAGTTGTAAGATTACATCCATAACAATGTGGTAAGACTACATCCACAACATTTTTGTAAGACTACATCCTTAACACAACTATAAGACTATATACATAACACAGTTGTAAGATTACATTCATAAAACAGTTTTAAGACTACATCTATAACACAGTATAACACAGTTGTAAGATTACATTCAAAAACAGTTGTAGGACTGCATCCATAACACAGCTGTAAAACGGTATCCGTAACACAGTTGTAAGACTACATCCATAACACAGTTGTAAGACTACATCCATAACACTATTGTAAGACTGCATCCATAACACAGTTGTAAGACTACTTCCATAACACAGTTGTAAGACTACTTCCATAACACAGTTGTAAGACTACTTCCATAACACAGTTGTAAGACTACATCCATAACACAGTTGTAAGAGTACATCCATAACACAGTTGTAAGACTACATCCATAACACTATTGTAAGACTGCATCCATAACACAGTTGTAAGACTACTTCCATAACACAGTTGTAAGACTACTTCCATAGCACAGTTGTAAGACTACTTCCAAAACACTGTTGCAAGACAACATCCATAACACAGTTGTAAGACTACATCCATAACACAGTCGTAAGACTACATCCAGTGTAAGCTTGCTCAACACTTATTCGAAAAGCTGCAACTTAAAACATTTTTATCCTTATCATTATTTTAATACAACTCTTTTTATCTGGATGTAGTGTCAAAAATTTTTGTCCTAGTAACATCATAGAACGTGCTGAGTTTATGAGGTTTCCTTTTCACATTAACTTCATTATAATTTTGTAATTTGACAATAACTTCTACCAATGATTTATGTTAAGCAAAACTTCTTTTGCAATATTTTTTTACTTTATCTTCACTTGATTGAAAGAATTTATAAAATTTAACAAAATAAATCACAATCTTGACACATCTAAGTATAACATATAACTTGTGAAGATAAAACAAAATCCTGCTATAACATGCTTTGATGTAACATGGTCTTATTACTGTTCCCAATGTTTTGTTTCAGATGTCCCTTATTTCCCAACTCTGCTGAAAACTTCTGCCAAGCTTACAAGCACATAAATGTATTTAGTTGAGGTTCAAACTAAGACTCTTACAATGCAATGAATTATTTTCAATTAAGCATGGTGAAATTTTAATTCCAAATGTCATGTAATAAATGGAATTTTTTAATTGTCCTCATGTGTGCTTGTGTGCACATGCACACATGCATGAATGAACCCACATACCCACATTAGGTACATAATGCAGTTGGCAATTATAAATCCCATCTACTATGGGTACTCTTCCATTATGAAAAACAGTTTAGTCTGTACAGGTATCACAAGTCAGGACTAAAGAAGTCCTGTCATACAGCATATAAATCTAATAATAAAACTGTTTAAATGTTCATCAGTAATGAGAAGCAGTAACTTTGCTTTTAAAAATGGCCCAATTAGGCACTGTATTTAAAAGTGAAGACAATTCCTCCCATTTAATTCCTTTTAAAATAAATTTTCTTTACCTGAAGAACAGAATCACAAATTTTCTCTTTTTCAAAATAAAAATCATCCACACAGTGATAATTTTAATAAACAAATACAGGTGGAATTGGCAAATGTTACACATTTCCCCCATTTGTAAAATGTATGTTTAATTGACTCATAACTGACATCAAACCCATAAATGCTGGCACTTATCAACATAAACAATTGAGTCACTGTCATACCTGAATGTATGACATCTGGCAGTAAGGCAAAGGGATGTAATGTAAGAATTATGACACTTTCTGGTTGAAAATCTTGACAAAATTTCCTAAATGAGTAATTTGAAAAGTTTTGAATATTTGTTATAACTTTGTTGTTGTTATAAGCCTGTCAATAAATTTAATGCTGATTGATTGACAAATTACCATTCTAAAAATGCTCTGTTTCTGCAAATGCTACATGTGGGACACCAACAGATATATCAATATCACATGATATAGGTAAATCACAGTGACCTAATAATGTCGCTGGAGAATAATTTGGCTACTGAACAAAGTGCCTACTGTAAAGTCCAGGCACTCTTCAGCTTATAAAATGGCCATTTTGAATAAAGTTTACATATATAGTTCTCTGTCACATACTTCAATTTTTAGGTAGTTTTGTTGTTTTAAAAATGGTAATGAATCCATGGATGATGATTGCTGTCTGAGATCTGGAAGTGTCTACTGTAAGGAAGACATCTGATGAAATGCTCAATACTGAGCGGAAGATGTTTAAATTATTGATGACATAAATCTGTTAACTGTTTTTAATATACTGAAGAATCATTTGAGCTCAGAAACGTTTTTACACAAATGGGTCCCACATTTGTTGATTGATGAATGATAAAAAGCAGTTTAATTTGGTTTGCAGTTGTGGCTTTATTGCCATTTTTCAGGACATGATAGACTGAACATGCCAGCTAGTTTGTTTAGTGGAGGAAGAACACATGAATGCCCCAGAAAACTAGTTAAAATTTAACTGAGATGAGACTTAAACTCACATGGACTGAGTAGAAAGAGATGTCAGTTATCTGTAAAGGCGGGTACCTTAAATCACTCAGCCACTTGCAGCCAGATGAAAAACAGACTGATTGAAATCACAAAACAGCTACAATGACAAGACACTTCCATATGAGATTGTTATGGGTGATTAAATTCAGATTTCTGAACCTGCTTCAAGAAAATAATGGAGTTTGATTGGAAAAAACAAGAGACCACAAATCACTCAGTGTAGGGTCCAACTCTTTTTATGCCTCTAAAGTGTTGCCCAAAGTAGTGGAACACTTATCAAACCTACTTGTCCTTACACCAGTACCTGATCCATCCATCTTCTCCATGACAATGCACCAGCACATAAATCCACCTTTATAACAGAGTTTCTGAAGAACAGTATCCAAACTTTGCCACCTTCATCCAAGTTAGCTTCAAGAGATAAATTCCTGAAGAACATTATCCAGACTTTGCCACCTCCATCTAATTTAGTTCCAAGTGAACAGCATACAAGAAGACAGTCTTTAATTAACAAAGATATTATAGTCAAGCATAAATATACACTTACAAGAGGGCTAGCTGCCATTTACGCCCTAGGTTACCATTATAATGCATCATAAAACCACATTACATGCAGTCAAGTTCTATTTTTGACAAGGAAACCCTTACACACATAAAAGCTTGACCTTCTTTTATCTCATTTTCAGCCTTTTGTACAGAACATACACTTAATTATAATAAAAAAAATTCAAGATTTTGAATCAAAACAGAAAAGAAACAAATGTAGAGTAAAATTTATGAAACTTTACAATGAACTCACGTCTCCTATATGACCATCAATCCAAAAAATGATGTATGTCTATCTGTCTGTCTGTCTGTCTGAATGCAGCATGAAGACTCTTCACTTTTATTCAAAATGATCCTGACCCATCTTCAAATATGACCACCATTGCTAAAAACGAAAATGCCATCCATTTCCTGTCAATTACAGCTATTTCCAGCTTCTTTTCAAACCCATGTAACCAATGGCAACAGTGCATCCCAGCAAAAAAAAAAACTTTCACATGATGCTGAGTGGCCCTCCAGTATGAATATTACTAAATAGAGACAAACTCTTCTCCAAAAAAAAACATTACAGAATTTAATCTTATTTGATGCATGTAACTATGTACATACATATATATGTCAATCTGCCATACATAAACAGAAGGGGTATGTATGCACATATGTACATGTGTACAGGGTTTGATGGCACATCAACACAATACTGACTGTACAGTACCAATTAAAAAGTAAATTACAAAGGTCCAAGGTTTAAAAAAATCCCACAAAATTATTATAAGTCACTTCACTTGAAATTTTGTATCAAGTGTGAAGCCTAAGATGCTTACCTTCTGCGAATATCACAGTCAAACTTCATGCCAAATTTCTCAGCAATTGGCTTAAAAACCTGAAAGAAATCACAACTACAAATTTCACTGTGAGCAAAAATAATAAAAAAATTCTCATCCATAATTTAGATTTTATCTGCATATTTATTTTTAAAAAAAAACAATTGCAAAAGGTGTGTTGGGGTTTTGAAATATTTGCAGTCTACTACCTAGACTGATACCTGCAATTTTTTATGTGGATAATCTGGCAGGCTCTCTACATTTAATATAAACTTTAATTTCTCAAATCACAATAAATAGATTCATCCATTGAAAGAATTAAACAACTGTAGAATGAAACCTGTCTATCAATGACACTCAATAGACATTAAAATGTTCTCATTTATGGGCTAGTATATCCTGTATATAAGGATGAAACTCAGTGAATATAGGCATGAGAAATGTCCTGTATGAACAGGTGTCTTTTAAATGGAGATGCATCCTGAAGAAGTAACAGCTTTTTCTTTATATTCAAATCAATTCTCCACAACTTTGTCATTCGTTCATACTAATTCAACATCTCATTAAAAGATATTTTTTTAACCAAAGCATATGAAGGTATCTCAGTTGGTAGAGTGTTAAACTTATAATCCAAAGGTTGCAGGTTTGATACCCACCTTGGCTTGCCTAGGAAATATACTTGGGATGTCCATAAAAAAGGCACTTATTCACAGTATAATATGAAGATTAACAAGTTGGAAGTGCTGTTAGAAACTGATAAAACTAAAAGTACCATGGTGTAAAAGTCAATTTGTGGTGCCATTTCTGCATTGGTCCCTCCCCTAAGCTGAAGAGTGGCCGGACCATCTGCTCCCAGTAGACATGGCATAGCTGCTTGCATCAGTAGGCAAATGCTCCTGTTAAATGTATTGTATTACATGACAAGATAATCTTCATACATATTTATCTGGAACCAAGTCATTAAAACATATAATATCATATTGTTCTGGGGCTGAAATTCAATCTACAATCAAGTTTTGTTTCCACATAGACAATAATACTGCTGATGTGATGTGATTATGATTTCTAACATAGCTTTAACAATTTTTCAGTCATATCACTACAATGTCTGCAATGTGGCAGTTTATAGTGATGTCTAGCACTGGGGCATCATGCTGCAGACATGTAGCATGATTTCCCACCCAGTCACATTATCCTGACACCAGGCCCACCAGCCCCAATACTAACCTCTTAATGCTGAGCGTCAAGCAAAGCAGCAATCAATAATGACACTGCTGAATCAAAAGGGATACAAAATTCAGCAATGCTGTTTATTAAAATCCACATGGAAACAAAAAATATATTCAAAAGGGTATGGAGTTCTTGATCTATGGCAATAAAGGACATTTCCCTGACACATTATATATGGGCTACAGTAAAATACTTTAAAATGGAAGAATAAAATTAGAAAAATTATCTTTTCATGAAATTCTTGAAGCTTTACTTTTACAGAGCCATCAACCTCAACAAAACTTTCTCAGCGAGGCAACAAACACTTTTCTATACATCAGACCAATTTCAATGAAGGTGTAATGAAAAATCATGTACTGCTAGTGTGACTTGCAAAACATTCAGAAATGTGATCTGATACAACAAAAGCAACATTATGATCAACTACAAACTTCTTGACACCTGGCACTTAGCAATTAATGACCTCCAGTTCAGTTTTAGAATCTGCAGTTGCAACTCCCTTGAAGGCTAAAGGGATCTTACCACATCTAAGATGTAAACTTTGTTTTATTTTCAAGTGTTGGTGTCAATTATCTATACAGCCATAAGCAATAAGAAATCAACTCAAAATAACATCTAATAGATGCAATTGTTGCCTTTTCTTTTTTCATAGCATGGACACAATCTATATAATGCTGTGCTAATTGTTTAAATATTTTAAGAGGCTAATTGTTTTTCTCACCTTTACACTGTTTCACTTATTGATGCAACATAAATGCAAAAACTTGATCAAGCTGGCATTTTGCAAAAAAAAAACTATGGGCAAATTAAAGCATCTGAGGAACTCTTGTACATTTAGTCTGGTTCTCTAACTCCACTAAATCTAATATAAAACCTGTTTCCAGACCAAACCAAACAAGCCAATATCCTGATTTGGCCATAAGAATCATAAATTCATATTAGTTGGCATCATCTCCCAAGTCTGCAATTTAAGGTTCATTTAATAAACTTGCAATCCAAATCATAAGGGTTGGCATGTCAACTGTTATTAAACCTAAAAATCAAAATTAAGTAAAAAAAAAAGTTAATATAAGCTGCTAAAACATATACCATCAGTACCAGCTGAATTACTTTGAACATAGAGGGACTCATTGAGATGCATCCCATGAGAAAGTAGTCTAACTGTTGCACCAACAATGTAGAAGACAAAGAGAAAAGGTCTATAGAAAGTTTCTTAAGCCTGGAATATGGGTCATACTGATCTGGGGTGGAGATAGTGGCAAGATCATCAAATAGTGCAAGAGAAGGAGGGCAAGCAAAGCTGTGAAGAACACATGTATGGAGGAATGGCTGGATATGCAGAGAAATGAATAATGTAATGCCTTATTTGAAATATACTGATTTGAAAAACAATGTGTCATAAAAATCAAATTTTGCTCATACAGATCAAAGTGTTAGACTATATAATGACCTTCAATGAGATCACATATCCTGAGAGGACAACTGATTTTTGATAGATGGGATTGGTCTCCAAGAGGTTCTACTGTGTAACTTTATAGAACTTACCCTGCAGTCCCTGTATCTGCCACATAACTGCCAGCCATGATCTTCCTGGGAGAGAAACTTATTTCTGTAGAACCTGTTTTATCACCAAGTAATGTTCCCTGGCAGACATCACGGATAAGCTGTATTCCTGTCAGATGCTGAGGTCTGAAACATGACAATGACATAGTTAAAAAACAACCTGCCTTGGTGGACTTGTCCATTTAAAGAACACATGCTCATAAAGAACAACATTTCTGAATGCATTGCTGAGGTGTTTTCTGATATATTTCACCTATCTAGGACAACTGTTTACAATGAGCAAACTTTTGTGATGTTGTAGTCGTTATAGACAGATTACTGTATTATCGCAATATACTGTAAGCTAAAATACTTTAGTGTTCTTCCTTTTAAATTCAGTAAGTTGAAAACTCTAACAAATTTTCCACTTTTATCATTGGCAAGCTGTACACAGGATAACTTTGTTGTTATTAACATTTAAAAATGTTCATAAATTACCATGTGCCTTTAAATACTTGCATAATAGTTACAAACACTGATATCTGCTGTATCATCAAAAAACTGTACTGTGTATATGGTGACCTGCCAAACCAGACATGCCACATCTGCAGGTGAACACTTTCTGTTACACTGGTGTATGCTGCTTTTTACCATAACAATTTATCCCTGTTCCAGAAAAAAATGAGACTGTTGGTAGTCATGTACCAACAAAATGAAAATTTTTTGAAGTCTTGAAAGTTCACTGTCTCAACATCAATGTCTGCCTGAAGCTGATATATTCTTTTCATTCACCCTAAGTTCCATTTAAATGCTGACTGTGCTCAGTGATTGACACCAGAAGAAAAGTCAGCTTATTTTAGGTGGTATAATGGTACATACATATTTCTGCCATCCTAAGCAAAATGATACATATTGATATACCAGATGGTCATTCCATCTTGGAACGGTAAGGGATGCCAGTTTATGTGACTTATTCATTACTGGTTGTATTTCCAGTATTCAGATGACAGATAGAGATATAGTTATCTATATTTTTATGCAATTCTCATCAATGACAAGAAAATAAAAATACTTTCAAACAGACAACTTTCTGGTTGTCAGTTAGTCCGAGTTTCCTCTGACCCTTGACACCCCATTTTTGATATTTGGTTATTTTATGTTGTGGTGTAGTGTCAGAATCCATTCCCTATCAAAAAGTTGGAATTTGCCAACACCATTTTGTGTCGGCATAGGGTACTCGCCAACTATCAGGCCTAGCAAACTTAATTGACCTTACATTGACCCATACTTACATTAAATCGATAGGGAAATCATTTATCTTCTCAGAAATTACAAGCATAACACTGATTTTGTTTTTAATCCTTGTCTGATGATATGAAATACAGTGTTGATGAATTTTGACCTCGTTAGCATGATTTGCATTGATAGTCACATGACTTACTAAATAAATACTAAATAAAAAAAATACTAAATACTAAATATCGCACTTGATATGCATAAACGTCACAGGTCAAATAGTCATATGATAATAACAAAACTTCGCTGACATGTAGTTTCAGCGTGATCAGTCAGCCTCTTTCCAGGAAGATGCGACAGTGACATGTTTCGGGCTGCTGTTATCTCAATATGTTGAATACTACGTGTTTTTTCTTGTTATTCTAGACATTGCGTGACTTTCATTAAATATTTTCAAGTTTTTGTTTTCTTTCTGCAATACTGGAAAGGAAGGTTTGGTGCATAAACCTATATTGCAACATGGCAGGTAAAGATTAATACATGGAAGCTCTTGCCTGTGAGATACTTTAGGAAAAGGGATACAATTTTAATATTAAAGAACTACAGTATGAGGTAATAAAATCAGCTATCAATGGAAGTGAAACTTCCACCGTCCGCCACACAAGATATGGGAAAACATGGTTTTTGTTGTCATCACATGACTATTTGACATGTGATGTTTATGCATATCGGCCATGAGATTTGGTTAGTCATGTGACTAGCAATGCAAATGGTGCGAACAAGGTCAAAATTCATCAATGCTGTAGTTTCATCTTGTCTGACTCCCCAACATAAAAATCCAAATATCAAAAATGGGGAGTCAAGGGTCAGAGGAAACTTGGACTAGTTGTCAGCGAATTTTATTCAGCATTTTAGGCTATTTAATGGTGGCTCAATTAAACTCACCAGGCCCTTTACTTTGCCCTACATGAATGCTTTGAAAACAGCAATTTCATGTCTAACTTAAACTTGGAAGACTTTACAATGTTAATTTCAAAACAAAAGCAATTTCCTCAAGCAAACATAATCTCATCTAGAATAAATGTAGATATGGATAAGAGGAAGAATACCAACAAAATCTATAGAAAAAGCAAAAGGCTGCCATGGTGACAAATACATACTTGTATTTATTAAGGAAGAAGGAAAACTACTGACAACACAAAGTCCTATTCTATAATTTTAAAAAGAAATTACACATTGGTGATAAATTTTATCAGTTTTTTTTTAAAATCTGCCTCCTTGCTTATTCTGTGGTAATTTTATTTTTTCCATCAGCTCCTTCATTTACTAGTTAAATATCTCTGCAAGGAGAGATACTGCCAGGATTATATCTTAAGGGAAACTTCACTATTTGTCACTGAAAGCAGGGGATAGTAGAAAAGAAGGAAGGAGAGGAAGAAACAGTCATGGTTCAATATTTACCTAACACTTCAATACTGCACTTTTTTAGAGCTCTACTGAAATCAAAACCTTTAAAAGATGTCACATCTAGTTGTGTAAGTATTCATCTGTTAATTTTTTCTGAGCATACTCTGTTCTCTATCTATGTAAGAATATTTTTCTGTGTTTTTTTTCTAAAAAGAGCATATGTAGAGCTAGCTTTGTCATCCTGGAGATATTGGATATCTGATCTTTGTGGCTGTTATTTAATATTTTCCAGAGCTCAATGATATTATCTTTTGGATAGATCTGCTCCAAAATAGGATTTTTTACTAACACAAACTTCATTCATCTGTTCAATAATGTGGTATTAAAGCTTTTATTCAATTCATGCCATGGTCTGCTTGAGCTTAAAAATAAAATCTTACTTCTTAATTTAATTTTTTAATCCTTATCTATTCAGTTTATCTTAATGCTGAAACATATGTTTTACATAGAAAAGTTGATTGATAAAAAAAATGAAAATTGCATTCTACTTTTAAATTGTCTGCATTTTAATTAGGCTCAATATTCTGCCCTTTCTTCATTTAATTTCAAAATACTGCTGACAGGGAGACTGACCATCATATCTATTTTTGTCCATCCAACATTTACATCTGACTCCTATTTAACACCAAAAATCACTCCATTAACAATTTCCCAGCTCTAATAATCCAATATACATTGTAAATTCAAAAATTATTGCCATCAACACTATCACCAGCCAATTATTTGGTGAATAAAATGTAATGAACCATTCCAGGAATCAGATATTTGGGGTTTTCTAGGTGGCTTGTATTTTATACATGCATTTGTAAAACTTCCTTCATTGAGGGTTCAAATTACGCCATAATGTTTTATTCCAGGGAATAATCTGCCAATCAAATTAGTTTAACAACCATTTTCGTCATACCTGAAGACCCCAGATGTGTAAACAGCTTTCTACCCAAAAAACAGATGTCACAATATGAATGGTTAAATAAACATGGTATACTTCATCAAGCACATTTTCAAATATGGGACTTTAAACTAATTTGCAGGAGTTCTCGCTCAGCACCATTTTTCAAGTGTGCAAATTCGTACATATTTTGCATGACTCACACACTCTAACACATCCTGACAGCATCTCTGTTTTAAGTACTTTATATATCAATGACTTTAGAGTGAATTTTCTCTGTTGCAAGTACTTCCTGTCTGCCATGCAGGGAATAAGCTACACGGATTGCTGATTGGTAGTTAACCTTGACTGGAACAAGTTGTTGTTGTTGTTAGGCTTAATGCCATTTTTCAGCACACAATAGGCTATTCATGGCGGCCTGTATTAATGATGGAGGAAGAAATTGGGAAATCACCAGAGAGAACCACTGACCCACGAGAAGCTACTGGCAAACTTTCTCACATATCCACAATCGCCGAATCCTAGACTTGAACCTACGCAGACAGAGGTGAGATGGCAGTAATCCATAACGGACAGCGCTTTAGACCACTCAGCCACTCAGGGCCCCTAAAACTGGAACAAGTAACCACCAATAAGATTTGAATGTAACATATTTCACCATGTGACATACTGGTAGTGTAGCTTTCAAATCGACCAAAGTAGACAAGATCAAACTCAATGTAGAAAACTCATGTAAAATTGGTTACTAAATGATGAATAAAATACTTTATTATATTGATTATGAATGTGGAACACATTTGGAATGTATCCTTTATGTTGAACATACTGATGGGATAAGATAATTAGCATGGAACTGGTGGTGGGGGCCAGATTACAAACCATGTCACATTGTACAAATTTGCAGATGGCATGTAAGTATTCTCAAATTTTTTTCATTTTTACTAAAAAAAATTGTCTAGGACTGCAATTGCTGTTTCAAATGAATTATATATTTAAATAATAAGATTGCAAATTAATAATAATTATTGAAAACTACTGAAGACAAAAATAACCTATATATGTAAGTATCATTTTGTATCAATTCTTCCTCTCTTGTATTGATATCATTCCAGCAAAAGTACTGATGCACTGATATACTGATGACTTATTTCACCCCTAGATCTCATGGTTATCAAATTACCAAAACAGTATTGCATTGTTGCTGCAGCTTAACAAATGAGGAAGCCAGTCTCATCATGTGTAGTTGGATACTACCATAAACAACTTTATTTTGATAATGTGTACTTTATTCTGTAAGTCCATATTTTAAGGGTTAAATCTATAAATTTATGGCACAATTGTATGGGTTGGCAGGTTTGGTATACCAACACAGTCTTCACTGTGTACATTACCAATGCAAACAACTTCACCTTAAACCAGGCCCTTTAACAACTGCAGAGTGGAAAACCCTTTCAATTGTTATTTTCAGATGAAACTGAATTTAAAAAAAGAGTCATAAATCTTATCATTCTCTAAGGAAATGATAATGCTCTAAAGTCTTTGCAAGCCACTAGCGATTTATTAAAAGCCAAAAAGCCACTGACATGCACACAGTAACTGAGGAACAAATATACATATTTACTTATATGCAGATTCTAATTACAAACTATACAAACAAAGATCTGCTCTTTCCTTCATTATTACCTGAGGCCTGGGCTACTGCGTCCAGCTCTGACCTTGTTCACTTTGATTGGTTGCCCCAATAAACAGCTGAGTGCAACCGAATTTCGTAGTATCTGGCCTCCCTTTGAAAAGAAAGTTTTAAGTCATATATAAACATATATATTCCTAAGTTTTTGTGTTTCTTGTTTTGTCAAATGGTAACAATTACAAAAAGACATGAATCCTACTAATACTGGGTCAGGTTCAATAAAATTTATTTAAAGTTTTGCACTTTCATAGATAACTGTCGTAGAAATTTTCAACAGGTCAAACATGTGAATTATGTCTTGTATTCATTTGTGAATAAATTGAGTCTCACTGCAAACAATATTGACTTATCTGCTATCACATAATGTGCTGGCAGATCAAGGTCTTTTATTGTTTGTTTTATTGATTACTCCTAACAAACTGTAAAGACCTAGATCTGCCAGCGCATTATGTGACAGCAGATCTGAGTCTGTAGTTTTCAGTTGGACCTACTTAAAACCAAGCACATATGGCACGTCATATTAGTAAGCTAAGTGCAAGTAGAGCCGTTGGTCATGTTCACATAGCAAACTCTATATATAACCTATATGTAATCTGTATCTCAATTTGAAAACCATGGCACTGGAAGTACATATTATCACTAATACTAATATTAATCATTGGTTAATGCTGCCTTTGTCAAATTAATCATTGATGGCAACATCTGGGCACAATATGAATACATCGGGGTTGTAATTTTTAACCCATCTTTAATGACTAAAGATTAGGTTTCATGGTCAAATGTACACCAAGAACAATATCTGTTTTAACTACAAAGATGCCAGAGCACTGTAACATTATTTCAATTGCTAAAAGGTTCAATATAAAATATATAAAAAGTGAAAGTAATTTATTGCCTTTTTTTTTTTTACAATTTACATTTTGAAGTCAAGGAAGTGAAAATTACAGAAGAGCTAGCAGATCTTTTATATATAGGTGCACATCTGAAGTTTGGACAAGCAAAATAGTCTTTAACCCAGTCTTTAATAAGTATCGTTGTTCTTTTCTGATGAACAAACATTGTAATAGTCTTGAATACTTTTGCAAGTTATTAATCCCTTAGCTAAGTTAAACTAATTCCATAAGGATCACTCAATATATTTCCAGCCAGTGATGCATTACCCAAAGTGTGTGTTAGAACAGCATGGTGTGAGTGCTATTTATTGGTAACCTATGAAACATAACTTGTATGCTTACAATCCATGTGCTTCACCAAATGTTTATAACTTTTGACACAAGCAGACCAGTCATCTGACTAAAACTAAAATCTGTGACATATCATGCTTTTAATCATATTTGCTGATGATCTTCACAAGAGTGTGGACCTATGAATGGAACGTCAACTGGAGGCTGAATATTAATAATTTCAAAGTGTCTTTCAAGAACTTCAGAATGAAAATGCTCAATTAATGTTCAATGTTTTGTCTGGCTAATTTGATAACTTTCTTTTCAAATCAGCAATGGGCAAATCACCACAAGTATGGGACATGCTTTATATAGATTTAGGGCTTTCAAAGTTTTAGCAATTCCCTCATTATTAAATGTTATGTTGGGATGGCACACAAACAGATGCATGGGCAGACCGATATATAGATAAATAAGGGTTTTGATAACCCTTGAGGGTATCATCCCTTTTCTGCCCAACATACACAGGCTCCAGAGCTTAACTGTTGTCAACCTGTCCACTTTCACTAAAATCATAAAGTTTCCTCAAAATTTATAGTTTATGTCATCTTGCAAACATTTCTGAGAATATTAGAATCCATAAAATCTAATTTGCCAAGGCAATTGGGTAAAGTGACTTGCCCAAGGATATACTGCTTGGCTGGGGTGATATCACAGTAGGATTTAAAGACATGCATTTCTGGCTGAGTTCCTCTATAAAAGTGAGGCAATTTTCCATCACATATGAAACAATACCAATTTCTGGAAAATAATGGATATTATGACAATAATTTAAACCTTAATGCCAGAGTAATATTCTGGGGAAAGAACTCTTATATCCAAGGCAAGCAACAAGAAGGATAATTAAGAATGTTTATTTTTTTTAAATTAGTGATTTTAACTTCGAAATTTAAATAAAATAGTTCTTTTGTTAAGAATCGCAATGGTTCCAACATGTCCATTTAAACTATTTTTCTTAAACTTCAAGCTGAAATCAAAATAGATCTTAGCAATCACAGGTTTTTTTTAACCAAAAATACTTTTTAATATTAAAAAAAAGAAATCATAAAGTTCTTTTAATTAATATCTATGAAAAACATTTTGAAACTTTTCATAAATCAAGCCAGTATGGCAAAGTTTCAACACCATCAAACAATAATGTATATAAACTTACCCATGTTTTTGTTTTTATTTCCCATGCAAATCATATTTATTCACATCATGATTACCAAATTAAATCCCAAATGAATAAACCATCTTATTTTAAATTTATCCTAACATGTAGAAAAATTTGTGAATATTAATGAATATTTTAAAAGCTGATTGATATATATTATATATAAAATAATGGTCAGTAATTAGTTTTTTCTCTTTGCTCTTGTACAGTTAACACTTTCAATATTAATTGGCTGAAAATTAACTAGTATATTTTGAATTCTGAGAATAAAACAACCTATGGCTTTTTAGATCAAGATTAGCAAAAATATATTTAATCTTTCAACTGAGATAACATAACATAACATCATTGATATATATATATATATATATATATATAATAACTTCTGTCCATAACTGTAAATTCTAAATAACATGCTGACATAATTTCATGGTTTAGAACATTCAAGAAACAGACATTTTCACATCAAGAGTTCAAAGACAGTCTTGTTGACATTCAGACTACTTTCTTCTATTATATTATGTTATAGGTCAAGTGAAAATGTATACTTATAGGGATTTGATAAATAATTAATTCCTGTTTTAAGATCAGTTTGTGGGAATTCTTAACAGTTGTGTCCAGATAAAATTTGAGTGGAATTATTTAAATTGTTCCTTGGAATTACTAAGTGCTCAATGAATTTTGGATTATCACATTATATTGGAATTAATATGGACTTATTCAAACACAATTTTGGATTGCACCATTGTGGTATACTAAGACATTCAAAACTGCTGGCCCTTTTACACATATTTTATTTCAATGTTAGTAATAATTCTAAATAAAATCAAGTGAAAATACTATACTATGCTTTGAAAATACTATACAAGATTATTTAATTTTATTGGTACTCAGAACTACCTCATTATCTAACACAAAATTGGGGTTTTGTTTCCCTAAATGCAATTTTGTTTTTATTTTAACTGTAACACATACCTGTGAATAACTAAATAAATTTGAAAGAAATTTAATAATATTTTATATGGTCCAAATTAGTCCAATAAATCTACCCCCAAATGTACACCTTCCATCTGTACAGGTTTGGGGACTGGTTTTTCTCTCAGCCCGAAATATGCTTCTTATCTGAGATAATCCGTATCGGACTGCGCCCCCACTTCATTCGCTTTCTTTTTTTTTTTTCTTTTCTTTTTTGTATGAGTAGATCTTTGTTAATAGTTACTCAGTTTTACCCCTTCTAAAGCACTGCCATCAATCTCTATAACGCTTCCATCTCCTCCATGTGCCATTTTCCTCAGAGAATCTTTCTTCTATCGTGTCCCGATTGTTTCACAACCACATGAAATTCATTAGTAATTTGGAATACTTCTAGTTTTTCCCCGTAAATCTATTTTGGATAGTACTAAACTCTAACTTAAAATTTTGTTCAAACTACATTTTCAGGAACCTCAACTGTGAATATAAAACGTTGAAAATTAGACGACTTTCCTTTTTACCTAGTATTTGATCTTGATCTCAGATATAAAAAGTAGGTCACCAATGATAATAAGATTTTCACACTGAATCAAGCCTCAGCCAAAATTTTACCAAATTATTTGAAAGGAGTATCACATTCATTAAATATCGCTCAGTTTCTATGTTAATTGTTTGAGCGGAGCAGCAACTAATGACAACGAATTACCTTTTTTCAACTTGTTTATCAATGTTTATTACACACACTAGACCATCAAGTAGGTCTATGCCTTTTTTTTCCTTCTGACAGCAGCAGCAGCAGAGACCTACTTGTTGGTCAACACACACACACACACACACACACACACACACACACACACACACACACACACACACGTCATTATATTTGTTCAGGCAGAACCTGGGGAGAACAACCGATCAACTGCAAACTCGAGTTTTCTCACATACCCACGAAGGCCGATAAATCAGCCCTTCACCCGTGATGATGTTCGTACATCAGTATCAACACGGATTGGGGGGGGGGTAGGCTGATTTATCGGACTAATACCCACGTCAAACGAGCTCGAAACTTGCACCCTTGAGGACAGAGGTGAGATGTGTAAATAATCTGCAAAGGTGAGCGTCTTAGACCACTCGGTTACACGGCGTCACTAAATTCGAAATATGGATATATTTTTCCTGACATTTATCAGATTTTTAATGAATGATTTTATTTATATTATTTTTAATTCTGTTTTTAAGGATGGTCAGCTTTGTTATAACAAGCATTCATAATTCTGAAGGTGTACACCCCTTTATGCACTCCAAATTTGTAGATGCACAAGTTTAAAAATTTTAATTACTAAACATGTCACCTTTATTTTAACTTAATCAAGATTTTATAGTAATCCTTAACTACGTTACTACTTCATGGGAAATTTCAATTTCGAATGGATATAGACTTACTATTAATTATGACAAATATTAATGCTATCAATAATTAAGAGAAAATATTTGTCTCATAAATATTTATCAATATCGAAAATTGTGTTCTGACAGTGTTATTTAAGTACCTAAACTAGTTTTATAATAATAATAATAATAATAATAATAATAATAATAATAATAATAATAATAATAATAGTGACTGGTTCTGTAGTAGATGGGAAGGTTTTACATATACACAAATGATAATAATATGCCAGTTAGTTTTATGGGAATAAATATTAGGTCTAGAGGAAATAAATGAATCTCTCTCTCTCTCTCTCTCTCTCTCTCTCTCTCTCTCTCTCTCTCTCTCTCTCTCTCTCTCTCTGAACTGCATCGGTGTACAATTAAGGTAGCTGGCTAAGTCAGTATCTCTTCTCGTTCAAAGTTGTCATAAATTATTTCGTGTAAAAGTATTCGTATAGCAGACAACAACAATGGCTTCGCGTGTAGTTGGGGCCACTGTTCGAGCAGTGTATCGGAAAAGGCAAATGATTCCCACAAAAGCACCACTTATATTGGTAAGTTTAGAACTTAATTTCGAAGTCAAATCTTTCACGGTAAATTGTAAAATATTGGTAAGATCTGTGTAAATCAAGGTTATGTGACAGTTCACTTCAACATGATGCCATTGGCATTGAACTTCCGAAGTTCAATTCAACCTTGTTTGTCCTTCGAACTATATTTTACTAAATCGTGTTAGATATGTCATTTTTGTGTTGAATGAGAAGTTTCTTACAAATGCATACAACCTTTAAAAAACACAACGAAGGTAATATCTGTATTTATCTTAAAGGGAGACAACTGACATTTTCATGGTACCTTCAATGAATTGATTAAAGTGCCCATATCTAATCCCAACCAATTAGCGCTTTGTGAAGACGAAAGTAAGAACGAAATGGGTTTAACAGCACATCAGTGCAAGTCGTGCTTATATAGTGCTGAGTAAAGGTAGTATCACCAAAATTACACACAAAACAAAGGTAAAGGTTAAAAGTTTTAAGTATGTACACTTTTGCAGTGGACCCAAAATTCAAAAGGTTCATGCTGGATTGTGTTATGAAAATGAATGAGGCAAGCGCATATTTGTGAAATTTAATATTAAAAAAATCAGAGGAGGATAAAGGTTTTAATAAATAGGAAAACACTGATATGCTTTATAATAAAAGTTGCATAGGTCTACACATTCAACACTATTTCAATAATGTAATTGTTTAGAATTTGATTCTTCATACCTTTAATTGCATGTATTCACTTCATAGTTTTTTTTTTATATATCCGCATTCCTTTGGAAGGTCATTATTGAGACACCCTGAGAAGTACATGTGGTAAAATTAAGTGTATAGTTTTGAGTGAAATGAACCTTAAGGTGTCATTACCAATTGATGTGATGTGATTATGATTTGTAACATAGCTTTAACAATTTTTCAGTTAAATCTGTTCCACTCAACATGATCTTTTCTTGACCCAAGTTTAGTGCATGGCTACCATTGTAAAAGACCATAGAGATTGATAATTTTCATCTAGCAGTTTATTAACAATTTTTCAGTCATATCGCTATGATGTCTGCAGAGTGGTAGTTTATAGTGATGCTCTAACCACTAGGCCACCGGAGCAGTATCATTACCAGTTGATGCCATAATAAAAACTACACATGTTGATAAACAAATACGTACTACCCTGTACTGTGACAATTCCACTCAACATAATCTTTTCTTGACCCAAGTTTAGTACATGGCTACCATTGTAAAAAACCATAGAGATTGATAATTTTCATCTGGAAGTTTATTAATGACAGATAAGGTGCAAAGCATTCAGTAATCAGGATTAAATAGACTTTGCTTAAAGAAAATTAGTGTTAACTTTCAAAAGAACAATTTATATTGAATTTAAAATGAGTAAATCTGCATACATGATCTGTGTGACTTCATATAGTGTAAGATTAATCGTCCCACTTTAGATAACGTTTTTAGGCTACATCTTATATAAACATTGACATACAAATAGCAAACTCATCTACTTTAAGAAACTGGCTATTTCATTGGTGGGGTTGTGATTTTTTTTTGAACTGAGATATTTGTTTTATCTCAAGATTAATTAGTTTTTCAATTCATATAATAGATATAATATAGGGTTGTTTTGTTGCTATAAAACTTAGCAGATATTTTTCCAGTTATTGACTTAAAAATTCAAAATCATCAGGCCCCAGTTCCAGAGCATGAAATTCATAATATAACTACATTATACCATGCTGTATATAACTAATTTTTTTGGTACCCATCATATGTGTGTATGTATGTTTAGATAGATGGATGGATACAGGGAGGTATGTATGTATAGTTGCTCATGACAGGTTTGAATGAACTATGGCATTGAAAGAATTTGTGCCTTGGGCATAAATTCCATTCTCTTTTACCAGAAATATTTTTGTAGTATTGCTGATACATGTAATAGTAACAGACTTACCAGTGATTTTTCTAAAGTAAATAACAAAGTTATAGATCCTGTGAAATATAAGGTCAGTTTCATATTTCACAGGAGGTAACTTAGGTTAGAGCTGATATACATAGGAGTTATATCACTTTCATATATTTGCACTGATCTCAGAAAATGTTTATGAAAGAAAACCACCAGAATAACTCCTGATCTGATAATATTTCTAATGTTAACATAAATTTTCTTGTGACATACATAGAATGTTCTGTTTAGAAAGAAAATGTGCAGCAGTATCTTTAACATGGTACAAAGACTACCAATAACAGTATTGTTAAAAGAAATTTCATCCATCAGATTTATGAAAATCCGTATTTCTTTAATTATCATAATCAAGCTCTTAGTATCAATGCCTTAATAAAATGAAGTATACTAGATGGAAGTTTTCTTAGGTTTTATTTTAACTCTTATCATTTAGTGTCAGTATGCATCAAGTACTATGTATGTATGTATGCATGTATGTATGTATGTATGTATGTATGTATGTATGTATGTATGTATGTATGTATGTATGTATGTATGTATGTATGTATGCATAAAAGCATGCATGTATATATGTAACATTAAATCATATATGTACTGTGTGATCCCACTACAGTGTATTCTGTTATAATATGAACATGGATATAACATGATTATGGTGTGGCTTCAGAACTCTCATAAAAATGTATCTTTCTTGTACTTAAAAAACAAAATTTCTTTTCTTAAAGTACAATAAGTTGTTGTTGTGGGGCTTAACGCCATTTTTCAGCACCTGATAGGCTATAAATGGCAGCTAGTAGTGGTGGACGAAGAAACTGGGAAATCCGTGGAAAGAACCACTGACCCACGAGAAGCTACTGGCAAGCTTTCTCACATATCCACATTTGCCAAATCTTAGACAGGTGAGATGGCAGTGATCCATAATGGAGAGCGCTTTAGACCACTCAGCCACTTGGGGCCCAAGTATAAGAAGTAACAAAAAGTTTATTATCATTTTGGGGAAGAGTTCAGATATGAATTATAATATAAGGCAATCATGGCGTGGCTCCAGAAATTTCATATACACATAATTTTCTTTTTCTTTTTAATTTATTCACTTGTTTCCATTTCCCTAGTCAATAGCCTCATCTCCTCAGTATCCTCAGCAAGATGATGGCTGCCTTCAGCTGACTAAAATCTAGCTAGTTTAAATACATGTACATGTAGCACATAAACAAGTTAAGCCATGTACTAATAGCAATATTGGACAATATCTTAGTGAATCCTTCAGTGTCAGTTGGATATAGATCAAAGGAGGACTACCATTCTTTTATATATGTGTTATTTGTGTTTTCTAATGGGATATGATTGATTCATGAATTTTATAACATGAACAGTACCCAACAGATCATGGATTCTACTACACAAATGTAAGTTGTCCAAGTGTATTTCAGACTAGTTTGTCTTCATTTAATCCAAAGTACTTATGTTTGTGCCCATTTTTATTCCCTCACCCCACCCCACCCCACCAAATTTTTATAGGTATATGCATCATTTCTTCAGCTAACTGACTTGCTTGGTTATAACATATTTTGTCAATAACATGGTTGAGTTCAATAGACCCCAACCACTGTGTTATAGTGGGGTCACACTGTATGTATAACTTTACTGCTTTCATATAGGGCCCAAACACAAAATTATGCAATGAATAAAATATATAATTGGAGTCATGACTTCAGTGCTCAGGCAAAACACAATTTTTAGTTCTGTGAAAACTGTTTACATTTAGTATAGAGACTATATTTTGTCTTACTGAAAAGCAATTATTTTTGGCTCAACTTGATGTCATGCTAGGTTATATCCATAAATTCTGTCAGGTTCACCTTTGATATAAACAACTGTTTCTGTTGGGGAATAAGTTTGCCACATGGTTGCAGTAATTATTTACTATGATTTTAAATGAAAAACTTAATATTTGGGCAACCAGTTCTAATAAGATATTTGAAGAACAAGCAGAATTCAGGTCTGCTTATTTTATGGCAGATACTATTTTTATATTGCAAATCTGCACTCTAGAAATATATTTAGAAAAATAGAGGATTATTTTCTTGATTAGACATCAATGTTTAAAAGGAATTTTATTTAGTGGATGTAAAGAAGTTAGATAGTATTCTACTAGAATGCTATTTAAAAAACTACATATTCTGGTATTAAATCAGAGCTGTGTAAAAATTTCTTAAGATTAACTAAGTGGATATTTTGAATGTAAGCATGGGCTGAGATAAGAATTTATATTAAGTCCTTTTTTTAATTTGTTTTTGAAAATATATTAATAATGAATGAAAACAGTCTATCAGGAATCTTTGTTCCAATTAATTACAAAATATTATTCTGTTACTGTTTACTAATGACTTGTGTATTTTTGCTGATACTGTTTTTGAATTGTAAGGAAAAATAGACACTGAAGCTCATTGAAATAAATGGGATCTTACTGTATAAACATGAATTAGACATATCATTGTTTTTAATAATAGTGGTAGAATGAAGAAATCTGAATAGTGGACTTATTGTAATGAATAAATCAAAATGTATCAATCATATTATTCTTAATAACATCACAGTCTGAGTTGGAGGTTGATACATGAGTGATATCATTGATGTCTGCTGTTGGGCCCACATCCTATGGAGACTGTCCTTTTTGGTTATCTTGTGGGTTAGTAAGTACTGGTAAAATGATTAATAAGTATGGCAATGTATCAGTATTTTCTCTTTATCAATACACGGATGTATCTAAAGCATTTATGCAGTGCTAAAGAAAGGGTCTGGTGACCAAGATGACTCCAATATCTAATCAAATGAAGCTTGAAATGGTGTAAATGGAATATAAATCACTTACAACTAACAACTGTTCTGTTTGAAAGTTCTTTTTTATCTTGTCCAGAATGTTGTTGTTGTAGGGTTTAATGCCATTTTTCAGCAAAAGATAGGCTGTACATGGCAGCCAGTATTAATGGTGGAAGAAGAACCCTGGGAAATCCTGAAAGGAACCACCAACCCACTAGAAGATACTGGCAAGATTTCTCGCAAACCCCCACTGGACAAACCCGAGACTCGAACCCATGCAGACAGAGGTGAAATGGCAGTGATCCACAACAGCGAGCACTTTAGACCACTTAGCCACTCAGGGCCCACTTGTCCAGTATGTCCATGGCATTTATTATGAACAGATAATACATGCAAGTCTGTATCTGTCAGTAATCTACAGTCTGGAAATGTTGACTCAAAATGCAGAAGCATCCTACCACTGACAGACCTTCCATGGAAGAAAAGACCCTGTTGGTAACCAAAACAGTCTTAAATGTGAGCCCAGAGATTAGCAAGCTCTCTCTCTCTCTCTCTCTCTCTCTCTCTCTCTCTCTCTCTCTCTCTCTCTCTCTCTCTCTCTCTCTCTCTCTCTCTCTCTCTCTCTCTCTCTCTCTCTCTCTATATATATATATATATATATATTCAGCAGCTCAGTCTCGGGAGATCATGCAAGTTGCTCCCTTGGAGTGATGTCTGTCTCTGGGGGTTTGGCATCGTCTTTTGTGCCTGTGCAAGCCAAATTCATGAGTTACAGTCTCTTTTGCAGTTGGTGCAGATGTACAAAGAAGTCTGAGTTACTTGGGTTGCTGCTGTACTTTTCTTTCTCTTGCGATTCTCTGCGGACAGCTGGCCTCTCCTCACATCAGCTTCTGTTATGCCTTTGCTAACCATCAGTCTCCAGTTGCCTCAGTCCTCAGCCTGCACTTGTCAGCTGTCAAGTGAAATGCTGCATGCCTTCATGACCCTCTTGCACACATCCTTGAAATTGAGTGAGAGGTGGCTGACTTTTCTGGTGCCAGTAGCCAGAAGTCCATATAGGATGTCCTTTGGCAGCCTCTCATCCTCCATGTGTAGCATGTATCCCAGCCATCAAAGACTGTTTCCTCAGCAAGGAGTAATTGCTGGGCATACTTGCATGCTGAAGGATCTTGCTGTGGGATGTGGTCTTGCCAGTTGAGTTTCAGGATGTGTTTCATGCACCGTATATGGAAGGAGTTGAGTTGATGCTTTTGCCTCATGTAGGTGCTTCAGGTCTCATTTCCATATAGGAGGGTACTGAGAACGCAGGCATAGTAGACTTGAGTCTTGGTGTGTACTGTCAGCACACTGTTTTCCCATGCCCTTTTCATTATTTATATATATATATATATATATATATTAATGACATAATAATAGGGATAATTCTATTTGCTAAATGTCAAACATTTTAAAATAGTGAGTCATTACTTAGTAAATTATATGCACTAATTATTCTGTTTCTTTCCTTTTATTGCAGACCCCACAAGCAGTTAGTAAGATTAAAGAATTGATGAAGGAAAAACCAGATATGGTATGTTAACCCAAAGTTCTAAATAGGCAGGAATATAGTCGTAATATGTGGATAGTTATGTGCAAGCATTGGCCAGAACATGAGGGAAGAGTGGACCCCAGAGTTCACACTCTTTCTCAAGTGCTCTGGCAAATGTTTATAAACAGTGACCCATATATTAACATTATTAGTTCTGCTGGTCATAAACCAGAATAACGTATTGGATGACCTGTCATGCTAAACTACTTGGAAGATTGCCATAAAATTTTACACATACATTCATGCTAAGATCTAGTTAGTCCTAAATGAAAATGGTGCTGCTTATAAATCCATCATGGCTGCCACAGTGACCATCTTAAAAATCTTGTTATTGCTACTCTTTCTTTACGGATGGTCATATCATTATGGAATTTTTGAACCCTGGGCGAGTCATACCAAAGACTTTAAAAAATGGTACTAACAGCTGCTTTGCTTGATGCTCAGCATTTCAGGGTTAATGTTAGGACTGGTTGACCTGTTGTCAAAATTAATGTGACTGAGTCTGCGGCATGATGCCCCAGTGATAGACATCATTATAAACTGTCACACTGCAAATATCATAGAGATATAATTGAAAAATTTTTAAAGCTACGTTAAAAATCTAAATCACATACACACACACACTAAAAGACTCCGTGTGATGTCTAGTTGGTCCTATATAAAAATAGTGCCAATCTGATATCCAATATGGCCACCATGACCGCAGTTTTGAAAATCTTATTGCAACTCCTGAACAGAGAAGGCATCTTGATGTGGGGTTTTCACCAAAACACTTCTGATGATGTCCACTTGATCTTAAATGGTGCTAATTTGACATCCATTTATGACCCACACACAGCAGCCATCTTGAAAATCTTGTTATTGCTACTCATCCTGAATGTGTAGTCATATCAATATGGAGTTGTCACAGAAAGACTTCTTATAATGATGCCTGCATGATCCTAAATTAAATTAATACTAATGTATGATGCCTAATATGGCAACCATTGCAGCAATCTTGAAAATCTTGTTATTGTTACTCCTCCTGAATGTTGGATCAAAATGATGTTTCTACTAAGAGACTCCTATAATGTCTGGTTTCTCTTAAAGAAAATTGGACCAACCAGATGTTCAGTATGGTTTTAGTAACCATCTTGTTTATGCTACATTTAAATAGAAAGTCATTTTGACATGGGTTTTCATCATAGGAGTTCTTGTGTGTCTGGCTTGTCATAAATAAAAATGACTAAACATATTGCCACCATGGTGGTCATCTTGAAAGTATTATTATGTCTACTCCCCCCCCATACCGCAGTGGACAGTTATACATATCCACATGGGGTTTTCACCATTAGACTTTTTGTATTGCTTAAGTTGGTTCTAAAAGAAAATAGTCCCAGTCGTTTATCCAGTATGGCTGTCTTAAAATAATTTTGTCATTACTTTATGATAATGTCTGCTTTGTCCAAAATGAAAATGGTGCCAATGTGACATCCAGCAGGTCAACTACAGCAGCTAATTTGAAAATATTGTTACAGTAGAACCTGTCTTGAAATACTAACAAGAAGGTCCTAGATGTTGAATACACAAAATGTGCGACCCTTACCCCGAGGTCAAAAGGTTATGCAAGCATGTCACAGAATGTATTGTCTTAGCTTCATCTAAAGTATAAAGAAAATCCATCAAGGTGATGAAATGTAAGTAAATGAAAAGAAAATTTAAGCTAAAACCCTCGTGCAACTTTTATATGCCTGTGATCTTGACCCCTATATCAAATTGGTGAGAGTAAATATCACAGAATGAATTATCTTTACTTTCTCATGATTCATCACAAATGTTAAGTAAAGCCATAAAGATGTAGGAAATAGTAATACATTACAAATCTTGAACTGAAATCTTAAAAGTAGTAGTAAATAACAAATCTTCAAACAAAATCTTCACATATTTTCTGCCACTGCCATACAAATTATAATTTAATTATCCTATATGTGATGAGCCAATGCTAATTGTTTACAAATCCTAATGTAATTACCCTGTATTATATGAGACAGTGTTTCTAATCCTGCTACAGTCAATCTGTATTTGAGCAGACAATGCTGATTGATTAGCTTCAAATCCTAATGTAATCACCCTGTATCTGACAAGACAGTGCTGATGTTAAGCTACAAATCCTGATCTAATTACCATGTATTTGATGAGATAGTGCTGATTGCTTGACTTCAATTCTGTTGTAGTCATTCTGTATTTGATGAGACTGCTGATTGTTTACATACAAATCTAATGTAATCACTGATTGAGACTGTGTTGATTGTTTACCTACAAATCTAATGTAATCACTGATTGAGACTGTGCTGGTTGTTTATATACAAATCTAATGTAATCACCGATTGAGACTGCTGATTGTTTACTACAAATCTAATGTAATCACTGATTGAGACTGTTGATTACACTGTATTTACATACAAATCTAATGTAATCACTGATTGAGACTGTGTTGATTGTTTCCATACAAATCTATTGTAATCACTGATTGAGACTGTTCTGATAGTTTACATACAAATCTAATATAATCACTGATTGAGACTGCTGATTGTTTACTACAAATCTAATGTAATCACTGATTGAGACTGTTGATTATTTACATACAAATCTAATGTAATCACTGATTGAGACTGTGCTGATTGTTTACATACAAATCTAATGTAATCACCGATTGAGACTGCTGATTGTTTACTACAAATCTAATGTAATCACTGATTGAGACTTGATTATTTACTACAAATCTAATGTAATCACTGATTGAGACTGTTGATTATTTACATACAAATCTAATGTAATCACTGATTGAGACTGCTGATTGTTTACATACAAATCTAATGTAATCATTGATTGATACTGTGTTGAGTGTTTACATACAAATCTGGTGTGATCACTGATTGAGACTCATTGTTTACATATAAATCTAATGCTATCACTGATTGAGACTATGCTGATTGTTTACCTACAAATCTAATGTAATCACCAATTGAGACTATGCTGATTGTTTACCTACAAATCTAATGTAATCACCAATTGAGACTATGCTGATTGTTTACCTACAAATCTAATGTAATCACCAATTGAGACTGTGCTGATTGTTTACATACAAATCTAATGTAATCACTGATTGAGACTGCTGATTGTTTACTACAAATCTAATGTAATCACTTATTGAGACTGTGCTGATTGTTTACATACAAATCTAATGTAATCACTGATTGAAACTGTTGATTGTTTTCATACAAATCTAATGTAATCACTGATTAAAACTTTGCTGATTGTTTACATACAAATCTATTGTAATCACTGATTGAGAATGTGCTGATTTTTTCCATACAAATCTATTGTAATCATTGATTGAGAATGTGCTGATTGTTTACATACAAATCTAATGTAATCACTGATTGAGACTATGCTGATTGTTTACATACACATCTAATGTAATCACTGATTGAGACTGCTGATTGTTTGCATACAAATCTAATGTAATCACTGATTGAGACTGTGTTGATTGTTTACATACAAATCTAATTTAATCACTGATTGAGACTATGCTGATTGTTTCCATACAAATCTAATGTAATCACTGTTTGAGACTGTGCTGATTGTTTACATACAAATCTAATGTAATCACTGATTGAAACTGCTGATTGTTTACATACAAATCTAATGTAATCACTGATTAAAACTTTGCTGATTGTTTCCATACAAATCTAATGTAATCACTGATTGAGACTGTGTTGATTGTTTTCATACAAATGTAATGTAATATTTGATTGAGACTGTGCTGATTGTTTACATACAAATCTAATGTAATCACTGATTGAGACTGCTGATTGTTTACTACAAATCTAATGTAATCACTGATTGAGACTGTTGATTGTTTCCTTACAAATGTAATGTTATCACTGATTGAGACTGTGCTGATTGTTTACATACAAATCTAATGTAATCACTGATTGAGAATATGCTGATTGTTTACATACAAATCTAATGTTATCACTGATTGATAATATGCTGATTGTTTACAATGCTAATTGCTTAGATGAGCTCATGGATTTTTATAGAATCCAGATGATGAGAAATTTGGATTGGACATGTCATTGTAGCAAACTTTTTGGATCTATTCACAATAATAATTGGAGGTAGTAAATTGCACAATTTGCAAATTCTGCAAATATTTTAAATATTTTGCTTTATATATAGTATAAAAATGTCAAGAAGTGTGGTTTTATTAAAATATGGTCTATATCATTCCACATTTACTCAAGATCTTGCCTGTGTCATTATTGCAGTATTTTGATTATCCTGATCATTTTATTTTTAATTTTGTGTTTATAAATTAAAGTTTGATTTTCTACAACCATATTGCTAAATGTGTAATGAAACTTGGATAATGAGGTTTAGGGCACTGTGTATTGAGTTCAGAATTTATCCGACTCTGTATTTTTAAATAAATTAGAAGAGAATTCTGTCTTTGACTTTTTAAGTTCCAGTCAAGGAGATGGTATATGCTCTAATTAGGATGTTACAAAGAGCACAAAATATGAATAGAGAAGCACATTTCCAGTTCACATATAATTAAATTATTATGGTTTAAACTTCCATATCATATATTGCTTTGAAAGAAAAGGTAAAAGTAATTTTAAAACAAAATGTGCAGTTTTCTTTTGTATTGAAACAGTTCCAAAAATTGAATCAAATACATAAGAAATCCCATGCCCCACTTGCTTTAAGCTAACAGGAACAAAGTTCCATAACTCTGCAGAATAAAACTGTCTCTTCTGTCCATTTTGATTGTATTTTTCATGAAATCAACAAATGCTGTAATTACAACTATATATATATATATATTTCTGAATTATTTTCAGTTGGGACTTAAGATTGGCGTTAAGACAAGAGGCTGTAATGGTTTGACATATACCTTGGATTATGCAAAAGAAAAAGGGAAGTTTGATGAAGTTGTGGAACAAGATGGTAAGAGATATTTGAATGTTGTAAAGTTAGGCAGATTTTAGATCATTTGAAAACATGGTTGATTGCTGCATAATGGAAAATATTCAGTTTCCATCATTGATGTTTTAGCCATAAGTGTGAACTAATTGGCACAGACTTTTTAAAAAATAAAATCATACTGTCTATTACAAAATTACTGTTAATATTATTCATTCTAACTAGATTAAACATGGTAAGCCTACTGAAGCCATGTGGTATGAGTCAGGCATGGTTATGTTTCATTTTCCATCATCAAATTAGCAGACTTTTCTGCTTTGTTAATTGCTTTTATCCATTAATATATATTTATGATGTATTAGATTTAACTTCAAGTGATGTTTATGCATATGTTTTCATAAACCTTGATGATTATTGCTGCATTTTGAATGTTTGCATGTTTTGTGCATCTCTGATTATTAAGGAGGAGGTGTGTTAACTGCCTTCTGATTGGTCACATGATGTCATTGGTAGTGACAAGCTCTTTAGCCAGTTGTCATGGTTGTTGAATCACATGCTTTGTCAATTCTTGTTGAGTCACATGCTTGACTGATGTGGAAAGCACTCTTGGGAGGTTATAGAGAGTTTCCAAATGAATTTGTCCTGTTAACATGCAATTCCAGTTATAATCTTTCCACCTGGGTAAAGTTTGGTGAACTCACATCATCATGTCTGAGGCACAGATAAACCAAATGCAACAGTTTGATAGACATAAAATGTTGATTGACTATGCAGTATTTCATTTTTAAGCCAAATTTCCTTTTGGTAACCTTATCAAGTTCACAGAGAACTCAACTTATCATTACAGTGCTTTTTTATGGATGTCTTTATTATTATTATTATTATTATTATTATTATTATTATTATTATTATTATTATTATTATTATTATTATTCCAATGTATATCTGTTGCAATATAATTTGTTTTGGTCATTTTAACTTATTTGGGGTCTGGTGTTTTGTAGTGTTAGGGACTTAGTTATACTGAGCTCCAGCTACATGTATATTGGTGCTAGACCAGTGTGTCTGGTACTTTGACATAGATTTACATGGATTCATGGGGATTTTCCTTATAATAAAAATGTTATTGCTGTATAATGTTCCACACATTGAAAATCTATAGAGGACATTTTCTTTTCTTATATTAAAACTGGATATATTTCATCATGTGGTACCAAAAACATGATATTTTAGCGAGTTTCTTATGATGAAATATATTCAGTATTAACATAAAAAAATATTTTTTTTTCTTCATTATATATCAAACTTGCTTCAGAATTGTAGTTTTCAAGATTAAACTCACTCTTCAGCACAAAATGTTCACCTCCATTTAGTAAATTCACCTTCCTTTCATTGGCTTATCATATAAGATGGAGTATTGGGTTGACCTAACCTAGTGCAGTAAATTACATTTTTGTTATTTTGTAACCAACTTTACCACAATGCAAGTCTGACTCAGCAATCTATCACAGCGAGTTTATTTATGTTGTCAAAATAGTAAGGTTAAAATTACTTCAGAGAGAAACAAATGGCATCTGGTCCGATTTCATTATCTTTATCATTGATTAATTTCCTTGTTTGTAATGTAAGACAGGTGCAGCTTTTATAGGCACAAACTATCAATCATCACATGGCATGGTGGGATATCTTTTATTTTCACATGTGAAAAGATAAGGATATATTTTTATATAGTAGAAATATAAGGATATATTTTTCACATGTAAAAATATAAATATGAAAAACATGAAAATAATTTCACCAATAAGTCTCCATATTTCAAACATAAAAATATAAAAAAATTAAAAATGATTTAAGTCAGAGCAATCTAATGTGAATAAATTTATAAATAAAGAAGTCATTGAACCTTATTTGACTCATTTTCTTTGACAGTATCTTTTGGGCCCAATTTTTAGCCTGTGTTATTTACTGTTTTGTATCATCACCTCCATAAAGGGTTCTCATGCATCATGTGTTCCAGTTTTTTGGCAAGAGCATTGCATAATTTAAAGATGGTATTGTTTAATTTACTAAAACAATTCTGTATACAATATGTGGTAATGTTCAATGTTTCAGTCCATAATTTTAACATACTGGCTATACCGTGCTAGATGACCATTTCCTGTAGGTGATTGCTATGGTTTACTTGGATCTTAACATTCATAGCAATAAATATTTTGTTTAAAAACAAAAATGTTGAGCTAGAAAACTTTGATCAGTATTGAAAAGGCCTGAAATTTTTTAAACATCAATCACCTATAATGACTCAAATAGTGGTTTTGATCAGTTAAATCCTATTGATTACACAGTAAAATTATTGATTGTTATGCATCACCTCTGGGGAATGAGCCTTGGGGGGAGGGGAATACTTTCACATCTTTAAAATTCTATATATAATGTGTTGTAATTTCAAGTATTTCAGGTATTGCATTAGATGTATGGCACTGAGTAGATGTGCTCCAGTTTTAACAATTTTAAACATCCCTTGGGGATAGAGCTTGAAGGATTGAAGTTGTTTTCAATAATTTTTATATTAGTCACTAATCACGAGACTAACGAGTCAGAGAACTGTGCATGTGGAGATTTTGTATGTAACTCTTTGCTCATGCCTTGGGGACAGAAAGTTTTGGTCTCTGTGAAACAACTTAAAACTATTAAGATTTTGACCCTATAACTATTATATGCATATACCCTTAATTGGCATGAAAAAATTAATCAGTTATGCAAGTGACTTTGACTCCTGTTCCGTGTTTAGCGCCAGGGACTTGGTGTCTGGTTCATAACTTGAAAGTGTTGGGATCCTTGGCCTGTAACCATATATGCACATTTTGAGGATTAAAATGATAAATTCATATATGCAGCTACAACTTGCCTCTGGGTACATTCTTGCCTCTGGGACTTGACTCCATGGGAAAACTTTGAAATTAATGTGCATGTTTAGACTTATATTATTTAACGGATGTGATCACTGGAACATGTTGATGTAAGTGAAAAATGACCACCTTGAAAACGAACTATAGGAGCAGAATTTTGTGAGGTCTCGATATTTATTTTGTATTTCCATTTTCTGTTTCAGAAGTGAAGGTCTTTATAGATTCAAAAGCACAGTTGACATTGCTAGGAACCGAAATGGACTTTATTGAGACCAAGCTTTCAGCAGAATTTATATTCAATAATCCAAATATAAAAGGGACATGTGGCTGTGGAGAAAGTTTTAATGTATAGAAGTTTGTGATACTGCTTTCTTTTTCATTATGTGGCTGGTCCATTCAGAGGGGACAGGAAGATTAAGGAATGAAGATTTTCTGTGGATGATTTATGCAGTATTGAAACAATTCTGTGTCCCATTTGCATTAACATGTTTTAGTAAATACACAGACCTGTTCATGGTCAAAACTTGCAAACCCCCTCCCCCAATTCCTTGCTGAGCACACATTTCTCTATCTTGGCATGCATTGTGAGAGGGAAGCAGCTACTAAAAACCCATTAGAACATTATATCTTATAAACTTGCTCCTAAGTTGAGTTGGACAGCAAACAACAAAGATCCTGCATAATGTAATTAGAAATCAAGGCCAGTATTGTTTGTTATTCAGATTACTCCCAACAGTCCCAGATCTATTGGTGTATTATGCAATGGCAGATCTGGGACTGTATGATTTGCAGTTGGACTCGTAAGAGAGTAGATATTATAACATAGGTCAGAACTTGCTTTTAATATGACATTTATTTTTGTCCCTCTAGCAGCCTTGTCTGTAGAATAAATTCAGCATTCATAAGTTTGTGTTCTATAAGACTGAATTTTGCTTTTATGTTGTATGAATCGACTTTATTATCTGTTTGTATCAGTGGTCCGGATTACCATTGTCATGATCTTGCTAGATCAAACCAGGATGAATGTTGACAAATTAAATTTTTTGAAACAGATGACAGATATTTATTGAAACAAATGACAGCCATTTTTGGGATGAGGATTGTAAATCTACAATGTTAGCATCATTAAATTGTATAAATTTTGCAAATTCAGCATATAAATGATGTAAACATGGTGCAACTCGCTGTAGGACTTTATTGCTATTTAGATTAAACAAAATTTTATGAAATTTAGTTTTATAAACAGGACTTATGAAAGTTTCATTATTTTATTGCAAGTTATTTTAGGTATTGGTAAGAATCAGTAAAAAATGTAAATCAGATATGTTTATTTAAACCATATGTCCAATTTTATTTGGGAATTAAATATGCCTGTACACTGAACAACTGCTATTCAGATGCTGGATTCATTTGCACTATTTTGCTGATTTATTTTGTAACAGTAAACAGGTTCAATAAAGGAAATATCATTACCAAATTGTGTTTGAACTATTGTTCCAGAGTGTAATCAAGGACTACATAACACTCACCTCCACTTTTACTAATGTTTGGTAGCCTTTGTAACATTATCATGCAGAAAATAAGAATTCTGACCAAAGTGACCTAGACCTCTTTTCCAACTTGAAATTTTAGCAATATAATTTATTTTTTGCATTTGAACTGTCTTTTTAAAATTCAAATTTGTAATTTTAAATTAGCAGTTTGGTAAGCATTATGCAGATAAATTGTGAAACAATTCATTCTTTGACATGGCATTAAAGACACAAAACAATAAAAAGAAAAAAAAATATAGTACAGTAATTGTTAGAAAAAGTTTTTTTTATACAAGTGCTTTGAGTTTAATTAGTAAATCTTTTTCTATCTGGCTCAGAAATGAAAGTAATAGAAATGAAATTACAAAAACAGATGGTAAAGAGTTTAAAAAGTTTCAACTTAAAAAAGAAATGTTAATACAAAATCAGAAAGAGGAAAGAGAAATGCAAAAAAAAAAGAAAGAACTGACAAGAGGTAAATACAGATGCCAATGCTACAAGAGAAATGAAAATGCAAATGGAATAAATAGAAATGCATTTGAAATAGAAAGAATTAGAACTGGGAAGCAGAAAGTACACCCCTCACAAAAGTTCAGATTTTCATATTACCAGAATTATTAGGTTAGTACCTTCTTTTAAAGAAAAAGATCAATATTTTCCTCATTTTGAGAAAATTGATAGGATTTTGAAATGATAGCTCTGGACATTATTATTTCCGAGTGTACTTACTTTCAAAGCTTGTAAATTTTATACTTCACTGTTGGTAGAAGCAATTGCAAATTATGATGTAGTTAGGGAATTAGGAATGTATCTTGAAGGGTCATTAGTTGGTACCTGAGGCATATTGACAGAGGTTTACTAATTGTGAAATAAAACTGGAAATTATCCAAACCTTGATTTGGGGTGTTCATCTAAGAAGGTTGATACAGATTATGACAAAATTAGGCAACTCATATTAGTTTAAAAGTTCAAGAATTACATTCCATAGCAATTTTGACAAGTAGTAAAAGTATGAACTTTGGAAGATGCTGTTTATGCAGCTGATGATTATTCCTCGACTTGCCAAATTTAAATTTCAAAAAGCTTTCCTCTCGGCAGATTTTTAGTAAGGAACCAAATCAGTTTCAAACAAGTACTTACAAATCTCAATCTGGCACAACTTATAAGAATAAAACTAATGATAAGACAGATCAGAACCTTTATTTCTTCCTATACTGCAAAAATATAAGGCGTTATTTCTAATTGCTACAAAAAAGAAATATAAGCAACAGAATAAAAACAGCTATTCCAAATGCTTGTATTTTTAAGAGGTTAAAGTCAGTGTTTAATGGAAACAATTCATTTGTTGAGTCATGCAAACCCCAGTCTGATTTTATTCTGGATAATTATAGCCCATTCTTGTCAAGAGGTTCTAAATCACTTCTTGGGAATTCTACCAATTCTATCCCTATTTAAAATATTAAGGGACACAAGAGATTTTCAGATTATTTTATTATCAGGTATTTTGCCTTGTAATTAAACAAAAGTGTTCTTATTCAGGGAGTAGAGTATGGCTTTATTCAAATTCCACTCCATATGTAAATTTGTTATCAGACTTAGTCTCAAGACCCATGACTGTCAGTGCAATTACATTTTTTGCCCATTGAAGGTGTTCATTTATTGCAAGGAAATGACTTGGCTGAAGATAATGTAACCATTGTGGTTAATCCATTTGTAACTAACAAGCCTGATTTAGATCAAAAGTTGATCCTATGGAAATTGTAATCCATTATTTATACCCAGCTTGTTCAGTTACTAGAGCTAGTGCAAAATGAACTTATGAGAATGATGATTATCAGGAATTATTCCTTTATCTAACACATTTGATGGTTAGGCTTTCCATAAGCTCAATTTTACTCTAGTATTAAACAAAAGATATTGATTGTACATATCATTTTTTACTTCTCATGGTCTCAAAATTCCTATCAGGGTAACAAAAGACAAGCATTCATTGTCAAAATGTAACAAGATCCTGAGAACTGTTTGTTTCAGAGACCTATTAGTGAAACTGAAGCCACATTGGTCCAGTTTGTTATATTATGAAAAATAGGGAAGGGGGTCCTTATGAAAAAACAGATACCTTGTGACAGAGGTCAGTGAGCTATCAAATTGTTGTTCTAAGTCATATAAACAGGAAATTATTTCTCTATCTCATGCAACTCCATTCACTGATCATTTAGGAGTAAATAAGACTTATCACAAGATTTTAAATCATTTTTATTGGCCAAAAATTAGAAGTGATGTTTCCAACTACTATAGGTCTTGTCACATTTGTCAAACGGCAGAAAAAACAATCCAAAAATACCTAAGGCTCATCTGCAATCTATTCCTGCATTTGATGAACTTGTAAAATAAATTGTATATAGGAAATTAATTTGTAGCTCATGATTTGAATACAATCACTGAACATGAAATATAGGTCATAGCATACTTTATTTGGAAAAAAAGATATAGGACATAGGAAGATATATTCACTAATTTTCATGATCCCATGTCAGTTAATTTACATCTAACATTTTAAAAGCTAGTGTGGTCATGAGGTAAATGAAAAAACTAAACTAAAGGCAAGAAAAGATGAAATATAGGTCACAATAAACTTTCTTTCATTGCAAGAGTGAAGTAAGAGAGGTGTCTCTTCATGAATTTCATGATTAAAGCATGAACAGTCCTGATAAATGAACACAAGACAAATTATAAGCCAAATAAATGAAGCATAAAATATTGTTCATGTTTACCTATTGCTAAAATCGGAATTCTTGTACTCATCAGGATGCATTCCCTTAAAATGTATTTGGTCATGAAATAATAAAAAAGACATGATCCAAGTCAGGAATGCTTGATATGCAAGTCATATGGCATTCTTTTGTGGTAAGGCTGTGGTACTAACAGAGATGCACATATTCTTTAAGACTGATGATTCTAGCATAAGCAAAGCTGGAGAAATATATTTTAAGCACACAATTTTATGAAAGTCATTGAAGCATGCATGAAATACTATGTGATGAAGGTGTAATATGTATCAGCATTTCCTCATGTCATTACATGACTATGGATGACAGTACATGTCCACATGATGCTAAACTCCTAATTGGTCATGAGCTGAAGGCAGAAACTTGATCTGAAAATGTGTCACAATGATATTCTTTTATGGTAAGGGTGTGGTACTGACAGAGAAGTTGTGAACTAAATGCCAAAACTTAGTCGAATGTGAAATGCATGTCACAGTGACCTTTTGTGGTAAGGGTGTGATATAGAGATAATATACAATTATATAGTTTAATGCTTGTATCATAAACTGAGGTTGAGAAATAAACTCAATATATATTAAAAGTGAGTTGAGCATGCAATGTGGGTTGCAGTAACCTACCTTTGTGATGAGGAAGTAATATTCATAAAGATGCATCCCTTCACCAGGTTTCATGATTCAAGGTAAAATGTCTATTCAGTATGCAAAAAGATCTGTGCTAAATGCAAAAACTAAACCAAAAATGCATTCACCAGTTTGATATAGATCCTATCACGAAAGTATGCCAATAGCTGCCAAGTGAACTACCCCGTTTTTTACGAAAAAGGATTGACTGAAAAGTTACATGAATGCATCTAACTTTTTTTCAGCTGTAACTTCTCTGTCAATCCTACCTTCATTTCAGTTGTAGAAATAGATCAGTTGGTCTGAATAAACTTTTTTTTCTTTTGTCTTACAGAGCAATTTCTAGTAAAATTTATGATTTTTCTGTAAATTACTGAGCTGACATTCATCTGAGGTATATTTCTGTCTTACAGAAATAATAAAAGTTGTTTTTAATGCAAATAATGTACAGCTAACATACATGTTTGTACCCATTTAGTTCTTTGGCCCACTCCACTTAGGGCAGATGCCATGAAACCTATTAAAAACTGGCCTACGACAGAAAAAAGAATGGATGATAATTATTGGGGTGTACTTGTGCTTATATCCGACTTTGTGACTTTGCTCAAATGCCAACACCAGTGCTGGGGGTAGTCCAATAGGTTAACCACTACATTGTAGAGGTGAGCTAAACATGATTATCCAGAATGCATGATTGTATAATGGTTCCTTTTTTCCATACCTAAACATTGTTCCACATGAAATGCAATGAAAAACTAAAGCATTGTACAATCACAAAATCAAAACATTAGAAAGCTACTGCAACTCTTGTCTGTTGCAATATATAACCTGCACTGTGTTTCTATAACAAGACTACCTGCAATAGTACATTATTTCACCTCCTCTTTTGAATAGTCTTTATTCATGCAACTCGGGACTCAAAAGGGTCTCAGTGATCTTTGCCTTTTAACATTAGGTTCTTTACTTTCCCATAAGGAAATTTGTTGATACATTTTGTTTAAAGATGGTGTGGACAACCATTATCTTTAAGTAGTTAATTGTGACCTTAACCTTTAGGTAGTGTAACCCAGTTTACTTCCAATATCAGTAAGCTGCCTTCAAATCTTTGTGCCAGCAGGTGGTGTGTAGTTAAAGTTACTTTATCCCAAAAATGTCATTCTTTGTGTCAGTGACCTGCTAAGTTTGGCAAAGTTATGGTCTCTACCAAGGACAGTTAACTTATTTTGGCTTGGGGCCAAAACTAATAAAATGTTTAAGGTCATGGTCACTAATTAAGCATATTAATGAAAATGCATATTTTCAAAATATTTGCATACATGGCTGCAGAGTGCACTGTATAAAGGACGGGTTGCAGCATGGACATGCCTGGTCTAAACAGAAAGCTGTAGAAGATGTGAAATAAATGTTTTTGCTCAAGGTCTTGCCACACAACCCTCTGAGGTTCCAAAACTCCCAAGGAGTTGGGTTTTTTTTCTTCTTCTAAATTACTGTCTTTATACATGCTCACAGGTTTGTCAAAACATTACAAACCACTCAAAAGATTTTGAACCTCCTGGATGTATTTGTGGCAAGACCTTGAGCTCAAATACCTATTTCACATTCATTGCGTCATTGACCCTAGTGATTGTTGCCCCGTCAGCTAAAACCAAACTCAGTTTAAATAAATTTGGGCAAAAAATATACAGGTTGGTGATGGTGTTTAGTGGTAGAAACAGGTGCACTTGGCTTCAATTAGGGAGTGAAGAGGTGAGTCAGAAAAGTGTTGGTATGTGTTGTGGCATGCATTGCATAATGAGGCTGGAAACTAGATTCTGGAATGTGAACTAACTACTTAATATGTGTGGGTTGTCAATATAATAATGCAGCAAGAAGCAAAGAAAAGATATATTACTAAAGTGATCTTGAGCTGGAAGCAAAATAGAGACTTTATATAAAAAAAATTTTGAGGAATATGAACGCTTTATATAAAGCTTGATATAAACATGGTGTTATGTCTGCTATCACATGCTTAAATGAGCTGCCTTGAAGATAACTACCACCCCAAAGTGAATATGATTACACACCAGACATATAATACATTATTACTATTGGGCAGGGTTCATCAACCACATCACAACCAGTTCTGGTTCATAGGTGCAGGGCATGACAGTCAAAGATGAGTTTGTAGCCTGAGCGGAGGAATACTTAAATATTAAGCAGGCTTACATCATTGAGACTTGCTCCAGCCCAATGGCAAATTCTGGCTCTTATGTGAAGGATTGAGCCTCCAACCCTGCCAGCCTTTCTGGGTAGCAGGGTTGAGCCAACATGATTGTGAAAGGATAACACACCAAAAGTGCCTGAGGAAAAAGGTTTGAAGCAGATGCTTGTATTACAATTCAATGGTCTTAAAAATACATAATATAAAGGAGTGAAAACTAACAAGTTTTGTAAAATTCAACAAAAAATTTATTTCCCTAGAATACAAAATGAAAAGGTAAAAAAAGCTTATGGTATTGCAAATTAAATCCCAAATAATCCTAGAATTATTAACAAAAGTCAGAAAAGTTCTGAAGAAGCTTTAGTGGTTTTCCAAATAATTTCCAATGCTGAAGGTGTTGATGTACCTTTAGTGACCTGTAAAGTGGAGATATGCAAATAGTCACAGTAATATAACCCACTGTTTCCTTGTTTTAATTCATTATAATTCCCAGTTAATGTCTCTTTCCAAGAATATTATAGAGAAGAATAATTTGAATTGAATAATTTCAGCTCAAATCAAACACTGAACACAATGATGATTCTGCTTCATGATCTTATAACATAAATAATTTGTCTAGCAAACAATATTGGTATATCACAGATGCTTGCACATCTTCAGCCAGGATGACCTATTGGAAGCTCTCACTAAAGACTCTGAAAGTAGGTGAAAAGCCACTGTCAGTGTCCTTACCCAAAGCAGGAAAGAACATCTGTTGTTCTAGAACCATCATCTCTAGATGTTTTATTCCATGTCATTTATGTGAATATCGAGGCACTTAAGGTGCAGTTGAGAAGCCCCACTATAGGCAGTTGTTATGTGCAAAAACATTCTGATCAGGTCCCATGTGGTTTCAGCTACAAATTCACCTACTGTGATAGAACATGGAAGAAACTGGTATTATTCTGTGGAAGAAAAGGAGACTGTTACCACCTTCATCCAGAGCCTAGATCATGATATGGTGGTCTGGGAGGTGTTCCATAAGATGTCCAAGATTTACAAAAATAGAGAAAAATAAAGGGCCTTATAGGAAGACTGACAGGTCTATAGGGGGTGGGGTGGGACTGACCAGGCACAAGACCACTGCCTCACTACCAGGAAGTTTCGAAGTGCAGCCTACACAGAATGTAGCCTGCATTTACCCAGAACAAATGCAGGTGCCAGTTGTGCTGCCTGATTTACCTCAGAATGGCCTCAAATAATAGCTAAACACCCTCATGTACAATCCACTGTTCCTTGTGAATGAAGTTTCTATGTGTAGAACCACTACATGAAAGCTATAAAGTATATAGATAGTAAAATCTGTTTACACCCTGAAAGAGCACAACAAACTGTGACATCGACCATGGTCTGTGCATTCTTGTACGTGTTTTGCTCAAAGTAGTTGTGTCAGCAAAAATATGTTTAATATGCTTACCAATTGGGACATTTTTAAGGCATTTGCTTGTTTTGTTGATGTGCCTTAAAGACTTGTCAAAAATATAGACTTCAGTTGACCTCATACTAAGTCATGTGCAAAAAAGTGATTGAAGAATTCAGTAACATCAATCTCGAACATTTCTGCATCCTTGATAACCTATGTCACCATTATTTTAAAGCCTTTCCTTGCTACTGGTATTGTATATGCCCCGTCCATAGATCTGGTATTGTGTATGCCCCTTCCATTGATCTGGTATTGTGTATGCCCTGGCCATAAATCTGGTATTGTGTCTGCCCTGGCCATAAATCTGGTATTGTGTCTGCCCTGGCCATAAATCTTGTATTGTGTATGTCCTGGCCATAAATCTGGTATTGTGTATGCCCTGGCCATATATCTGGTATTGTGTCTGGCCTTGCCATAGATCTGGTATTGTTTCTGCCCTGGCCATAAATCTGGTATTATGTCTGCCCTGGCCATAGATCTGGTATTGTGTCTGCCCTAGCCATAGATCTGGTATCGTGTTTGCCCTGGCCATAGATCTGGTATTGTGTATGCCCTGGCCATAGATCTGGTATTGTGTATGCCCTGGCCATAAATCTGGTATTGTGTATGCCCTGGCCATATATCTGGTATTGTGTCTGCCCTGGCCATATATCTGGTATTGTGTCTGCCCTGGCCATAGATCTGGTATTGTGTATGCCCTGGCCATAAATCTGGTATTGTGTATGCCCTGGCCATAAATCTGGTATTGTGTATGCCCTGGCCATATATCTGGTATTGTGTCTGCCCTGGCCATAGATCTGGTATTGTGTCTGCCCTGGCCATAGATCTGGTATTGTGTCTGCCCTGGCCATAGATCTGGTATTGTTTCTGCCCTGGCCATAGATCTGGTAATGTGTCTGCCCTAGCCATAGATCTGGTATCGTGTTTGCCCTGGCCATAGATCTGGTATTGTGTATGCCCTGGCCATAGATCTGATATTGTGTTTGCCCTAGCCATTGATCTGGTATTGTGTCTGCCCTGGCCATATATTTGGTATTGTGTATGCCCTGGCCATATATCCTGTATTATGTCTGCCCTAGTCATCGATCTGGTATTGTGTCTGCCCTGGCCATAGATCTGGTATTATGTCTGCCCTGGCCATAAATCTGGTATTATGTCTGACCTGGCCTTAGATCTGGTATTGTTTGCCCTGGTCATAGATCTGGTATTGTGTATGCCCTGGCCATAGATCTGGTATTGTGTTTGCCCTAGCCATTGATCTGGTATTGTTTGCCCTGGCCATATCTCTGGTATTGTGTATGCCCTGGCCATTGATCTGGCATTGTGTCTACCCTAGCCATAGATCTATAATTGTGTATGGTCTGGCCATATATCTGGTATTGTGTTTGTACTGGCCATAGATCTTGTATTGTGTCTGCCCTAGCCATAGATCTGGTATTGTCTGTCCTGGCCATAGATCTCAGACTGGTATTTTGTCTGCCTGGGTCATAGATCTGGTATTGTCTCTGCCCTGGCCATAGATCTGGTATTGTGTCTGCCCCTGAACATAGATCTGGTATGGAACATACTAGATGCTTAAAAAAGTAATACAGGCTTCCATGCCTGTGGACAATAATGCAGTGATCAGGAGGGTCAGCTGTATGTTCCATTACTTCTCTGACATTACTTCCTATCTGAATCTCCAGCCTTTGCTAGTCATTATCTTGGGGCATGGCCCAAATATGTTATTTATAGGACAAGTCACATCTGCAGTACACAATCACCCATTTATCAACATTTTGTAGCCTGATGTCCACCTCAATCTGATAAACACAGCTGGGAGTATTGATTGTAGATGTCTCCCAGGGCACACAGATTACATGAAGGCAACATCCATGGGCTCTGGAGATAGATTTTAGATGAAAAGCAGCAGAAATAAACCCCAAAGTACCACTTTCATGACCGCTCACATGATTACTACATAAAGCCGGTGAAGAGTTTTTAACAAGTCCCTAGTTGATAATAATCTTTTTCTTTGGGCTATTTAACTCCCACTATCGTTAATTTCATCCCATGAATACAAACACAGACACACACATACAAACACATACCACTGACATAGAGGTTAGAGAATTATACTTCTTACTCAACAGAGATTCAAACCCAGGTCCACTGGTGAGCTTAAACTTATCTTTAATAAATACGATCTTACAAAATACAAAAATAGGGTTGTTTTACACAAGGTGTATGCATCCCTTGCCATCAAAGAAGCAGAAAAACTGATTGCCCTTGGAATGGTCAAGTCAGAACTCTTGAACCATCTGTCTTTGGCAGGGGATGCATGATTTGGCTGTGTTGTGAAACCATGGTTGCATTAACTGTTGCAGCAAAACCACCCCAGCGGTACCCCCTCCCACCACCTCCACGATATGCTTCTGCCATTCAATGCTGTCCATAGCATGAATATTTGATGTCATAGAGGTTTATTTTTGTGCCTGCATTTTTGCATCTTTATTATAGCCATAACTACCTCATGAGCTAATACTCTGATTGGATATGACTTGAATGTTTGTAGTAGAGCTAATGAACTATTGCTTTAAATATTTTTGTTTGACAAGATATTTAGTATACCCATCCCCACCACAACCAAGGCCAAGTCATTCAAGGCACTAAAGCATCCAGAAGAAAATAGTACCCATTAGCTAATGGCCCTACTAGAATATTTTTAAATAAACAAATAATGTTTGTTTTGTTTTCTTATGGTTAATTTTCCTTGGGTGCCACAATTTCCATCAATGAGTGTCTGTTCTATGGCACTTGCATGATTTAAGCAAGTCTACACAACCTGTGGTACGTCTTTCCCAGTATGAGTACAAAGTTACTGCATAGATGCTGCCGTCAGACCAATACATTGGCAGAAATATACACTAGGAAATAGCTACTCAATTTGTAATGCCTGTAACTCAATTACCTGCTTTTGATTGTTAGTGCCCCAGTTTTATATCTACACATGGAGATGTCTATACTTTTGATTTCCATCAGTACCATTTTGAACTCACCCAGACTAATTCTTTTATCTTCAACAGCCTTTGAGTGAACTTTACTAATCACACTGAGACTACTTTGTTCCACTGCTAGAAGTTATGAATAAATACATATTCTGAATAATATTTTTACCATCAGATTCACAGTCCTGTTGCTATATACACAGCACTTAAACATACATGTATCTGATTGGTGTTCCTATGATGTTTGCTAGGATCACACTTCTAATAACATCAAAGCCCATGGCTGTTGCATTTGCTAGAGTTCAGAAATAGCATCAACAACAATACGCACACGATTGTATTGATATGAGTAGCATGGTTCTCTTGGTGATTTCATCTTGCAGTTTTTGTTCCACAATTTTCTCACTTCGGTAACACTTAATGTCCAATATAGTTCCTCTATTATGAATTTGTTTGCCAAGAAAAATTGCTTTACAAGATGGTCTTCTTCAGGTGCAACACACACTTCTAAACCAATTATTATTTTGTTCCTGATACAAGTGTTATACAATATCTTCCAATGATCATACCTTCCCGAGGCCTGGCATTATGTTTACGTAAAACCAGAATGATTATACAGAACATGATTGTTCTCATCTTTGGCCAAAAACTGCAACACGAGCAAAAACATCTTTGGTGAATAATAGTTGAGATTTTTTCTCTTCCTGGTTGAGTCGATGTTGATGAACTCTTTTGCATCATTGTATAAATAAAACCAGTGTTTACATGTCTGGTTGTGCATTCCCTATGCTAAACAATGGTTGTTAGCACCATTTGCATCCAGGTATGTAGCAACAAGTGGAATAAAATCATTATTGATGTTAGCAACACTAGTGATCAGATCCAACACACCATTGACAAATTCCACAACATCATCACTCTGATCAAAATAAATTACTGATATGTAATGATAGATTTAAACACAAATGCCAAAGACTGTTGATATCGCTTCATTCACAATATTTACCATATATATCTCTTTTACTTCATTTTTAATGAATTTAAATGAGCCTGCAAACAAAAACGAATTGTGACTTGCCACTTGAATCAGTCCTGAAAAAAGAATCCTAAAATTTCAATATTTAATTTCAAAAGAAGAGTTTTAGGATCTTCTTCCAATGATTTTGTGCTATACTAATTGAATACCATGAGACATCCATGTGATAGAAGACATGTACACTATAAAGAAATAATATCTATGTCATGTTGTGCACTCCAGATTTACAATGTTGCTTTCCTTTTGTGTGTGTGATCAATGATGCAAGTTCATCATGAATAAAGACAAACTGAACATGCATGTCTGACTTTACCATAGTAAGTAAATCAAGATTGGTTAATGAACACACTAAATTTTTCAACAGGGAGGCATTTTGTGAGTTGTACTGGATAGTTGCGGGCCTTTTCTTTTACTTATTTGTTAATGACGTAAAAAAAGGGTACATTTTCCCACCAACATTTAAGAGCCATGCTGCATGCAGTTACTAGAGCCACTTAAGCAGCAGCTTTTGCAACTATTTACCATGATAGTAGCTGCAGCCCCTAACAATGCTGGAACAGCTGTAAAGATTGGAAATATTTCACCAGCTTTATGCACTTGTGTTACCTCCAAATTGAATCAATTTAACGTCACTGAGGTGTTCCATTGTTATTAATCTGTTCAAATTGTGTTTTGGTCATAGCGATAATTTCAGTCCATTTTGCTATAAAAGTTTGTTGTGGGTTTAATGCCATCTTTAAGGGCATGATAGGCTAGATATTGTAAACTGGTGGAGGAAAATCCTGGTGACAACCACCGACCGATGGCAAGTGAATAGTCATGAGAAAGTTTCATTATACCACTAATGTTTCTTGCACTCCTTATTTTCACAATCTTTTTGTGGCCAAGGTCAACCTTAACTTCATGATAGAACATTACATTAGATCATGCTTTTCAATTACAACAATACAATCACAGGTTTTCCACAGGTGCATCCATATCCCTCATTTAACTACGGAAAGAATTATAGCAATGCATCTGTAATCACCTTAAACAGGGGAATTAGTTGCATATGCTTAAAAAAGGTCAACTAGAGAGTACTTGTTAAAAGTCCAGGCATTCGAAAGAAAAGTAATTTATTGAGTAGTGTACAAAATTCATGATGGGTCCTATGCAATCCTGTGTCAGCATTTTGAGACAGGTCCATCCATGACCACAGCTTCTGATAGTTGAAACATGCTTGTTTGTGAAGTCCAGTAAAATTTCTTCAGCAAGTTCTTAATAACCTCTTAATGCAACAAAACTTCAGACGCTCCTAGCCAGTTAGATATCTTTTAATTAACAGTCTGTCCAACATGCCCTTGAGCTACAGCTTCAAACATCAAGAACATGTCTTATTTTATCGATACCTTTGCAATATTATAGGCGAGTTTTCAGTATAATGTGAATGTGATTTTGGCTCTGAAAATAGCCTTACAAAAATATCTATAATATTCCAATATATAACACAGATTGCACGCAAGTTTCTATGAAGTTTTTATCAGCGCTGTACAAATCAAAATTTAAAATTGGCATGTGTGCAGATAATTACTGGTCCACCATATGTGCAATTGTTGCCTGCATGAAAAACTGTTCAGAATCTACATTATCAGATGTAACATTGTAAAAATTGTAAAACTTCATAGACAAGCCAGCAGAGCTCATGTAATTGTCACTGTATCTGGCATGAGAATTGTTGTGGCAATGTCAACACTGCTCAAACATTTTATTTGTATCAATGAAATAATGTGCTGCTAAGCAATGCCATGATTCTTGACAAATCCAACCAGGTCAGGTCATCATAAATAAAAAGTGTATGAAAACAAAATGTTTGGTAAAAAGTGAGAAAAAAAATACAGACTGATACAATTTCTTGTATATTTATTATAAAACAACTAATAACAAGGCATCTGAATGCTTAAAATGATGAATGGTCTCTAAGCTGAAAAGCAAATAAAAGAAACCATGACATTTAAAGACAGGCATCATGGAATATGCAGTATATAGTATTCATTTACCTTGTTTGTACTCCCTACTGATTTTAAAATTGAAATGCAACAAATTAAAAAAAAAAGAATAAAACTTATTCATTTAATTAACTACTTTATAATTTCTAACCTGGTCTTTGACAGGGGGTCATATTATTCACATATTAAAGCAAATGAAAGTTTCTTTACTAATAGAGACACTTTACTTGCTTGGGCGAGTCAATTTTTAGACAACACATGTAATGTAGTTTGTCATCCTTGATAAGCGCTGAATAATTTGTACAATTCTGAAACTTTGGGAGTTACATCCTTCTTAACACATATAAGAATTACACCTTTTCAGAATACTGAATGTTGAAAGAGTCATTACTTAAAACAGACTGTTCTCAAACTGGAAAAGGACAGAAAGCAGTCATTCTTGTTTACAGTGATAGCTTCCATTTGGTTTGACAATGTCAGAGGCCATCTGATGACAATCAGGTTAGAATTTATCAATTGATGCTTTTGTTTTCAAAATGTTAGTGGGTACAGACATCTGGTATACTATGAAAGTCACTGGTTTGCACATTACTGATAATGTTTGAGCCATTCATCAATGGCTATCGAGATTGGAAAAACTCCACTTCCCTATGTTCATCAGTCCAGGGAACATTTGGCTATGCAGTTTGTTATGAATAATCAGTAAAATAAACAATATTGACAAAGATCTATTGGCACATTATGCAACAGTAAATCTGGGTCAATACAGTCTTCGATTGTATATACAGTACCCTGGGTGCTAAATGTACAGCAGTAGAGTCTATCAGTTATGCATTTCTTTAAGTTAGCTGTTATGACCAAAATCTGTATGTTAGCTGCTATGACAAAAATCTTCAAACAGATATCCTGAGAATTCATTCCACAACTATGAATCTATCGGCCAGTTTACTGCACATGGCTCTAATCTGATCCTTGTCCATAAACTCTGCTGCACTGATAGCATTAGCTACCATAATAGTATCAACAACAGATCGTCCATGAATCCATACCCTGCCATTCATTCCCACTGTTATCTCAAAGCGGTTACCATTTCCCAGAGTTTTCAAAAGCACACAGCCAGGACTAAGAATCCTATGAAAAAAGAAAAGAAAGAAAATACATAGAGTGCTGTGCAAACTGTTTTTACTGCATTCCTGAATTTGAACTAGGTGTTAAAAGAAGACTGGTTCTTTTGTAAAGTACCAACCAAGATTATGTAAAATTTAACACATGATTCTCTAAAGAATAAAAAATATGAATTTTGTCTTTGACAGCATAAAGTTCTAAAGTTGTTTTTCCCTACTTTTGTAGAACCAAAAACTATTAAAATTCTTTGCCATTTGAGTATCAACTAATTTAAAAACCAGAATGTAATGTACAATTACATATCTTACCTTTCTGAATTTTCAGTAGATTCTAGTAGCCAATGTAAATGTATCAGGTAAAATTAATTTTAATGATGTAATACTTACGTGTTGATATTGCATAGCTTTGCTTTTCTAGGTGAAAAATACCCTGACAATATTATAAGAATTCATCCTCACATTAGAATGAACCAGAAGATTCTATAACACTGTACTGACAGACAAATCCCACTCATATGTCCTATTGCAAACTAAAAATAATTTTCTCAAGTTAGTAGGAAGATCAGTGCAGTGTTGGATGAAGAAATGTGGCAATAGCAATAGGTAATTAACATAGAATTAAAATTAGTTCCCCCTCAACTGAAAAAAACTTTATAAATCTGTAAGACTATACCTTGTGTTATTGCATATCTGAATTTATCAATTTGGTGGGGGCTCATGATTCTACAAATGGTGAATAAAAAACAAACACAAAAAATACTCACCCTCACTAAAAACCATGAAACTACTGTGGAATGGAATCAACATGGGCCACTTTCTGAGAACAATTGGGCCCAAGGAGAAAATGCCTTTGCTTTGGTAAGCTAATGAATGAAGGAGAAATATAGCTTTCATCACATCTTCCAAAGACAAATGAGTTAGATGGGCCCATGAGACTGTAATGACTCATACATCATGAGGTTTTATTTTCAAGAATAACAGGTCCCTATATATGTAATAGACTGGTAAGCCCTGTCCACAGCAGGGGACATTGCAGGTGAGTCAGAGTAACTCTGTCTGCATAAATCGCCTGGGGATAAGAAGGTAAACCCCATCCCTGTTTTTAACCTAACTTCATAAGATGATTTAGGTCAAAGGCATGTAGCAATGATTATGTGACCAAGGTTCAAAAGTTCATGGCGGTATACAGGGAAAAGACCAACTGCTTCCCTGAAGATCCCACATCCTGTAGAAATTTAAATGGATAATAATTGGGAAAGGAGGATGCTGGTCTGATCCCCTTCCTTAATCTGGCATCTGTAAGCTGATTCATAGTTCCATCAGTCTGGAAGAGATGGGGGTTTCAGCTTGATCTATATCTCCATAGAGTAGGTGTTCCAATGATCGATGACTGTGCAAAGACCAAACAGGCAACTCAGATCTATACAAATAGCCTTCACTGGATCTAAGCTCTCCCCATACATTGTGGTTCTATCCAATTGTCAACAATGGACTGGAGACTTCAAAGGTGATGCTCCTGCTATTTTGGGGGTTGGGGGTGGGCATGATTCAATTTCAGCCCACACTGAGCTGTGGGTGAGTAGAGAGTATTGCTTCCCTCTCATGGGGAGGTATGACTCACTCTATGTTTCTGGATGAAATACATTTCTGCTCCTCAATGCGAGGAGAGCACAGGTTACTCTCTGTCCTAGTGGAAAAGATATGGTGCTGCTCCTTCTGAATGGGACAGCATGCTTCCGAATGGGACAGCATGCTTCCAAATGGGACAGCATGACTCTCTGCCCTCATAGAATGGAGAGGCTGCTGCTTCTCCCTAACAGATGGATGCAACTCACTATCCACCTGTGCATAACCTCCAGTGGGATGAGCCACCACCACTAATCCTGAGACCCCAGAAAGTCTTAGGGACTCAGAGAATGAAAACCTTAAAAACTTGGAGAAAATGAATCAGAAAATTTATATGTATGTCTGTGTTTGGTGTCATTCCAGATCTCATCTGAACATATTAATGCAAAATGGACAACCATCTGTTCTTTCACAGCATGTACAAGTTAGAGAAGTAGGAAGTATCATTGGAGGATTTCCAGTGACCTTACCTACCCACACACTGATTAGACTTTATTCCTGTAAAAGAAAGTTGAAATGATTTTTACACAAAAAAATTAAATGCTACTAAAAGTAAACATAAGGTAATGCATGGACTATGGCTATGATAATAAGATAACAGCAAGACTCCACCTAATGTATGGCTTTTCACAATGTTTAAATGCAGAAAAGAAAGCAATCCTAAATTCATCAAAGAAAAATACAAAATATTTAGAGATCTCGGAAACGATTAATTATGAATATTTGGATGCAAAATTTTTATTTGGGATGCAGAAAATCACCCACACAGGAGTCATTCATATGCATGTTTTTATTGCAAGAAGGAAACTTTTGCTGCTAAATAAATATGTTCTAATCACTATGAAAACTGAAGCAATGCTTTTAATTTAGTTTTAGTTTGTTGCTGATTTCTTTGATCAAAGGTTGCCGGCTTGCTTTGATAAAGGTGCATGTGTTATTGAAGGCGCTGCTAAAGGCTCCCTTTGATAGACAAAAGAAACACCCATTTGCGGCAACATCAAATGAATTGTAGAACACTGACACAAATTTTTAAAAATTTCTTTAGTATATATCAGTGTTTCAGAGGTAATCAGTTTTCATTGAAGTTGTAGCAAAACTATTTTTTTCTGAGGATTTTTTTATATTTGTTTTTTTCATTTGCTGTCATTTGGTCAACTGCATTCATTTCACGTCTCTTCGCACTCAGAGGCGGTTGATTGTAGCTAGTCAATTGCATGGCTAGTTTGATTATTTTACAGCATACAAGTATCAAGGCCAGATATCAGCATAAGCATATTATGACTTAACAATTAACTGTTAAAGTTGTTTGTCAATATGAAATAAGGATCTGTTTACATAACAATCGATTCCAATGCATTTGTATATCCAAATTTGCGACTTCCTGTCATGGTGCCATTGAATTTCTCCACTCCAAATTCAAGACTGTATATACCGTTTTCATCAGCCAAAATATTGTAGCCAAAACTATGGTCAGATGGTATATTTTGTCACCAATATGTAAAACTAATTGCAATTTGCGACATTGGTGAAGCCCAGCTCAATCACTGTTATTGATATCATTTAGATGGTGACCGGATGTGCATTTTGCCACCGGACACAGGATCCGGATAGTTGGGGGCAATATTTGCCAGATCCAGATGTCACTGTTTACATGCAACCATCACTGCTTGCAAGCCTCAGTTAGTCTACCATATTTTAGTGCAAGGCCAGCAAGGGTTAAGAGGGTGTAATTTCTATTTAGTAATTAACTTTTATTAATTTAAATTTAATTTAATATTTACTTTTAATTACCTTTAATTGTATTATTTATAAATTGATTTGCATATTCGATAGATGGCAAGTTTCTCCACTATCCAAGAACATGATACTGATTTTCTCATTCACACTGTCAGACAGTGGATACTCACCAGCAGCATCTATCGAATAAACAATTAATAATTAATAGTGTAATAGACTGCGTAAGTTTAGAAACAAAGTGTTTAAATAGTCACAAAAATCAATAGAAACTTCTGGTGAATGGACATTGTCTATCTTGCACTTGTTTAAATGATTCTCAGGTTTTGAAAAAAAAAAAAAGATGGTTGATTAGTGATGATGTCCCATACGGACTTGTATTCTAGCCACCTCGCCTCAGCTTGGCATTGAAGGTGGTACAGTTGGCCTCGACTCAGCTTGGCATTGCAGATGGTACAGTTAGCCTTACTTTCATCAACATCATTAATAGTGATATAACACCATATTCCATTAGTTAACTTTGACATTTTGGCCAAAGTAAGTTTCTTTATTTAAAATTTGTAAATTGATTAACTTTTATTATTACAATTTGTCAAAAATGTCTAATAAGTATTTTAAGTAATCACACTGGCAACTGTATAAAATACTGCAAGACATCACTCAATCGCTATCTGTCGATGAAAAAATATTTTTACCACGCTGCCACCTATTGATTAAAAAATATTGTGCTGATTTGTTGGCTAAATTTGAAATTAGTTATGTTTTGCATTCCTAAGTGCTGGACTGCTGCTAGGTTTCAAATTTGTATTGTCAATTTGTATTGTTCACAAATTATGAGTCAGGCCCCAAATTCACTAAGCAGAAATCCAAATCTGGATTTTTTCAGCTATAAAAATACTGGCAAATCCGGATGTTGCTGGATACTTCACTATTCAGTAGGGGCAAATGTCCAGAGCGGTCACCTCCTAATATCTTTTCTGGTTGTTGCCGTATAAATATTGGCCTGCGAACTCGAAATTAAGAGACTTGGACAAAATGCTGTTTGCAAATTTAGACAAGTAATTTGTAGTTAAACAGAAAAATGATGAAGATTTCAATGAGATTCAGAACTGTGCTAAAGTTGCTATAACTGATAGTTCGGATACAACCATAGCCAAGCGTAAGAAAGTATATGATTTCTGGCTTAGTTCGGACTGCAACTTTTGCTGGTGGGACTCCTATTTTTACCAAATTAGGAGTCCTGGACTCCTAGTTTTAAAATCCTAGCAAGACCTCTGATATTTGAGTCAACCTGTCTAAAGAAAAGCTAGGAATCCTAAAAATAGCAAATTACCAGTTGGTATGATTGCTAATTAAACAAAATGGTACAAGAGAGGAAAACTATCTGAGATAACAGTGACAAAGGACTGTGTTTGAAAACCCAGCATGTGATATGAAGGTAAAAAGCAGTATGCAGTCTGCTTACCATGCACAGAAACAACATCATTCATAATATAGGTCATGTGGATTACAATGATTCATAATGAAGAATAATATGAATCACAGTCAGTCTGTAGACCACAATTTGATGGATACGGAAAATTTAACAAAATACTTATCCTAACTAGAAAAATGCACAAATTACAGTAATAACCTGTGATGGGAGAGAAAGAAAAAAATCCAATACCTATCACCATGTGTATGAAACAAATGCTAAAACTCTCAAGAGAAAGAAATAATTCAGGGGTATAATCCAACATTTATAAAGACAATGTACACAACAGATAAATAAATCTGCTTCTTAACAAACGAAGTGAAGGCAAATCTTCATTAACATAAACAAGGTAGACATTATAGCCATGCGATCAGAAAATGAAGGACAGTGTGCATGGACAACATATATATGGGGTATCCAAATGGAGAAGATCAATTGTTCTGGAACTTCTGGTTTACACTAATGAGTGGATGAATCTTATATTGTTGGGTTATTGTCCACCTGGAAAAGTATCAGCTGTGCAATATCAACAAGTATGATATTATTGATATTAAAATATTAATTATAATGCAGAGAACAGGTTCAGACTAAGCTGGCCCCTTTTTCAACTAAAAGTTTCTTGAATTTGTTTCAAGAGGAATGATAAGCACTTTGCTTGTGTATACATTCACTTCCCATTATCCCATAATGGAGATAACTTAAGGGATTAATACTCTTTTGGACAAAAAGTATTTCCAGGAATTAAAAATGAGACCACTTCTCCCCATTAACTGTCAAGAAGAGAAATCTTCTCTGATATTCTTCAGCAATAAAAGATTTCCAAATTAGTTGCTGAGGTGCACATACTGGATGTGGATGTCATCTTGGCACCATTCTTATTTATGACAGAGCAGAGATTGTTAGAAATATTTTGGTGGAAACCTCATGTCATAATAATCATCCACTCAGGATGATTAGTGACATCATGAACTGTGAGTTGCAACGGCAGCCATAATGGATGTATGACCAACACCATTTCTTTTTAGGCCCAACCAAGTAACATAAAAAGTGTGCTGGTGAAAACTCCATGTTGATGAAGGCATCTGTTTGGAAGAGAAAGAGAGAAAAATATTTTCAAGATAGCAACCATAGTGTGGGTTAGACATCTTCATTAAAGACCAACTAGACATCATAAGGACTCTTTTAATGAAAACCCCATCTTAAAATTACTTTCCATTTTGGAGGAACAGTAAAAACAAGATGATCACAGGCAGCACCTTTTTTAATTTATGATCAACATTATATTATATGAAGTTTTTTGTGTGCAAACTCAATGCTGATTAAGAGCATTCATTCTGAAGAAGCAGAGAGAACAAAATTTTCAAGCCAGACATTGTGGCAGCCATATTAGACATCAGATTAACACCATTTTCATTTAAGACTATCTAGACATCATTAGAAGTATTTTGGAAAAACATCATGACAGTATGACTTTTCATTCAGAAGCAGTAGTGATAAGAAGATTTTAAAGATGGCTGCTACAACATCTATAACGGATCTTGCTTAAGCACCATTTTCATTTAGGACCAACTAAACATCATAAGGAGCCTTTAGTGAAAACCCCAGATCGATATGACTTTCTGTTCCAGAGTAGTTATAACAAAAATTTAAAGATGGCTGCTGTGGTGGCCATATTGGGTATAGATTGAAGTCAGTTTCATTTGTGACCAACAAAACATCATAATAAGAAGTATTTTAGTGGAAACCTCATATTGACATGACCATCCATTCTGGATAAGGAACAATAACAAGATTTTCAAGATGACCTCTGTGGTGGCCATATTGGATATCAGATCAGCATAATTTTTTTCTAAGACCAACTGGACATCAAATGAAGCCTTTTGGTGAAAATCCCAAGTCAATAAAACTTTCTGTTCATATAACAAGATTTTGAAGATGGCTGCCATGGTGGCCATATTGGATGTCATACTGGCACCATTTTCTTATTTAAGACCAGCTAGAAGTCTTTTCATGAAAAATCCATGTTGTTATGATCATCCATTTAGGAGGAGTTGCAATAAGAGGATTTATAAGCCAGCCACTGTTTTGGCCATATACCGCACCATATTCATTTTGGACCATCTAGACCATGGGTTGAATGTGTGTAAAGTATCATGGCAGTATTATAAGTAGCTTCGGAGGAGTAGCAATAACAAACTGATGCTAATGGACAGACAGAGGACAGACTGATGGACTAAGATCATACAGGCTCTTTCAGTCTATGACCAGTAGAGCTAAATAGAGCAAAGTAAGTTGCATTTATAACAAACTGTCATACAATGCATTAAATTACAGGAGAAAAAGAGCAATAACTCTAATAAAAAGTTGCTGACGCAAACTGATTTGTTGATATGCACATATACAAATAAATAATGAACCAAAAAATATACAATATTTTCAGTGAAAACTCTGACTAGCCAGGTTGACAATATTCTGTAATACACTAAATCACACTCCATATCACAAACAGCAATAAGTTTCTTAAAAAATTGCAGTGATTTGCCAGAATTAGTCTTTTGTAATTCAGACTCAAAATGTTTCGTGCAGATCCAATGAAATCTGCATTCAGAAGATTGTTATACATTTTATTGGGCATTATGTTAAAACACAAAACAACTCTCATAAAAACTGCACATGTAATGATTTGACAATATGTGCATCTTTAGGTGATGACCATAATATTTACCCTCTTTTGTAGCAATGAATAAAATATTGTAGAACTAGTTTCACTAAGGAGATTGTTTCTTAACTGCATTAATGACCAAATAAAAACAGAAAATAATTCAAACAAAAATTGCTGGAGCAGAGTGACTTGGAATGTTCATCTTTTGGAGATAACCATAAAATTTACCAAGTTTCATCCAATCTGTCAAGAACCTGCATGGCATAATGTAGTAAGGTAAAAGACAAAAGGGCAACAACTCTAACAAAAATTACAGGAGAAAAGTAATGTCAATATGTTCATCTTCAAGTGATGACAATACAATTTAAATTTCATTCATGGCAATCTATCAAACACTACAATAATAAGATTTTGTTTATATACAGTTACAAATGAAAAGGGCAATAACTCTAATAAAAACAGTGGCAGCAAAGTGATTTTATATATCAGGCATGCAAATGACAAATTTCAAAATTCCCTTCAGTATCAGTGAAATCCCCTGATACTATGTATTTGCCTTCAGAAAATCCTTTAGTTTTTCATCATTTTTAACCTAACAAAAACTGTTATTACTAAAGATTCCCATTACTGAATTATGTACATATTCAGAAGATGCCAAAAATTTTAGCAAAGCTTCATTTCAATCCATCAAAAACTACAATAGTTGCTCTAACATAACTCTGTGTTGAATAGAAGGGCTGACAAAACAATTGCCATATACTGATGTTGAATAGAAGGGCTGACAAAACGATTACCATAAACTGACGTTGAATTGAAGGGCAGACAAAACGATTACCAAAATGACGTTGAGGTCTGAAAAAACCTTCATTTCAATTGTAAAAAAGTAGAGATAATATACTGAATTGAAAAAAAGCATACCTTTTTAAATAAAAAATTAAATGTCAAAATCTTATTCAGAAGCTATTATGATTGTCCACCACTAGAAGTCTGATTTTACTGGATTACAAAATCAGACTTTTGAATAATCTTGTTATAACAGCCACTATTTGAAGCATAGTTAATGCATCTTAATTACCTTGATTTGCCACTAAATCTGAGGTTACACATGTTAAGCATGAAATCCATTCATCTAATTCCTATTTGTATACAATAATTCCCTTCTTTAACAATCCCAACTAACCAGAGGCTGCCGACTCCTTATGGCCAGAATATGAAGGCATCAACGAATTTATGTTCAAAATTGCCCTTCACGAAACGCCACCCAGCTATAGCGACCAGCATATTTGTGCAAAAATATAAAATTTATCATTCACAAGTGGCCACATTTTATTTTGTAATATGTATTCAGAACCAATTTTATTCATAGTGTGTGTTAAGTAATGCTATTTCTGTTTCCCGATGTCAGGTTTTCATTCTTGAAAGAAGTGTTGACTAAAGTACATGTACCACTAAGGTTATCATTTACACCTCACGAGAAGCCACATTTATTCCATAAAGCCGAGACTCGAATTTTAATCCATACAAAAAGGTAAGTATATTAGTAGTAACAGCTGAAAAGTTGCAATATTGATGTACAATACAGAAGTCAGCAGGGGGTGTGTGTAATGGTTTGATAGCCTTGTTCACTTCCATAATTACCTACACATTTACAAATCCTGATGGCTGTGAGATGTGTACATAATGAAGCCATATTAAATGGCTTCTCTCACTTAGTGTCAAGAAATGTAAAAACAATAGGGTACCAGACAGCAACTAACTAATCATGTGACAATTGCTGCCTTTAAAAACACATGGCATATTGTTTAAAGGCAGAAAACAATTGTTTTGTCAGTCTTGTAGTTGCAACATTGATGATTATAACCAGACATAATTGTCAAGATCACAGGGTCAGCATTGGTTAAAAATAGAACAGAACAGGGTACCAGATAAAGACAGAAAAATCATGTGAAAAAATCAGAAAAATCTTATCGCTTCCTTTACAAAGAATGCATTTTGTATGCTCAACAAATGTTTTATCTGCATAATTAAATTGCATACAGTTAGCAACATCTGAATAAATCATTACCAAACATTAACATGTCATCACATAAACATAGACGATTATTTTAGAAAAAAGTTGTTTATTATAGTCTATGACATCAGGTGAGGTGGGGAGGGGGACTTGTTGAACAATGTTAGGTCGAAAAGACTTGAATGAAACAATTTTATGTTAAAAAGACTCAAATAAACAACATCGTAACTGATAATCAATAAGGAACTTATTCACCAGCAGTGGGAAAATGGAGCATATGGAAAGAGAACTGCGCATGTACCAAGATTTAAATCATGTTTTTGAATGGTTTTGCAATGTGTGTGACAATAACACTTGCTAGCATATCAAGCTTATGTCAAAGAATAAGAACTTTTAATGAATTTTCAGTTGAAATAAGTCAACTATTATAACAAGACCCATTCAATAATTAATGTTGCTTTTAAACGAAGATATTAAATGCTTTGGAAAATAAAGCTTTCTTACTATGTACATTACACATACTTCTCACAAAAAATTTAGTCCCCCTCTGGAAAGGCCATAAGCCTTATAGTCTGGAACAGAAGGGTTGGCTACTGTATACAAAAGCACAGTTAACCTGCTGATGGTAACTTATTGCAGAATACAATGTATGGTCAATAATATTGGAAAGTTACCAATAAATAAATATATATCTACTTCATAGGTCAGAATGAGCCATACTTGTTGACCATGAATTTATAGAACATGTGCAAATCTATATCATTGTAACGTCTGTGATAAATGTGTAGTACCCATCAAGAAGCATTCCCTAACAATGCTTACTGATTCCAGGTATAATAGTATTTTTATAGTGTGTAAAAAACCTGAGTTAAATGCAAGAACTTAACTCAAAATGAACATGTACAAAGTTAGCCTACTTAGCCCACTCCTTGTGGTGTCAAAACATGAAGGATAATTATATGTGATCTATAAATATATATGTAGCTATGACACATAACTATTTTCAGTGTGTGTGAGATTTGGATTTTTAACATATTTTTTAAAATATTTCATTCATTTCCCAACAATGTCTGCAGTGTGGCAGTTTATAGTGATGTCTAGCACTAGGGCATCATGACGCAAACATGTAGCATCATGTCCCACCCAGTCACATTATCCTGACGACAGGCAGATGAGTCCTAATACTAACCTCTTAATGCTGAATGCCAAGCTAGGCAGCTGTTAGTACCCTTTTTGTAAGTCGTTAGTATGACTTGGCCTGGAATTGAACCCACGACCCCTGCATCTGAGGTGGGTGCTCTAACCACTAGGCCAGCGGAATGGTTAAATTATGATCTAACAATATAATTATGTGAGATTTCAAATGATATTTTGGGGCTCTAAATACGTAATTTTAATCATTTTTGGGGAGAGTCATTCAACACATTGAAGGAACATTGTGTATTTTTTCATTTATTGCTAGGATTGTTTGTGCTTCATCTGATTTTTGGATTTAATAATTTATTCCCATTGAATTAAAACAAGTTGACTTTATTATAACAATTCTAAAAGATATTTATGGAAATTTATTCTGGAATTATTCAGAAACAAAGAGTGATTCAAGAGAGGAATTGTTGATATTTGTACATTGGACCACATCTGACGACATGGCCTTCCATATTTGTATGTCACTGGGACTCAAACCTGGATTTGAGGACTATTTAGTGATAGGAATTGTGTTTTCATTCTTAGGATCAAATTTTGGATTATATTCACAAGCTGTAAGTCCTATTTACCAATTTTTACATGGTTGTCTTTGGAAACAAATTGTTTTGATAAAATATACAAAGCTTGTTGGCTTTCACTTTTTTCTTTGTTCTTTGAGTACAAGCCCTTGTCACATACACTTGTGATGAGAAATACCTCCAAAATTGAAATTATTCATCAAGTTTTATGACTGTATGTAAAACTGCATTTGAGAAAATAAGGTAAGTGCAAAAATATGTTTAAAAGGTATCTGCCACATTCACAAATATAATGAAATACCTAGGGATAATCTTTGAGCATGTGTTCCAAGGAATGCTATGTTTTCCTTCTCTTTAAGTGATTAACCTCAAACGTCACACCAGTGAACGGATTATGACATGCATGTCACTCTATGTTTCATTACAATGAATGCATTTATCAAGTGGCAGAGAAATACATGCACAATTAAAGTAATGACCAAAGTGTGAACTGTAGATCATGGCCACATTTACTTGACTGCATGGAATATTACTGCTCTAGTTAAATACACTGCTTCATACTTTTGAAAATTTTATTTTGCCAATACACTAAACATGATCCTGATTAAAGCTTAACATATCCACAAGTTTAATACTTTTTTGTAGCTATACATTTGACTAATGTGGATATTCTCATTTTGCTCTTCTATAACTCCAGGCCGAATTCCTAGTTATGGCAGTTGCTAGGATACATTTTACAAGTTGACAGAACTTTTGTTACTATCTACATAAAATACATAAAATAATAAAGTTCCTTACTTTCTGATTAGATTTAAGGAGCATGTGAACATGAAACCTCTATCACGGCCAATGACCCCCATTCCTGAGCTCCGCCCAGCACCATCCATACAAACCAGCTCTGGCTCCATATCCTTGTTGGCCACAAGGAATCTGGCAAACACGATGTCACCAACCTGGAAAAGATGAAAATTATTGTCACAAACATTTTGAATATAAGGGTTAATGGAACACTATTCCATGACAAATGATGTGTGATGCATTGGAACATTTACTTAATTTATGGGGCACAAATTTTTGTAGATTTCTTTGATTTGAAGTAAGATTTTTAAAACCAAAGAAGAGAACAAAGTTGGCATAAGATTGCTCATCTGGCCTAAATCTACCTTATCCAATGCATCTTGTGAAAAGAACTATTTCAAAATCTCTACATTTTTTTGTATCTTCAATCATATTGGATGACATAAGGCCCTTAACCCAGAATGTTTTCTGATGGCGAGTCAGCAACATTTGTTAAATAATGAAAGACTTTTATGCCAGGATGCTTTCTGTTAAATTCACTTAAATTCTGTTATGTTTTTTTTTAACATTAACACATTTAAATGCTTTTCTACTTTTAGCAACAGCAACTATTTTTGTTGTTGTTGTTGTTGTTGTTGTTCTGGGGCTTAACGCCTTTATTCAGCACACGATAGGCTATACATGGCGGCCAGTATTAATGGTGGAGGAAGTAACCGGGAAATCCTCGGAAAGAACTACCGACCCACGAGAAGCTACTGGCAAACTTTCTCACATATCCACATTCTTGGAATCTTAGACTCGAACCCACACAGACAGATTTGAGATGGCAGTGATCCGTAACGGACAGCGCTTTAGAACACTCGGCCACTCCACTCGGGGTCCCACTATTATTTTGAAGGTTGATACTATCATTTGTATAAATCTGAAAACCCTTGACATGATTGGCATTCACATTAAAATAACAAGCCCTTTTGCCAGGATGCTTTCTGTCAAATCTGGAAAAATTCCATTTAGCAGTCTTGGAGAATTCATTTCAAGTTATTTTTATTATTTATAGTACTATTTGTTCGAATTAAACAGACCTTCAAGCTAATATGCTTTCTGTTAAATCTGGTCAAATTCACTTGATCAGTTTTTGAAAAGAAGCTTTTTAATGGGTTTTATATTTTTAGTAACAGCAGACTTATCTGATTATCAATCAGCACCAGTTTCCCATAATGCATCCTGTGAAAACTGACCCATAAAATAGTAATACTACTGCATAATAAGACATGTTAAAAGTATCACTGTTGTACATACTTTAAAGCAAGACTGCTGCATAATGAGGTTAATACAAGCAAAGCAAATACCTAGGTCACTAAAAGCAAGGCTGTTGTATAATGAGGTAATTAAAGGCAAGGCTGTTGTATAATGGGATAAGTTAAAATCAAGAAAGTTCTAGTGTACTGAGATATGCAAAAAAACAAGGCTCTTGTATACTGAGATGTGTTAAAAGCAAGGCTGTTTAATTTTGAGGTACCTTATAAGCAATGATGTTGTATACCAAGATATTTTAAAGCAAGGCAGATGTGCATTGACAGGCTAAAAGCAAGGTCATTGTATAATTAGGTATGCTGAAAGTAAGGCTGCTGTATAATGAGATAGGTGAAATGCAAGGCTACTGACACTGAGATTTATTAGAAGTAACACTAATGCATACTGATGCAAGATAAAAGCACTGCAGTTGTATACTGAGATATGTTACAAGAATGGCCATTTTATCCAAAAGTATGTTTAATGCAAGGTTATTTTACAAGAGTATGTTGTACACAAACTACAAAAGTAGTGTATTCGTATCAATATTGCAAATATAAATCACAGTGAAGACCACAAACACTTTAGTTTCACTGTTACTCTATAGTCTAATCAGTCCTATACTTATATTGAGGGACACATGTATTTACCAGCTTATAAGTCAAGGCAAACTGCAAAGAACAAAGATCTCCCTCTGCCATAGAACAAGGTGCCTGCATATCTGGGTCTATGTTGTTTGGTCTACTGATTAATCTTAATAAGCTACACAGACCCAAATCTGCTGGCACATTATGTGATGGCAGATCTGGGTCTGTGCAGTTTGCAGTTGGACTAGACTTATAATCAAGTACATATGATAGATTCTCAAAACAGAATGTCTTAAACCAAATCTTTTAAACACAGCCAATACTGCTACAGCCAGAAAAATCAAGCAATTATGACCTTTTACCTGATGCTGGGTGACAAGTTAGTGACCCAAATGGAGATAGGATTGACTTTTACAATAGGCTGAGAAAATGATGTGCTTTGTTAAGATTTCTAATTTTCATTTGCTTCAGCATCACTTTCAGAACAACTTATAAGATAGAACTGATTTTATTTTATCAAAATAACATTTTTTCCAGACAACATAATTAGCCTTCAAAACTGATGTTCCATGTGTCATGTAAGGTAGGACATATTGGCACATATCAAGATTATGCTTTTGCCTTAAACTTGCATTCTATGTTGTTTTTGTTGTTGTAGGTTTAATGCCATTTTCAGCACAAGATAGGTTATACATGGCAGACAGTATTAAAGGTGAAGGAAGATCCCTGGAAAACCCCAAGATTGACCAATGACTCATGAGAAGCTACTGGAAGGCTTTCTCAAGTATCCACGTTAGCCGAGCTCGAAACTCAAACCCAAACAGACAAAGGTGAGATGGCAGTGATCCATAATGGTGAGCGCACTTTAGACCACTCAGCCACTCAGGGCTGCACATTCAAGATCAGCATGCATGACTTTATTTTTCAAGATATATTAAGATATCAATGTTTTTAATAGTGTTTTGTAGCTATATGAAATTTGATTCTCAAGGTCTTGCATGAAAACAAATGTCTTTTACTTCCAATACAGTGTCCTATTTGAACAGCTCTGATAAAAAAAAAAAAACTACTGCTTTTTTTTGTACATGTTTACATGTATGTTAGAAGCATGTTTAATAAAGCAGGATTTTTTAAATATCAAACCCTAATGTAAACTTTGCAGATAACAAAGAAATGTTTTCCAAAATAAAAAGTAGAAACCCTGAAATGGGTACTTTTAACTTTGAAATGAAAATAGAATAAATGCTAATGAAATGCTGAATGAATACAATTGAAATCTTAAATGCAACGGGAATAAAATAGAAAGTACAAGTGGAAAATGCAGAACAGAACATAAAAAGACATGAAAGCGTAATGGTTGGCATGTATGATATTATGACCCTTTGGTCACAGTCTGAGGTGGTTACCAGGGTTGGGGTGTTGGTGTAATAAAATGTGTGGGGATCTGCAATCTTACTGTCACTGCTATTGCAATGCCTTTAATACTGATCATGAACTAAACAGTGCATTTTTTCAAAACATATATGCTATAGGTACCTTGCCATGAACCATCAGTGTATTCATTATAGCCACAAATACACTATATATTTAAATACATGACCATGGATAAAATCAGTTCATTCTTTATAACCATAAATGTACAATACAAATACATAAATGCACTGCATATTTTAATAACTGACATTGATCCAATCAGTGCATTCATTACAGCCATTATATGCACACTACACATTTTAATACATGACCTTGAACCAAACTGCATTTGTTACAGCCAAAAATGCACTATACATCTGACTATATGACCTTGACATCTGGTCTGTTCCTCTTGGTTGCTCCTTCAAATGAGAGGTAGGAAAGAGTAGCCTGTTCACTTCCCCCAACATCCACTCTGAACACATCTCCTGCTTTGGCCGTCACAACTCCAAGAACCTGCTCCCCCTTCACAGGAACATACTGTTAGGCAAAAATAGAATGCAGGTTCATACAATGTGTAGAAAAAGATAATATTTCAAAGTGAAACTTTATGTAGCCCTTATTTATACAGCTACTAAATCATGTGGACTCCATATGTTATTCTCATTATATTGCATGCTACTCCATTTTCTTAGATGGACTGCAATGGGGTTATTTCCCCTCTCCTTCCCCAACTTTCAGTTCTAGTTTAGACCCTTTGTATCCTTCAACTTTTAGTCATAAACTGTCACTCAAAGTACATCTAAATATCATTGGGTAAAGTTGATTTTGCCTTCTTAACAGAAGAAGGCAAAGTCTGCATATTTTAAGTGACTTAGTTGCCCACGTAATCTGGTAGCATGCCCCCTGCTATATCAGTATATACACATATTAAGTGGATGACAAAAGCAAACAAGATTGTATAAAACCTGAGATTGCATACCCTGTGTATTTTGCATACACTGAGTGACAGTAGTTACTTTTGAGATGCTCCCTTACCTTAACCAGGATATTCCAGTGATGTATCATAGCCTATGGTGAAATGTACTACATGTATCAAATAGCTGGAGTTCATACATATTGCACTCAAAAACTCTTGCACATTCACAGGCATTTGTGTTAGTAGCTGACAGACCTTTCTCGAGAGAGTTATCTCCAAGTTACAATCCAATGATGAAAACATACCAACTTGTGTTTTGAAAGTATAATAGTGGGTTGTGTTTTAAGAACAGAATTGGTGAAAAGCACTAATTTAAACAAAAAAAGTTTAAGATTTTAACTACCATCTTTTTGCATTATTTTCATTATCAAGTCAGTCTGAAACTGTCAGTGAACCTGTCATGGGTAATAATGGTGAATATTGCTGTGTCTAGGCTATACCAGTTCATTAGATTTTCAAATTGATTAAGAAAGTCATACAAGTCATACAAAGCAGCATCTAAATATTATGTCATAGAAGATTAACATACAAATGAAATTATGTAGGTAAGAAACGTATGGGACAATTATATGTTATGGAAATCAAGAAGCACGGTAAGATCTAGGTTGTTTTCCAACAGCTCCCACTTTATGTGAAATACAAAAATGTAATGAAGCAAAAACTATTTAACCAATGCATGAAATTACTAAAGACAGACAAATATGAAAACCATAAATTTTCATTCCTATCAATGGATTGCTGTACAATTGCTAAAAAGAGACTGGTTAAGAGAATCCCTCATTCTATACATAGTTGCACTCGCATGTCTTGCATGATGCCATATTTGTTCTTGGCTGTGTTGATTTGATTGGAAAGAATGGTCTAGTTCATTCATATATTGACTTTAATGCTATATGTGCTGTCTATAAATAGTTACCGTAATGTTTTATCAGCAACAATAAAGGGGAGTGCTCACCAGTTATTATGTACTTTTAAGAGAGTGTCATATATAAGTTTTAAGTTGTTTGTATTTGAAACATGTACAGTGGACGATATGTTGGCATCACTCTATGCTACATTGATGTAATGTAGCTGAACTCATTTTGTGGAAAATGTCCATGATCTAAGAACAGTGCTCAAAAAATCAGTATGAATTAGTTCAAACTATCTTTCTTTATCAGCTATAAAAATAGGGAATATGAATTTTGCCAGATTAGATGACACCAGCTTCTGGAAGTGCAATGAATGAATTATAAAAGATATTAAATGTAAATAAAAGTTACCAGGCTCTTTATTTTTACAACTGACCTCTGAAGTTCAGGAAGTGAAAATGACCAAGTGGAGCTAGTACTTTTTTGAAAGATGGACATCTGGAGTAAGGCCAAGCTTTATACTTTATAAACCATATTATACCCATCAATCATACACCAACATAAATGAAATTAAATGTTCTATGAACAATACCTAATATATAAAAAGAATTTTTTTAAAAAGACAGTATAACTAGAGAGGAATCCCAGGGAAGTCCTTTTTCTTTAAAATTCTAACCTTATGCTAAATATGAAACTGTAGAGCATCACCCATCAATTGTACACCAAAATAATGGAAATTAAAGGTTCTTTAAACAATATCTAAGATGTACAAGGTCTTTTTCAAATATCAAGTATAACCAGGGAGGTAACCCAAGAAAATTCTTTTCTTTAAAATTCTAACCCTATGCAAAACATGAAACTGTTGAGCACCACCAAAATTAGGATAAAAAGTTTAGTAGGAAGACACTTGTGCATTTCCTCTCATGTCTTGGGATTGTTTTAAACCAGCTTAGAAATCTTTGCAACTCCATTTTATTGGGAATTTTCAGAAACTAACAAAAAATAATCTTGTTTTAAGCATTAGTGTATTAGGCCTTTTTACCAACTTGCACTTACAATACTGTAATCTAGTTACTCATATCATTTATTTACAATGTACAGTTTCTACTACGCAGTCTTGAAATCATATAGCCAAAATACACTGCATATATCTTATACCTCTCCATCCAAACATACAAATATGAATACCCTGCATATGAATATAAAATATTCATACCCTAACTATATATATATATATATATATATATATATATATATATATATATATATATATATATATATATATATATAGACACACACATATGCAGAGGGGTAGAACCTATTATAATGTGATGCTTGGGTCCAAAGAATAACATCGCAATATCTGGGATCATCTTAACAAATTTTTTGTTAACTTTCCCATAGAAAATGTGCATTATAATTTCATTGTCATCAGTTTCTTGGTCACATATCACAATATATTTAGAAAATTTTGGAAGTTAAGGCAACATTTTATGCAGTGCTGAGATTAAAAATCTGCAAGGGATATGAATAATTGGCTTTTCCACATGTATTTAGGTTGTTAAAAAGAGAGGCCATCTTTAAAAAATGGGAGCTATATTGCCATTGTGTTATAAGTAAAATCAAATTATAAAAATAAAAAATCGCTTATATTACATGTTTTACCTGTATGTATGTATGTATGTATGTATGTATGTATGTATGTATGTATGTATGTATGTATGTATTATATATATATATATATATATATATATATATATATATATATATATATATATATATATATATATATATATTTAGCTTTCACTCCTCCCTATTTTGTCAAAAAGAAGCCACTTTTCCCTAAAATTCAAGTCGAGCTTCATCTCTGTTTAAGAACTAAAAACAACTGAGAAATTTTAATGTTAAAATGAATAACTATTATAGAGACTTTTTAACTATTTAAATGGAAAAGTTTTCTTCCATCATGTGAAATTGATATGGATTGGCAGTTTAATTGGATCCCAAAAGTTATTGATCTAATTAGTTTACTTATTTTCTTTCCTGCCTTCCATTTTTCAAGACTGTTGAGCAGAGACCATGCATACATGCATAAAAGGCTGGAGGTTGTGAGAAAATCCCATCTAATTTTATATGATTGTAACTTTACATTAAATATATTTACTGTAACATGTCTTCAAAGTGATCTGTATTAAATTTTCATTTTATCAAATATGAATGCTTATTTGTACAGCTGTAATATATTTTTTTCATCTTTCTATGATTTTTTTGTAGGCCTAGTTATAAAAAAATTGACATTTCAGTTTGAATTTTAATCTGGAACATATAGTCAATTTCTGGCCAGATTCTGATCAGATGCAAAAATTAATTCAATGGTTAAAAAAAATGAAATTCACTGGACTTATCTGCAAACATATACCACTAAACGTTATCAAATATGCTTTATAAATGTTTCCCAGAGTTGTCTTTTTTATTTACATACATTCGTTAATTATTTCCTTTGTCACAACTTCTTAGATGATAAATTATGTACTAATAATAATTCAAAAGTAAAATTAAAAACACAAAACTGATTAAAATTATCGGATGTCATCTTATAAAGAACACCATAAAAATAATTTCAAACTTTGTTGTAGAACTATCCATCTGGCTTAACTACCTGACATAATGTTTACATCAATGGAAGTGTATTAATGAATACATGAAGAATAAAACATTCGGTCCTAAATTGTAATGGCATCGACCCTGACATATAATAAGACAGGGTCGAAAAGTTCGTTTTGTGTCTAACTTGAGACGCTGACCTTCTTTTGGTGACTATCAATCCAGTATATATTGGGTTCTTTGTGTCTCAGTATGCCTGGCTTTGAAACAATAATAGTTTCAGATTCTTGTCGAAGTCCTGGACCAATTATTATTTTTCCTGTCTTTTCAGATTTATTTAAATTATGTATGGTGTCTCCTGGTAAAAATACTGTACCCACATGGTCCACCATTGTGGTGCTATTGACAAAGATCATAAAGCGTTCCGACGACTTTAAATAAATCTAAAAATATAACCAACTTACAATTGTCTCAAATAACATGTAAAGTCATCATCTTAATTACTTTATTTTTCAATTGAGTGCAGCATTAACTAAATTAAAATAAAATGATTATAGTAAACAAATTCTTACTACAATATATGTATATATAAATATAAGCTGAAATTATTAAATTGAACATCGAGATTCTGTGGCTATATTGCTTGGTGTGAGCATCTGTGATTTCATCGATTGGCCTCATTTTGGGACAAGAAAATGGCGACCAGTTTTAACAACGTGACCGTATTAATTTTAACAGAAAATGATGAATTTCAAGAAATTCCTGGTAGACCACAGAGAGTTGATATATCAAGACAGGGAGATAGTGTTGTTTTATGTTTTTATAAAGGTTTGGGCTTTATATATTTGATGTTATTTTTATTTTAGTCCATCAACGATTTGACAACAAAGCGCGCGTTGGATATTTTTTTTCAAAGCGTTCAGTTATATTAACAAATGAAAATAAATACACGTTGCTTAAATTCTCAACGTTTATTAATAACTTTGCACGTAAAAGCAGCATGGAGAGTGGTTACTATAGTAGTATAAAAAGAATAGCACACATTAATATTGTGGAAATTTTGGTTCATTTTCTTCCCTTGTAATACAATGTAATACGCCTTCCCTTTGTGTTTTGAGGTTCACCGTCTTAATGCCTATTTGCCTGTGTACCGTGTTCCGAATTCGACAAACACTGAAACAAAAGTCAAATTTTCAGGAATATGATGGTGCTTGGCTGAAATCATGGGTAGCTCTGCTATTGATTTTAGAGTGAAAAATTTATAAATGTTTCTCATAGAACAGCCAAATGTAAATACATAAATGCACTACTAAATAAAATACCTCCATGTTCCATAATCAGCTTTCGTAAAGTTTACATCCATTGTTGAGAGCAAATTAATTTAAAAAATTTGGGTTAATTTACCCGTTTTGCAAAATATTTATCATCACTTTCCTTGAAGCAGCTCTATGTAATTTTAGATAAAGTTATGAACAACAGTATGCATCATTATAAAGTTATTAAAGACAAAATAACAATCAAAAACAAAAAACAACCTTTTCAATTTTTTAATTTTAAGACCTGGAAATATTCGTTATGCATGTAACTCATTGTGTCCAACTAACTGGGTATTATTTTTTGTCCTGTATCATTACAGCAAAACACCAGAAAGAAAATAATTGCCCATCATAAAGGTTCATTTTTTAAAACTATGAGTCTTAATTTCAAAGTTTTCATGTCCACAGCATTATATACTATATCCATTGGTTCACATCACAACTGCAGCGCATGAAAGTACCTTATGTCATGAAAGCATGTGCAGATATTTCCATTTGACTATAAGCATTTGCATATTTTTCATGGCCACAAAGTGTTATATGCAAAAGCAAATGTGACTACGGTCACAAGGAAATTACAAAAGTTTTTCAGTTACATAAAACTGACGAAACTTAAAAAGTAGTTTTTGTTTAAAAAGTTGTATAACAAAAATAACAGTAGAAATAAATGAATATTTTTATCAGGTCACATCATTAACCCTTTCATCACGGCAAACCGCATATGCGGTCCAGGGGAAGTCATTCGTCAACACTATGGACCAAGTTTTTGGTCTAGGGCAGTGTTTTTTGTTAACCTTATAGTACCCGACTAAATATCTTTCGGAATACCTCTAATAACTTCCATCTGGTAATATAGATGTTATATTTGGATTATCTCGTGAGTTTAGCTTGTATACAACTAGAAATAACGAACAAAGTAGGAACTTTAAACGTGTTTTCCGAATGCTGAAATTTGTATCCAAAATGGCGGCATTTGAAGGATTTTTTTTTAGAGGAGAGTTTTCGGAGGATTTAAATAATTTTGACCTGATAAATTTGTTTGACAATGAGGGAAGATGTATGGAGAGACAATGGAATGCACTTGTGGGTGACACTGATGACGATGAAGATGACTTTGAAGGTTTTGAACCAGAGGAATTGTACGCTCCACGTGGGGTTTTTTTTGGACGAAGCCCGAAAACCAAACAGATTTGTTTTAGTTTCCGTTTAACGAACTTCAATGCGACGATCAAACGTGGCAGAAGCGATATAGGTCACTTTGGTGTGTGGACAGATCTCACCTTGGAGATCATTTTGGTTCATTTTATAGAATTTTATATATTATGGACACCATGAAAGAAAGACTTGTGTTGTTACTGTGATTATTCACTAGTACATCTAGGGTCAATTGAACAAGTTTTGAGAACATTCTAAGTTTTCTAAGAGGTAATAAAATATTTGTATTTTACCTGTTGTTACCTGTTTGTACCTGCATTTTAACAAATGTAATAGATATGCACATTTTATTGAATTAGTCATAAAATTTGATTTTTAACCTTGATTTTGACACCTAATCTAGCCAGATATCTTTAACATTGGCAAAGTTATGTTGTTTCAAAGTCCACAAGTCATTTTGCTTTACAACTCCAAAGTTACTTAGTGTTGAGGACTCTATGCCTACATAGTCACTTAGTGATGAAAGGGTTAAAAGAGAACACTCCGGTACATTTATTATCATGTTTACTCTTGAGTAAAGATATAACTTTATAATAAACAAAAATTAACATAGTAACTGATTATAATCAATTCAGAGGTCTCTGAAACGCTTAATTACATGTATTTGGATGCACATTTTTGATCTGGGACACAGAAAATAATCCATGAGGAAGTCATCTGTACACATGCAGATAGCTGGGCAGCAAATTCAAGGACTTGCAAGTCCTACTTCATACCAATTGAAAAGCTGCAATTGTCACCAGAATATTCTGTTCAAATAATACTAATTTTGGACAAAGTGGATACCACCACTATATTTTCATGATTCGTGAAATGGTAGCCTAATCTGCACATGGCGTTGAAAAGATAAAATGTTTCTGCTTCAGTTTCTGGACATGAAATACATTACATTAGACTCTGTGGCGAGTGGTCTAAAGTGCTTTCCATTATGGATCACTGCCATCTCACCTCTGTTTGCATGGGTTTGGGTAAAAGATTTGGCAAATGTGGATCTGTGAGAAAGCCTGCTAGTAGCTTCTCATAGGCCAGTGGTTCATTCTTCGGATTTCCAGGTTTATTCCTCCACTATTAATACTGGCTGCCATGTATAGCCTATCATGTGCTGAAAAATGGCGTTAATCCCAACAACAACAACAACAACTTTAAACTCTTTCCATCAGCATTTCAGGCAATGATTTAGGTCACATTCCTAGCTGGTTTTACAGAATTAAACATAACAATGCTACTAAATGGCAAGGGCTATTAACCAAATTAAACTGATCTTGTATAAAAAAAACAGTAAAAGTTCATATTTTTTTTTAAAAAAACCTATTATGTTGAAGAGAAACTACACTGAATATGATATGTGTTTACAACGTCTTGTTTATGCCTAAAAAATTTAGAAACAGACTATATGCCCAGGATTTTCTTGAGAATCTGTTAGAGATGCAAGATGACAAATTGGATAGCAAATGATAGTAGGTGTGGGAGAGCTTGCAAAATTAGAAACTTGGATTAACTCATTAACCCCTGAGCCAAATAGCTAGGCAGTCCCCTACAGCATACTTTCAGAGATCACCTAGACCTGTGTTAGTCTTACCAGTGCCTGTATCCCTGAGACATACAGCACTTGGCTTGCATATTTTTGCAGAGGATTTACTTGCAGTAAATTTATTATTTTATTTATATTCGTTTAATTAGGCTGAAATTTGACACATTTCTCAATAAAATTATGTACATAAAGGTATAAATTTCATGCTACATGCAGAAATAAAACTTGTACATAAAGATGAAAATAAATGATGTACTTACAAATTTCTTTCTCTTGCCATAAATAATTCATAAAATCCATTAGGAATACACACAATGATTAACACATAAAATAATTATATTTTATGTACACAGAAATTCCACTTGTCATCTCTTTTTGTAAACGTAATCTCCTGTGAATACCGTTCAAAGATGCAAATATTTTCCTTGCTCTTGAACTACCTTTCTTCTTTAAAATTCTCACTGAAAATTTAAAACCTAATAAAACAATAAAATTTGAATTTGACATGTTCGCTGTTATCATCAATGGCTATTTCAATGTCACTATCAATCTCAACCGATAAAAATCCTGAAAATTCTCCGTCAGAGTTTGTCAAGTAAAAGTCTGCTCCAACTGGCTGATTCCTGTCAATTTGTATCATTTTGGATCTAAATATCTTTACTATTTCTGCCGCTATCGAAATCAAATTTTTTTACCATGTGTTCATCCATGTTCACTCTATGTAAGCTAAAATTTTATTGGTTCAAAAGCCTGCATAATTAGGAAATGGCTTGAAATTAGCCAATGGTTTGCGACAACATAACTCATTGTGTAGGAAATAAGCCATGCTAAATATTGCCTCTCAAAATCGGAGCCTGGGATACAAGCTAGATAAACTCTGTTGCTAACGAGGCGCTTGGGAGATGAGGGAGGAAAAGTGCTATGAGTTAACAGGGCACCAGGGGTTAATGAGTTAACAATTCTATCCTTTTAATGTATTACAGTCGAACCCGGCTATGTTGCGGGCCTAGGGGTTTGCCAAAAAGCATCGACATAACCACTGATCGAGATAAACGAAAACCAATATGGCGTCAATATAATAACTTGCTTGAAATTTCAGTATGTACATGATGTGCGTTAATAAATGAGAATGTACATGCACATATTTATAAATGTTTTTTTACACTAGAGCATTGCCGTGATTTGCTTGATGAAGCGCTCTGCATGCTATACAAATAAAAATATACATGTTTGTTAACAAAAGGCATATGTGTACCAACTAACAGCAGAGATTTACCAGTATACAATACAAACCACCATCGATTCTCAATACAAACCTTTATTCTCCAACATTGCAAACACAAAGATCGTTCACAAAATCACAAGAAAACATGCAGGTGTAGTTCATTTGTAGGCATTTCACTCTGACAGCTCTGAATAGTAGCGTAAACAGAATAGCTACAACATATAAGATCAACAAGTGCTACGTGAACTCAGCATGTGCAGTTAACCAAGTACGATCATTTTATTGATAAGACATAAGCTAGCATAATCGTAACCAATCGCAAGAAGTACATGTAAATTAAAAAATCGAAAGACCATATTCTTGCAACATAGTATGTCCATTTCCATGAATGAAACTTACAGGAGTCAATACCTGGCAATATTGGACCATATATATTACTGTAGTTAACACCCAATATAGAGATTCTTTCACTCCTGTTTTTTGTGAAATAAATAATTATTTTTAATTATTCAAAAGTTATTTATTTGTTGTTTGCTATTCTTGCTGAGTTTAAGTGTCTGTAACAACCAGCAAACAGAAGGATTAGCATAATTGACTGTCAAAACATGCAATACTCTGCCATATGTTGGCATAAGCAGATTATGATGTAACAATGCACTGCTAAGATGAGGTTGTCAATATAAACAAAGGATCATTTGTGTGCTGATTGATCCCAATGCATCACTTAGTTAAGTTTGTAGCTTCCTTCCGTTCTCACTTTTATTTATCCAGTGGAAAGCCATCACTGTATGTATAAATTAAATAGCCAAAATGTCTGTCGCCAGATGGGACATTTTTGTACCAATAAGGGGGGAAAAATCGCGATTGGTCATGGGGATCGAGATAAGAGATAACCAACGTTAATTGGTAAATTTGGCCCTCTTTTGGGCTCGAGATATGGTTCGGTGACATAAAAGAATTGATATAACCAATGAGAAAATGCTATGACAAAGAGAGAATTTGGCAGTTCCACTTCAAAAACGTCGACTTAATAGGGTTGGCGAGGTAACCAAGGTCGAGATATGTGGGTTCCACTGTATTTGTAAGATTTTAAAAGATAAATATTAAATAGGTTTTTCTGGGTTAAAAGTTCAAGGTCATAGATTGGGTCTTCATGTTGACTTTTTAGACATTACATTTTTATACTCATATAGAATAGAAATGTGGGTTATTTTTGTATACTTTATGAATATCACTTTTCTTAATTAAAGAAGTATTGTTCTTTCTTGATACAAATTGGATTTTCAACAAAAATATGTGATTCAATGTCTATGGAAATGACATCCTTGTGCAAAATGACCAGACATGCAGAATAGACTGACATGGTTGTATATGTCAGTGTTATAAAAAATGTGGAAATTAAACTCAATGGAAAACCAACAGTTCTTCAAAGTTCAACATTTTCTGGGAAGGGACTGCAACTTTTGCTTGTGTGACTCCTATTTTTCCCAAAATGGGAGTCCTGGATATATAGTTTTAAATTTCTTGTGAGACCACTGCAATTATCAATTGGTTACCGACTATCAATTATAAAATTCTGATTCTCATCTCTAGGTTTTTGTAATTGTACTTAATGCAGCAAAATTTTCCACATGATACAAATACTAAGCTGCTTTGACTAGATCTATTTGACATATTTTGGCAATGCTAGTGTGTAGTTTGTTAGGAGAAATCAATAGAACGAACTCCATAGATAGACCCTGATTTGTAGGTGCATTATGTTATGGCAGATTAGGATCTTTGCAGTTTATTTGGCTTTTAAGTGAGTGTATGTTGGTATGGTATCATGTCATTTGCAGTATAACTGTTATGTATATTATATATTTTAGGGGATGAAAAGATAAGTTCCTTGACAGCAAATAAGGAAACAGAGTATTGTAGAATGGGGAAGCAAGGCCTCTTAATCACAAAAGATCAAACCAGTACCCTACTGAAGTTTTCCAGTATCCACAGTAAGTATAACAGTAATAAGTGAGAAGTTCTCCAAGATGTTATGAGGAGAGGATAGGCTTAGGTCACCAAGCAATACTTGCACAATAATCTTTTTCATTCATTTGTAGACCACAAGAGCTTGTGCTGTGGCCTGTGGTGTGCAGTGTATCCCCCAGGAGTGTAAAACTGAGGGTCAAAAAAAAAACCCTTGGTGTCAAAACTGGGGGTCAAACAAAAAATCTGGGGGTCAAAAAATGTACTGACAAATTTTCATCAAATCCATACTTTTTCAGCTGGAATAGGATATTGCAATTTGCACAATATATTCAATCTCTCTCTCTCTCTCTCTCTCTCTCTCTCTCTCTCTCTCTCTCTCTCTCTCTCTCTCTCTCTCTCTCTCACACACACACACACACACACACACATACAAATAAACCAACAGGCACAATTAACACAAATGAATTTTCCATTCAAAGGTTACTTTTATTAGTTAATTTTCCTTTTAGTTTATAGTCATATTTTTTACAGTCTCCTTATAAGTTCTGTATCAATATTATAGACCATTGCATATAAGCCATTACAAAACTCCATATATATCTTATTACCAAAACGACAGTTAATTTACTACCTGTCATAAAATGTGTACTATCATCAGTTTCGTTGTACATCATCCTAAAACACATTGATCCATAAATCAGAGGGTAATGATACATCTTCTATTTAACAAGTTACACCTGAACTTTTAGATCATTCTTTCTTTGCAGCAAAGTTATCAAAATCTGCAACAACCCCTTGAATTTGTAATCCAAATAATGAATTTGTCTCTGCAATTATTTATTTCTTTGTTCTAAAAGAATGTTTTAGGTAATAATGTGTTCAAAAGATATCTTGTGGTGATCAAGAGCAGATTTTAAAAATTCTCAAACGATGTCACGAAAGGATTATTCACTTGTGTATTCTTCACAATCACGAATTCACACCAGTAATCCCAGTGCTTTGGATGTGCCATATTCTAGTCAAGGGAATATTTTATTAGTTTTTCAGTAGAGTCAGGTCCACATTTACTCTTTCGTGTTCTGCTTCTTTCACTTTCTTCACTAATGATTCTTAGTGCACACTGTTTTCATCTCAAGATTACATTTTAGTGCAACAAGAATTGAGGTTAAACATCTGGACGTCATGCCGAACTCGATAGAATCGCGTGAGAGCTAGTGAGATCAGGGATAGCTACTCTGTCATAATATTGCCTAATGGTAGTCTGGTTCTCTGCTCTGTATGCTCAGTATTAGTGTGCAACACAAGGAGAACACAAAACAGGAAACCGGAAGAAGTATTCACGATGCCATCCCTAATGATGAATAATGGAAGTATACTCGATTCCATAATGCAACGCGTTGGATATTTAAAAAATCGTGATTATATTTTGCAAATCCTTTGCGTCAAAAAAACGCACAGCAAAAAATTTCTGTACGTCAATTTTCTCCAGTGTGCATAAAGGGAAACACTGGTGGTGTGTCACCATCCATCAATCTGATTCTACATACACATTGTTTAGAAGGTCTGTTTAGTCCTAAATGAAAATTGTACTGTGCAGACATACCATATGGTTTCCATGGCAGACATTTTTAAAATCTTGCTGTCGCTGCACTTGAACTGCTAATAATACTGACATGCAATTCTAACTAAAACCTTTTTGTGATATACAGTTGGTTTAAAAAAAATGGAAGTCGCACTGCTTATTTCCAAGAGATAAAGGCTGGCCTTAAAATGACCAAAATTAAAAGATTTCAGTTTGTTAACTGTGTACATATTTACTGGAATAATATAAAAGAACTTATGTAATTGTTTGTAATTGTTGTGATATAATAAACAGTTATTAAGTAAATAAATCATGACTGGGCCCTCTGTAATTGTAAAAGGTCTCAGCTTGACCCACGGTCCTGTGGGGCTGTTTTCTTGGAGAAAAGGTTGTATAATAAATATATTGTCAGTATGTAATTAAACCAGTAAGAAAATCCCAAATGCACCTAACCCATTAATCAAATGGATTATTGATTCAGATTGAAAGTAAATTTTATAATGATGTTGGAAGACAGACACAAACCTATGTCATTTTCTTGTGTGAATAAAATAGACCGTGTGAATATTGATCCATAAGTAAATGTTTTTTTTTAAATGTTCTGAAATTATATTATTAGATTCCTTTCTGTTGGGTTTGAGAGCTCCAGATGTAGATATGCGTTAAAACCCATGTTGATTGTTGATAAAACTTTTTAGTTCACCTAGCTATAAAGCTTAGTGAGCCTATGGTATGGTGCTGTATCTCTTGTGTGTCTTTCCTTGTTTATTACGCATTCATCCAATGGCTATAGCTTGTTACCACTCTGTAGTCGATACATCACTCCTTACATTCCAAGAGACCCTATATCAGATCCAATTTCAATCAAACTTGAAATGTAGGTTTATTGTATATCATCAAAATCTAGGATAAGTTTGATTATGAGCAAGATCCATGCATAATAATGAGGGGGTCTTACATCTGATTGGTGAACCTTTTTGTTCTTGAAGTCATATTTTTAATTCAGTTTTGATCAGACATGGAATGTGTTATGGTATCTTAGATGAGTTCACTAATGAGTGAGTTCCATATATGCTGATTAGGTAATCTTGCATCTAATCAAGCTAGTTACCCCACAGTAAGCTGTTTTTCTGATCAGGCTTTACGTTTAGCTTGTCGTCGTCAAGATCTTGGATAACTTCGGTAATGAGCAAGATCTTTACCTATAAATCATTTGATTGACATTGCTGGTTACCACTGATGAATTTTGGCCATTTGGGTTCATTTCATCAAGATCATTAATATTATCAAAATAAAACTGGATTCATGCATTTTAATGAGGTGATCTTGCATCTGATTGGCTGAGTATGTTATCTCTTGTTGCAGAGACTTTTTTTTCATCCAGTTTTGTTTAAATTTGATAAATGTCTATATAAAAATGTTGAATGGCTTGGATTCTGAGCAAGAGACTGTATAGTAAATATACCTTTTATCTTTAAAATAAACTTTTATCAGGATACTAACTGGTTTTGAAAGACCACACTAGCTGCCAAAAAAAATCATCGTCTCTCAAGACGTGGTTTCTGATCAGTCATAACACCATGCAATCATTAACTCTGTATGGAGAACATGGGTTTCTCAAGACATATGATCTCTCAGAATAGCAGTCTCACAAGACAGGTTTTACTGCATAACATTTGGAAGATAATTTCCTTAGTTCTCACAGTACTACATAGGTTAACTGGTCAACTGTTATGCATGTCCAGAAAGAGTGATGTCAAGTCCACATGGGCCTCTTTTGAAACCGGGTCAGTCGGGTGTCTTGATGGTCATCTTTTGTTGCATTTCACAGCACTGAAGAGTTTCCAGTTCCGGCTTAAAGAACTTCATAAAGGTCTGAAATCTGTTTTCTCAGAAAGAACCGAGGATTCCTCAGCTGTGCAATACTTTCAGGTAGGAAATCTGATTATAACCAGTAGAGTATGGTTTGTTTTATTCCTGACATGTGCATCAGTAGATTTCCACATTTTGATGAAGTGTCCATGGGTGTGATAAACAAATTTATTATATGCTCATCTTTTTTCTCTGTTAACTTTACATTGTCAGAATCTTGCAATATTCACCGATATTGAACACCTTCATACTGTATCCCACATGCAATGGAACTATTTTCTAACGTAAACAATTTTTTTATGAATGAATTAAAGCATATATTTCATCAAAAGCCACATACCAGTAAATGTGTCATAGACTGACATATACAACTTGCTTTGGCACATTCCGCATTTACTTTTTTGATAACAATGTTTCAAATTTAACTATATATTGACGCTATACCGATACCTCACAATAAAATGCAAGTTATACACATGTCATGGGTTCTCTAGATTGATTACACATTTTGAAATTGTACTGTAATTTTGAGTATATTCGAAGCGTATTTACATCCTCCTTACTGCACTCAAAATGAAATATTAAATTCCACAGCGTGTTTTAGATAATTGCAATGGAAAGGCTTCATAATTTTCACACATTGTGATCTGAATCATTCAATGACAGAAAAGAAACATGCATGCCGATGTCAACACAATTCAAAACATTAAATTGGCAGACACTGCTGGAAACCGATGCAAGTCACTTCATGTAGATAAATCCAGACCATAATCAAAAGATTGCGTTGAATCGACAAATATACCAAAAGGTATTCATTCCAGATCAAATGGACAAGTTGTTGCAGTGCGTATTCATCAACAATATTACTCCAAATTTCAATTTTAAGTAGAGCAAACGCCATTTTCTTTCGAAACTTACGTCTAGCGCACAACCAACTTCATATTTATCTGGGCGGAGTTATGCACTAATTAATAATGTTGTGTAATGATCCATCAACGCTTATATATTTAGTTCGGAATATGGTGTACATTTAGTTACTTTGTTTCTTTCAGTGTATTTTTGTTTATATATTTAAGCCTTGGGAAGAATAAGAAATGAGCATATAATAAAAAGGTTACTGTATTTATATGGATCGTTCAGTATATCCATCCGAAAAACTCGTTTATATTTTCCCATACAAATGCAGTAACCTATAAATATTTTTTTATAATTTCTTTATGAACTGTTTGGGGACATGTTTTTTTTTATATATAGGACACATATACTTGACCCATGTATATCCCCCATCTCCTCACAGTTGAACCTCAACCTAAATTCATACTGTGACTGGAGAACATATTCATGTCAAGTGTATTGACATTCCACCCAATGAGGCTGAATTTGTTTTTCCAGTGAACTCAATTTAGAAACCTTTTGATGTTATACCACCAGAGATTATCTTAGTCTTTTTCGAAGAATACTCTCTGTAACAAAGTTTGAGTGAATATTTTTAGGTTTACTTTCATATCATTTATCATTTATCTTGTGAGACCACACATTTATGCTTATATGAAGAATTTCTTTCTAAAATGTTTCCACATTTTTGTATTTAAATATTTGGAACTGAACATTTAATTACCACTATATAGCTAGGATTATACAGCGGGTAATTCAACCATATAAATAGTAGGTCATGATGGCCCAATTTCCAATCTTGAGAGACAGTGGTATTTTCCTATATATATTATCAACTACTCAGATACCCTTTTGTTGGCAAGAAATTCATGTTAACATACCAGTAAACACCTTGTTTTCTGTTTGTTGTCCCAAGCAAATGTGATTGTATGCTTAGTTTTGTTATGGAATTGCATCAGCTGAATGTGTGTATAGAGATCACTTCAACTTTCTATTGTTTCTTTGAATTCAGTTTTATGGCTACCTCTCTCAGCAACAGAATATGATGCAGGACTACATTAGGACATCCACCTACCAGAGGGCCATGTTGTCCAATGTGTCCGACTTTCAGGATAAGGTTTGTAATTTTGTCTCTACACTTAAACTTTGGAATATTATGACACCTTTCAGGCTATCTGTCTGTCTGTTTGTTTTTTACTTTAAGTCAGTGTTCTCCTAGGGGATGCAGTTGAACCAATATGGTATATTGGTTGTCTGTATCGTAACCATGTGTCAAAAGAGAAATAAAATTTTGTTTGTGCACCTAGGAGAGATTATGTATTGCATGTTGAAATTTAAATTTTTTGAACTATTTTTTTTTTTAAACTTGTGCAATCTCATAGGTGACAAAAGTAAATATAACATGTCCCAAATTATTCATTTCCACTATGAACATTTTTCTGAAACAAGAATTGTGTTTGTACAAAACATTTTAACGAATAAATACATTACTTGCAATTATTTCATTTCTGTCACATTTCATTGTGCTTGTCACAAATCTAAGGTAAATATTCTCTCATCCAATGAATGATTGGAGGGCTAGGGATCAAACATGATTTGTGTCTGATTCCTTATTTCCATAGAATATTGTCCTTATATTCCTTGGTGTTGTAGTTCTCAACATGTAAAAGTGCTCAACATTTATCATCTAAGTTATCTTTTGGAGATGTATTTAACTACAAACGGTCCGTGCTCGAGTCAGCGTTGGATTGGCTAAAGCAGATTTTCTTTCCAGCTTGACTAGGGCAGCATGGCATGTAAATAAGGAGAAATGAGTGTACAGTAGTTAAAAATTAGAACTTTCACAACAGTCACTAAAAACCAGCTAATTTACTAAAATAAATTTGATGGTGGTGTCAAATAATAATTGACAGAAATGGAAGTTAATCAGTAATATTGTTGTACAACTATTTATTGCAAGAAATGGTGACCTATAAAATAGATTTCTGTAGAAATCTGGTAGCAGACATTGAGATCAAGAGAATTTGTCCTACTTTCTTGGGTTCAGTTCTGCAGTAAACGAGCAATCAGCCTACCAACCACAACAGGGTATTGATTAACCTATGCACTTCCACAGAGTACTATTTGCTTGTGATTTGGCTACAGTTACATGGAATTTAAACCAACTTATTCAAGCTTACATGCCAGCCATTATGCTTTTGGTGTAATCATTATGCTTTTTTTCCTCTAAATTATGCCTTGTGCATAAACATATCTGTATTATTTTCAGTATATCCTGCTCCAAAAACTTAATTTGTTTTCTCATTTTTATTAACATCCCAAAAATCCCATAGACCCTACTCTACAAAAGTTTACTTCTACCTAAGAGATAAGAGTACACTTGTCCATAGACTGGCATGCACTTTCCTGTTATTTTCTATTTATAGTAGCTGCCCTATTCTGAGAAAAATGCTGGAGTCTACTTTCAATCGTTTGAACTAGGTTTCTATTTATGGCAGTTGTATGGCTTACTTAGGAGAAAAAAGACTGGTTTGCTAATTTGTAATCTTTGCTCACAGATTCTTTGTTCTATTTAATATGTGGTACAGAACCGTCTTTCTGTATTTGGCGCTAAAAGACAAATCAGATTTATTCTAGTCTATGCATGTGTTATGAGCAAAAATGATTTTCAAATTATTTCACAGATGGATTCGAAAAAGAGGAAAAACAAATTCAGAGATGAATATTTGAATATGCATAATAGTGTTCCATTTTAAGGCAGCTTCACCCATTGCAGGCTGTGTGGAAAGGATTTTAATATTGGTCTTGATATTAAAAGGAAGAAAACTTGAATTATCTAGTTTTTATTAACTCCAATACTAAGGTAACTTTTTACAGCAGAACTCAATTGTGGACACAAATTTTATAAATGCAGAGGCATTATTTACCAAGTTCTTAATAAAACATGTACTACCTCTTGCAGTAGAAGACTACATATGTCTTTTGTTCAAATATATTTCTTGATTCCAAAATTGCCAATAATATGCATGGGCATGAAGAAAATCATCTAATATTGTTAGGTATTTAGAAAAAAATACTGCATCACTTAAAATTGCAGATGCCATGAAAGTTAGGCTGTTGTATTGCCACAAACAGGAGTAGTGATTATGATGACAAAAAGTTTTGCTGAGTCTGTTTAAGAGACTCTGACAGTGAAAGGGCAAAGTCAGAGTGCTTTACTATCATTAGCAGAATTAAGAGTAGATTCCACTGGAGAAAACATTTTTGATTTGCTTGATAATGCTTTGAATAAACAAAAGATGGCAGAACTGTATGGGGTTTTCAGCTGATAAAGCATCAGTGATGACTGGAATTCATAAAGGAGTTGGATTCTATATTTTGAAAAATCAGTGTACATATCAGGTTGTCCATGTCATTTGATGCACCTTGCTGCAGGAAAGGCTACCGATAAATTAAAAGAACTTCTGAAGTATCAAGTTGACATTCTACCTGACAATGTACTTACAGTGGACAGAGTTGATCTGCAATGGCACCTTATTTCCCAACTAAAAAACCCAATAACTGGAAGATATAAATTTTCTCTTCTTTGTCAGGTTATGAAAGGAATATTGGTTCTTTACCATTATAATGCTGACTGTGAGAGATTGTTCAGTATTATTAACAAAAATAAAACTGAATTAAGACCCAGGCTCAGTAACCCAGCACTTTGTGCAAAACATTCATAGTCTTGGCTGGTACAAAGTGTTTTTAAATGCAGTATGAGAGTGTTGCTTTTTAAAGTTAAATTACTACATATGGAAACTTAAAGAATTATTTTGATGTTAAAATTCTAAAGTGGTAAAAAAAATCATTTTGGACATATGCTCATTGAATTTTGTTATAAGTGGATTACACTTTTTCCTCTTTATTGGATGGCATGTATGTTAAAGTGAATTTTTTAATTGGAAATCACATGAATTAAAACATAATTGCTGATGTAAATAACCATTTATATAATGGAAAAGTTTATAAATTGAATAAAGCAATATGTATAAACTATTTTAATTGCTTATAGAACATATAGACAAAACTGCATTCATTTGCCTGGAAATGGGAGGGGACATGCATTTGGAAAAAGGTGAACTGTTTATCTATAGGATGGGAATATAATTAGATAATATGCTATCTAATAGTGCAGTATCTAATATCTAATAGCCTGTGCAGTAGGGAAAGACCTGATCCAGAGGTCATAGTCTGTCATATGTACATACATGGATTCATGGATTGTTGCACAGTATCCACCTTGGGCACGGCCAATGTGGGTATGTAAGAAAGCTTGCAAGTAGCTTCTCATGGGTCAGTGGTTCTTTCCAAGGTTTTCCCTGGTTCTTCCTCCACCATTGATACTGGCTGCCATATATAGCCTATCTTGTGCAGAAAAATGGCATCAAACCCTATAGCAGCAACATCTGTTGGAAAGCACAGATAATAAGATCTCGAGACAAAATATTGAAAGAAAATTATTTTCTAAGGATAGATTGTCTCACAACTATCATTATTTCATACTTAAATTAAGTAACCTCACCAAAGTTTGTGGACAACTTAATTAAGGTATGAAAGAGTATCCTTGATTTTGGAATTTAAAGATCAAATGCCAGAGTCATTGAGGGCAAAATAAAGTGATCTTTTCAGAAATACTTTTTTTCTAAAGCAAGTTCATGGCATAACTTTGTGCATGGCGTGCAAATAGGTTAAACAAAATTTTAAAATCCCTGTTCATTCTGGGGTTTAAAGGTCAGAGGTCAAAGTCATGGTGAGTGTGATAAGAAAGTATTGGTTTCCATACATCAAGTTCAAGACTGGATACCTCGACCAGCTGCTAAGATCATTAAAGCTTGTTGATCATTTCTCTCCCGTCAGCAATATTATATTAATGATATAAAGGACTATAAAATATGGTGAAGGTGTATAGTTCACAGTACTCATGTTGTTTTAATTGGAATGCTGTTTTTAGTACAGATATAAACAATCAAAATGTAGCAATCATGTTATTAGCATTATTCATTTCAGGTTGTCCTAGATGTTGGGGCTGGCTCTGGCATCCTCTCCTTCTTTGCTCTCCAGGCTGGAGCAAAGAAAGTGTATGCTGTAGAAGCCAGCAATATGGCAGAATTCTGCGAGGTAAAATCCTGGATACATTGGGGAAACCTACGTTAATTTGTGCCATTGATTAACCACAAGATACTGATGTTTGGATATTTGTCAACAGTTTAACCATGTTGACGTTAAATATAAGTATTTTCCAGTCCAACACTATGCATAAAAAATAATCTATTCTGTACCAGAGCAGTCTTAGTGCTCAAAAGAAAAAAAATGTTAGACAAGGGCTCTGGGCTGGTGACTTAAAAAAAACTCACCTATTCTTGACTAAAATTCTACAAGCCTGGACTCCAGTTTCCACGTGCCGAAAATATCCCTTTTTTAATATTGTAACACAACATTGCAATAGCTATAATTCAGATATAAATTCAGTATGGTTCAAAGAGGTTTGAAGATAATGCAAGTGTCATTAGCAATCGTCACTACACTTGCTAGGGACTGAATGGTCCAGGTGTTCAAACTTTTGCTGGATTCCTGAGTGAATCCTGGTCAGAACAGATTTGACATATGCCAACTTGTTGTTTGTAGCATGTGCAAAGAATTAATAGCCTACCCCTTAATCTTTTTTTTTCTATTTTGTTGACATGCTTCACAAAGTAAAACTCCATCAACCAAGAGTTTTGAAATTTATTTTGGGGGTTTTACTAGTTGCTTCCGAATCGACTTCAAAAATGAATTACACTTTAACACTATACCAGATATGAGGTAATTTGGATATCCTTTTACATAAAAATCAACAGTGTTTTCTAGGGCAGTATTCATCATGACATATACTTGGAACTATTGTTTTAGGATGATGGTAGAATTGAACATGAATGAAGTAAAGAACAAGACCACTCAAACAATAAAAAAGCTGTCAATTTCATTGTATCTGCTGTATCTATCACAGTGACTGCAATATTCACGCCTTTTAAATTCATTTTTTTTTTTAAAAAAGTTTATCACGAAAATTCAGTTATTATTCCTCTAGATATTGTAAACTACTTTTCAAACATATTTGTCTTGTCTCGTTAATATTTTTTCCACTGGAGTATTATCTGCATTTGTATGTTTGCCACATACATTTATTATTATGTATCTAACTTCCCTAATAATGCATAAGAAGTTGAATTTGATGAAAGAAAGACCAAATAAGAAAAAGGCTTCTCTTAGTTCTGGTTCTTATGATAATCCTACAGTTGAATTTTGAAATGCCACACATATTTGTTTTGCAGTTTTACATGGAAAGAATCTAGAAGGAACGAAATTCCTGTAAACACCAATTATTTTTATTGTTTATTCATGTATCTGATACTGTTTTGATAAATATTGTATTAAAGAATATTAGCAAGATACATATCAAACATTGATTCAGCTGGTGATACCCAGCTGTAGTCCAGAACTTGTACCAAAAAAAGGTCTATGTTTGATTTCAGACGTTGGTGAGACACAACAAATTATCGGACAAAATAATTGTGATCCCTGGCAAGATAGAAGAGGTTGAGATTCCAGAAAAAGTGGATACAATTATCTCAGAACCTATGGGCTACATGCTGTTCAATGAAAGGATGTTAGAGAGCTACCTACATGCAAAGAAATGGCTTCGACCAGGAGGTACAGATTATATAACATAATGTAATATACATGTTCATAGTTTAAAACAATAGCCATGAGATTAACTTGTCAGACTGTTGGATGAACAGATTTAATCATTTAGGTACTTAAATATGTTAACTTACATGTTTTTCACAAATATGCAAAGAAAAGATTTGGACATGTATGACAGAGTAAATTTTATATTTAAATAATTGGGTATTTATGACAAGTCTTCTATATTATAATTTGTTGTTAGCAATGCAGAGCTTTGTAAAGTTGTTTTCTTTTGTTTCATGTCTACCTACCTTTACAATTTTTCAGGCCAGATGTTCCCTACACAAGGTGACCTCCACATTGCACCATTCACAGATGAAGCTCTTTACATGGAACAGTTTACAAAAGCAAACTTTTGGTAGGAAACTTTCACTTTTATAGGTCAAATCATCTAATTCTGAATGAAGCAGCATGGGGAAAGGTTCAAGAATCTGTAGGTGCTCATTAGAGAACAGTGTTAGTGTATCTTCAAGTGGGAACTTGAATTCTGTATTTGTAAATACACATCGCCACATTACCTATTTTGAACTTGACTCCAAAGTCTGATTATGATTATTCCCCTGATGGTATTGATTGCTCCAACTGCAAATGTCATTTGAGTATGAGTATTTGTCTTTTCATGCCCTGTAAACATGTACATGGCAATATGTAGGGATTTCTGTTGTTTCCAGAATGACTTAAAGAGGGGGGGGGCAGATTTCCATGGGGTTATGGATGAACCCCAGAGTCAGTGCTGGTTGCATGTATAAATTTGTTTTTTCATGCCAAGTGTGTATATGTGTGTTATAATGTTTGGATGGGGATCTCAGTATTTAAACCCAGGGACTCCCTTAGTCCTTAGGAAAAGGAATGTAGGGAAAGACCATAGATCATCCTCAAGTTGCCTCAGCTTCTCATGAGTCAGTGATCACACGTGCCATTTCAGATATGCAAAAGAAACCACTGGAGCTACATCTGCAACAGAAATGGAAGTTGCATACTGTGCCAGTTTGATACATAGTTCTGTATCTTCATCAATTTGCCTGTGAATTAAAGTACTCATGAAAAATGTTTGCAAAGAGATATGAGCTAAACAGACATACATTCTCTTATTCTCAGATTTACTCATTTTATTTAGAACTTTAATAGGACTTCTTGAAAAAAGATGCCATTTTGTACATGGGGGTGTAATTAGTGTCATTTATACATGTACGTTTCTATACTTCTGTTTGAATATCATTGCTTTCACACATATGAATGTGCTTTAATGACATAACTACAGGATCATGCTCAACACATTATTGTAATTGAATGCTAACATGTTATTATGATTTAAATATTAACATAGATTAATCTCTTACTTTGCACAGGTACCAAGAGTCTTTCCATGGCATTAATCTAACAAGCTTACGGAATTCAGCTGTTGATGAGTATTTTAAACAACCTATTGTAGTAAGTAGCCAAGTATTGTTTACAGGAGTGTTTGCTAATATTCATTGTCCATGATTTTGAATTTGCAAGTAGTTTACAACTTTGAAAGCAGAAAACTATGCAGATACATAATACAACATGCAAATAATGATCCATGTTGAATACTGTGAATTCATTTATTTTTGTGCTGTTGAAAACATGTAATTTAAATCAGCACTAAGATTGGTAGAATGGAGAACAAATTTTTATATTGTTTCCACAAGAAATATAGAAATATAGCAGGGGGGGTACATGAAAGCCACAAGAATGATAAATTCAGTATTTACAATATTATAATTCAATTCTCTTAAAATAAGTAACATAAAAGAGTAAGGACCACAAACTTTATAAAATTAACAAGTAATTTATTTTCTTAGAATACAAAGTGAAACATCACAAAAAAGAACTTATGGTAGTGTGAATTAAATCCAAACACAAGTCCTAGGAATAAAAAGTCCTGAATAAGACTCAGAAGAGATCCAAAATTGAAACTGATAATGTGACTTATGGTCTGTGAGGTGCTGGTGTGTCAACAATCTCTTGTTGAATCAAATAAATATTCCAGGTTTGAATTCAATATAAATTTCAATGAATATCCGATCCAAAGATTTTATTAGAGCACTTTTGTATTTTCAGAGAAAAAAAAATTACTTGAATTCAGTAATTTGAAGAAAATAAAATTCATCCCAAACTGGTCACAACATAATGCAACTTAAAGTGCTAGGTGTCAAAGCACAACCGGTAAAATTCTGACAGTCACAAGATAATATAGTTCTCTGTTTGACATCAGGTCATAAATGAACATTTTCTGAAACCAACCATTACCCAATGGAAAATAACTTTCTAGCATGATATAATGAACCATTTTTACTTGCAATACAATGACCTATTGAATTCACTTGGGGAACTCGAAAACCCTGATCCTCATCAACACGTTTGCACATTGTCTACTTGAAAAATAATTTGGTCAATGAGCTCATACCCACAGCGAATAATGAAATTGTTATTATTATTGTTTACATCAGTAAAATAAAAATCTCTTTTTAAAAAGTTAATCAAGTCAAACAGAAATAAACTCAATTTTGGACAAGGTCAAGTCCAGCAAATAATGTTACATTCAATAGCAAGAATCCCCGTATTTGGGCAGGTTTCACATTATGAAAATGACCCATGCTTTGCTCCTTTTAATGGGTATGCTTCGTAATTGAATTATTTGAGACTGAACATTTTATTGTCCTATTTATCTTTTTAATTTTTTTTTTCAGGATACATTTGACATCAGGATTTGCTTGGCCAAAAGTATAAAATACACTGTGGACTTTTTAGCAGCAGATGAAACAGATCTTCACTGCATAGAAATTCCTCTAACATTCAGCATGCAGCAGTCAGGCCTTGTGCATGGATTGGCATTCTGGTTTGATGTGGCTTTTATTGGTTCCAAGTACGTTTACCACAGCATTATAATTGTCGGCAATGTTCAGCTTTTGAAAGTCCTTTTTATTTACTTCGCATGTAGTATTTAATTGAAGCTCTGGAAATGTTTTCATATACATAGATATAGGTAATAATTTAATGATACATAGAATTAGGTAATAATGAATAGGGTATTTTACTGCTAGGTCTGAATTGCATTTTTTTGGCATTAGGTTATTTTTCAGTTACAACACAGAGGCTAAGTCAAGATAATAATCGTGTCTTACAGAATTTAACAAATAGCTTAGTGACCATGCTTAGTTCACTGAATGCATCAAATGGCTTTATGACCATGCTTAGTTCACTGAATGCATCAAATGGCTTTATGACCATGCTTAGTTCACTGAATGCATCAAATGGCTTTATGACCATGCTTAGTTCACTAAATGCATCAAAATGGCTTAGTGACCATGGCTAGTTCACTGAATGCATCCAAATGGCTTTATGACCATGCTTAGTTCACTGAATGCATCAAATGGCTTTATGACCATGCTTAGTTCACTGAATGCATCAAATGGCTTTATGACCATGCTTAGTTCACTGAATGCATCAAATGGCTTTATGACCATGCTTAGTTCACTGAATGCATCAAATGGCTTTATGACCATGCTTAGTTCACTGAATGCATCAAAATGGCTTAGTGACCATGCTTAGTTCACTGAATGCATCAAAATGGCTTAGTAACCATGCTTAGTTCACTGAATGCATCAAAATGGCTTAGTGACCATGGCTAGTTCATGTTGTTCTGAATTTGTCAAATGACTAAGGGCTGTTCCATTGAAACATACATGGTACTCAGGGTAGGCTGGTTTTTTAAAATATAAGCCAGGGTACTTTGATTTTACATAGTTCATATGAAAATGATAAGAAAATTCTAGATGGCATCTATGGATAAGTACCCCACCTTAAAAGTGCCTACTCTGGTTCCCATGTGTGTTTTAATGGAAAAGCTATTAGTGAATTTGACTACTTCATGGGTTCTTTTAAAGAATCGAATAGCTTATTGATCATGACTACTTCTGGGTGCATTTCATCATATGGCTCTGAGTGGGTGTTTTCACAGTGATCAGGTATTGTCATTTCGAATGTACACAGAAAAGCTGTAACTTGAACTCCAACAGTTCGTATTAATCGAACATGCCTTCATTTAACATTGACTGTACTTGCTGCAAGAGCTGACAAATGTGTACTAAATGCATAAAATTTAATTGTTTTGCAGAATTTAACTGCATTAAAAAAAATTAACTTGTTTTTCAGAGTTTAATAAAAAATTTGGCATACATTTTTAATTGGGATTGTCTGCATAAAAAACATATAAACTGCTGATCTTGAGCTAAATATACATCTGAAGTTGATGTCTAAATATGCCATGGAAAATATGTTTTATTAATACAAAAAATTTATATTTTTTAATTTTTTAGCTAATTATGGGATAGCCTGTTTTCTTCTATCAGTCTCTTAGCTCAGGTTTGATGTTACTACCTCTCATAAAGTACTTGGAGGATTGCCATGAAATTTTGCACACACATTCATCTCTAGGTCTGGTTGCTCCAATGAAAATTCTTTTGCCTAGACATCCAATATGACTGCAACAGTGGCTATCTTGAAAATTTTGTTTACTGTTCTTTTTAAATGGATCATCATTTTAAGATGTATTTTCACTGAAAGACTTTTTGTGTCTTCTTGGTCATAAATGTAAAGGTTGCCACTTTGATATCCAATATGGCCACCATGTCAGTCATTTTAAAATCTGTAATCACCACTCCCACTTTTGAGGTCTGGTTGGTCCTAAAGAAAATGATCTAAGATGTGGCAAATGTGGATATGTGAGAAAGCTTGCCAGTAGCTTTTTGTGGGTCGGTGGTTCTTTCTGCAGATTTCCCAGTTTCTTTCTCCACCATTAATACTGGCTGCCATGTATATCCTATCATGTGCTGAAAAGTGGAGTTATGCCCAACAACAACAACTAAAGAAACTGGTCAGAATAATGCTACCATGGTAGCATTCTTGAAAATATTTTTATTGCTGCTCCTGGTTGCATGTTGATGTTGACATGTGATTCTGATGAAGTGTGATGTTAAATAATAGTAAAGCTGATTTGACCTGTTATTGCTACTTCTTTTGAACAGATTTTCAGATCATCTTGTGTTTTTTTACTAAATGATTTATGATCTATGTTTGGGCCTGAATAAAATTGATGCTCACCTCATCATATATTGCTGAGCATCCATCTTTAATATTCTCTTATTGCACAAGAATATCAGAGATAGTTTAAACATTTAGCAGTTAAAAAGATGAAACAGAATTGTCTTGGTTTCCAGGAAAAAAATTTTGGCCAGTATATCATTAGTTCATTTGACACTTGTTTAATTGTTTCTCTATAATCTTATAATACATCTGTTTAAACATGTTTATGTTGCTATTCTCTTCCTAAAGCAGAGATATTTATGTAACATTCTTTTCAGCAACTCAGTGTGGTTGTCTACATCTCCCACTGAAACCCTAACCCACTGGTACCAAGTGAGGTGTCTCCTGCCCACTCCCGTGCTCATAAAACAAGGACAGACTCTTAGAGGTCATGTGACACTCAGGTGTAATAAAAGGTAAATGAATTTTCATTTTCTCTCTCTCTCTCTCTCTCTCTCTCTCTCTCTCTCTCTCTCTCTCTCTCTCTCTCTTTTGGGAAAAGTCATGATATAGCAATGAAAAATTTGGCATTATATCGATATTTATGCTCACTAGGTATGGCATTTTATTTTGTTGTATGAAATGGCTGTTTTCATGAAACAATTTTTGTAGTTTTTTTTATAAATACAGAATACCTGAAGTTTCTCCTTGGTCAAGTTTAATTGTGAGGATACTGTTGATGCTGTACAGTCTTGTAAAAATGTTTGCATTTAATTCTGTATGTACAGTTTGTACTTTATTTGATATTGCAATAAAAAGAATCATGCTGTTCAAAGTTGTAATTTAAAAAATTACAAACACACACACACACACTGAGAACTATTGATTACATGAGGATTTTTTAGAGGTGAGCATTTGCCAAAAATACCATAGCCTGTTTTCTTAATATTCATATATGGATGAACCGTAAAGATGCAACAGTTAGATGTTCAAGATCAATGAATCAACTTCACTGAATCTACATGATAGTCAGGTTTAGATGTCAGGTGTCATGCCAAAGCAATATAGAAAGTATTAATTCCAGTATAAATGCATCCCTTAGTCTTAACCTGATTTGCTGTCTTAGTAATGCATTATTTTTATGGATTGTGATATTAGGATCATCACCCAAAGATGCACAAGTGAACAGATTGTTCAGCTCCTACCGTTTTTATAAGTTATTGCACTTCTTGACCTACAGCTGAATTTAGTGTCGAACAAAATGATGTGAATGGAAGTAGTTTCACCTTTCTTCGGATGTGTTTCCAATCATAATGCTTTAGGAAATCTACCACTACAGTGGGAATCCAACTCTCTTAACTAGAATGTTTTAGCCAAGGGAGCAAAATGTTGCCTGTCATAAAATATCCGGGTTAGATTTATCTCACATTGATATTGGGATTCACACCAGATCGTTACTACTTTACGTTTTGCCAAATAGCACACTCATCCTGTTGAGAGATGTCACAAACCATAATCAAGAATTTTGGAAGATATTCATCTCGAAAAGTTTCACATTTCCTAATCACATTAACATTAAGGATATAAGCGTGCCACATCCTTAATCCAGCTTTTTTATAAAGATAGAAAAATTGTCTTTTCTGTCAGACTGCTCTGGTGACCTAAGTGTTTAGTCTGTTAGTACTCCCACTTGGCACAGGCCAGTGTGCTTTCTCATCCAGTCTTCATCAATGTCCAGTTGTCTTGATCTTTTGAATGTTCTTGTTCCTTGCTGAATATTTCTGATCAGCTCATGGGCTACATCCATCGAAATGACAAGTCTCTTTGCTCTTTTTCCAGGTGGATTATGATCCACAACTGTACCCTCCAAGACAAAGGCATTGTACAATGCACACTCTCTCAGTTTTATTTCTATCCGTCGATACCATCGCATTGTTTTCTTTTTTTTTATTCAGTCTTGTTCTCTGGTCTAACCTGTCTACACCTCCCATGTATTTGGCATAATCTGTCACTGTAGGTGTATAAGGAAGTGGAGTGTTTGTTCCATCTTTATTATGCCGCAATGTAGTTTGATCTCTTACTGGTTGGTGACATGATGAAAGATAGTAGACAATACGATTGTCTTTCCAGTAGGATGCTAGCAATGGCCCGCTCATGAGCCAGTCTGATTTTCCTCTACACATTCTTCTAGCAGTAGCATTTGATTGTACCAGGGCTTTAGGATAATCTTTACAATTTGTTCGTACTGTTCCACACAGGTACATTTTCCGTTGGTACAGGTAATCAGCCAGGTGAGGGCTTGTATAGAAATTGTCTGTATATTTTATAGCCCTTCATTTCAATTGGTTTTGCAAGAGCAATTACCACCTTAGATGACAGACCAAGGTTTCCATTTACAACGCTTGCATTCTTTCCAACATAAACATCAAAATTATAGCAGTAGGATGACACAGCATCTGCCAGAACCCATATCTTTATTCCAAACTTAACTGGTTTATCTTTCATATATTGTTTCAAGCCCAGTCTCCCTTTAAAAGGTACCATAACTTCATCAATTGTAACTTGTTTGTGTGTGACATATTCAGACTGGAATGCAAGTCTTAAATGGTCCAACAAATATCTCACCTTGTGTAATTTGTCATTTGAATCACACCTGTCCTCACAGAATAGCAGGTAGCATCTGATCTGAAAAAATCGATCTCTGCACATAACTTGGCCAATTTTAGATCCCAAAAGCCAGTGCATATCACTTTCTGACCAATATAATTCATCCCTGGCAAATTTCATGGTGTTCATAATTATTAAAATTCCATAAAATGCTTTGATTTCATCCAAGATGAGATCTGTCCACTCACCTTTATCACCTCTGCCATGTTTGATCGTCGCATTCAAGTTCGTTAAATGGACGATGTTTTCCAAAATTTCATCAGAATAGAATATTTGGAAATATTCCGAAGCTTTCCTGGATCAATCTAACACTCGGGTGGGTCCCACTCTGTTGGAAAACTGAAACAAATCTCTTTGGTTTTGCATATCCGTCCAAAGAAAATCATGTGGAGCGTACGATTCCTCTGGTTCAAAACTTTCAAAGTCCTCTTCATTGTCATCACTGTCACCCACAAGTTCAATCCATTGTCTCTCCAGACGTCTTCTCTCATTGTTATTAATATTTACTAGGTTGAAATTATTTAAATCCTCTGATAACTCAAAGTCAGACATGTCACTCTCCTCTGAACTTTCTTCAAACTCCGCCATTTTGGATAGAAATTTCACCTTTCGGTAAAGACGCTAAAACTCTCTACTTTGTTCGATATTTCTAGTTGTATTCAAGCTAAACTAACGAGATAATCCAAATATAACATATACACAACAAGATGGAAGTTATTAGAGGTATCCCAAAATTGTTATAGTCTGGTACTATAACGTTAAAGGAGAACACTGCCCTAGACCGAAAACACGGTCCATAGTGTTTACAGACTTATTTCCCTTGACCACATATGCGGTCTGCCGTGATGAAAGGATTAATGTAATAGACTATGAAAATTTAAAATTGAAAAACACTGGATAGTTTTTACTTTATTGACAACAATCAGTTCAGCTATAATATAAAATAAATCATTACATGATGATGATGACTATTTACCCCCACCCCATTTTATGGATAACTTCATAAAGTACATCACACTGAATGCTGTAGAGTTTTTCTTGACATGCAAACTTGGATCTCCATTCCCACCAATGAAACTTAAAAGAGTCAACACCTGGCATAAATGTACCGTATATATAGGCATTAGTGACCATCATATCAATTCTGAAAAAAAAAATTTGTTATTGACCAAGTCAAAATTGTTATATGCATATACTAGTTAAGGTTACCCGACAAAAGCATGCCAGGACAGAAGTGCATCAACATGCACTCTGCAAAAGATGTAAAAGAACAAAAAACATCATTTTTAAAAGTTTTCTGAGTACTTAGCCTATAGTTTTCTATGTAAGACCAAATATTACAAATAATAAGAAATAATAATTGTAATTTAACATGTTCAAATGGTTCAACTAACATTTACTAAGTTTATTACTCTAAATGCTAATGTTGTATGCGATCCCTTTGTCTTTGGTAAATAATCGACAGTCAGTTAAAGTTAATTATAATTATCTCATCTGAAAACATGAAAGTAAATTATTTTGATCACAGGTTACAGTTAATTAGAATTGGAATGAGAATAATGGTCTTGGCTTGGGATTTTTTAATACCACGTACACTGTTTACTTTAACTTAATTTATACCTGCATGTTTTTTTCACGCGCGCTTTTGTCGAAGTTGTTTAGCATTGCACTCATATGTCTGCATGCTTTTGTCCATGCGCTTTTGTTACGGTGCCACTAGTTAACAATAAGTTGTTATACGGTTTAACACCATTTTCAGCACAAGATAGGCTATACATGGCGGCCAGTATTAATGGTGGAAGAACCGACCCACGAGAAGCTACTGGCAGGCTTTCTCACTTTAACAATAAGGAATTACGGTGGGATATATTATGTGGAAAATAGTTTTCATATGTATGGCAGCTTGAAACAAAATTTGAAAAAACATGCATACCTTTTTTAGGCATTATTAGTTCTCACAGAAAAGGGTTTATTTGTTGATCAATTACTAGTGCTTCACTCACTGTAACAGGCTGTGTTTTTGAAGTATGTCGCAGAGGCTCAAGTCTAGCCATTAGCTGTTGTATAAAATATTAAATGGTGGCACGTTGGGAGGGGTAGGCAAATAACGCACTCCACAGGGAGAAATGGCATGTTGTTTTTGAAAATTTCACATGTATTGGACCTGTAAAATCTGAGAATGATGCTTAAATATAAAAACTTCCTGATGGCAGGTTCCAGTCTGTGTATTTTCGGATTCGATCGTTTTGAGAAATAAATTATTTAATTATGCAAAACTTGCTTGTGTTGATATTTCTTGTTGCATAGTTTAAGTCTCTGCAGACGTAACAGGATTGATGGCAAAAGTAAAAGATCAATGAGCATGACTGCCAGGAATAACATGGATCAGCAACTGTGTTCGATAAATTTGCATTAAATCCAAATGCTGTTAATTTTGTTAATTTACTCTTAGGCTGAGATGATTACATGCAACGTCTAATTTGTGTTTACCCATGATAATGTTGCTCTGCTGACAGTATATAATTCTGATAGAGATTTTTCCATTTGCTTGGTATTTATACACAGCAATTGTACTTCAAAGGTAATCAATTTTCTATCAAGTGTCAACATAACTATTGGTATAATAAAAAAAACGGAAGGATTAGCCATTGTTCAATTACTTGAAGCTGTTTCCATTCGCGTTTTCATAAGTTGGTTGATTTTAGGTATCATAAAATACAGTACATAGGCCAGATGTCAGCATTAGAGAACCATGATATAACATTGCACTGTACAGACTGGTTTGTCAATACGAACATGGGATTTGTTTAAGTGGGAATATAGGTCAGTGTATAAATCTTAAATAAGTCTGTGACTTCCTTTCATAGTCCCATTGAATTTCTCCACTCCAAATCCATGACTTTATGAACAAGTTAAACTGCCAAAATGGCTGTCACCAAAAAAATCGCCAACTGGTATGTTTTGTCACCAGTAAAGAAAAAAATCGCAATTTTGCAACATTGGCAAAGCCCAGGACAATCCCTGGCAGCAATACAACAAATGCTTCTGCTAGTCCAATATTAAAACATGTCACTTAATTAGGTTCTCAGAGAAATGCTCACCGATATATGTTATGGTAGATTGAAATGTTTTACGTTTAATTGCAAGGATACGTTGCATTTATGATGATTATACTTGAAAGGAACTAAAATATAGAACTGGACCACACATCATGTATAATGAATATAATGAAGTACTTTACTCATCATTTAAAAACCAATTTTATGCGAAGTTTCTACATTAAATTTGATCTTGTCTACTTTGGTCAATTGAAAGCTACACTGCCAGTGTGTCATATGGAGAATATGTTACGTTAAAATCTTATTCGTGGTTACTGCTTGTTCATGTCCAGTTTGAATAGTAACTACCAATCAGCAATCACTGTAATTTATTCCCTGCATAACAGACATGAAGTACCAGCAAAGCAACAGAGAAAATTCGCTCTGAAGTCATTGATATATAAAGTACTTAAACAGAGATGCTGTCAGGGTGTGTTAGATTGTATGTCATGCAAAATATGTATGAATTCACACACTTGGAGAACAGTGATGTGTGAAAACTCTCTCAAATTAGTTGAAAGTCCCACATATGAAAATGTGCTCAGCTAAGTATACCATTTTCATTTAACCATTCTTGTTAGGACATCTAGGATATTCAAGCATGACAAAAATGGTTGTTGAACTAAATTTTATTGGCACATTGTGCAGTGGAACAAGTGTTATGGTGTAATTTGAACCCTCCATGTAGGAAGTTTTACAAATGCGCATGTAAAATACAGGCACCCAAGAAAACCCAAAATGTCTGATTCCCAGCGTGGTTCATTATGTTTTTGTTTGCCAAATACTGGTGATGACAATGTTTAAAGCTTTTGAAGTATATTGGAATAAATGGACCAGAGAAACTGTTGAGATACCAGTGAGTGATTTTGAGTCTGAAAATGTTATTAAATGTGAGTCAGATTTACATATTAGATGGATAAAAATAGGGGGCATGATGGTCAGTCACCCTTTCAGCAATATTTTAAATTTAAATGTAGAAAGAGCAGAATACTGAGCCTAATTGAAATAGTTCAAAGTAGAATGCAATTTTCATTTTTTTATCAATCAATTTAGCAATATGAATCATATGCAAGAAAATCATATATAAAGGATGTAGAGTTTTGAACTTTGAAAATGATTATTTATGTTGATGTTAGATTTAATTTGTTCCAAGACCATATAAGGAAATTGATGTGTTATAAATATTAAAATCCTGATGTTGAATAAACTATACATATTTATAAAATGACATGCAAAGCTAATCATTTTATAAGACATTTGTCTGCAAAATTGGGTTTACTTTTGATTAATCATTCTCATTGGAATTGTGCTGGAAAATTTCTAATTGCAAAGCCATATGACTTTGCTAGGCAACCATATTTTGCAGTCAGGTTTTCCAGAGGGTAGCTGTTTTTTATATATGTGCAGACAGTATCAATAGATTGATTGATATATAAAATATAAATCATTCTTAAATGTGTATACAATTACAGTGTACATTTTTAGTCTTTCAAAAATAATTAAACTAAAAATGTTTTGCTTTCATTTCAGACAAAGCTATGATGTTGATATTGACCTGAATATTCCAGGAACATCTAGTAAATCCTCCAGCACACTTGATCTGAAAAATCCATTTTTCCGATATACTGGCCAGGCTTCCCAACCACCTCCAGGATGCAGCTCCCAGTCCCCAACAGAAACTTATTGGAATTCATATGCAACAAGTGAGATTGTGTGTGTGTGTGTGTGTGTGTGTGTGTGTGTGTGTGCTTGCGAGAGAGAGAGAGATGGCGAGAGATATATTAAATGATCATTGTGGTTGGTTATTTATTGATGCATAAATTTTTACCTAATCAATCACTAAGTAAATAAAAGTCCAAAGTACTTTATGTTAACTTTGTGAGTAATTAGGTAAATTATACACATCAATAAATACTTCACCTTGACCATGATCATTTAATCCTTATAATTCCACTTTACTTCCTTTCTAACATCAGATCAGCAGATTTAATTTTAAAAAAAGAAACATTCACTTTTATGTACATAGAACTTTTTTTCATTAGCTTTAACTGCAATAGAATAAATACATAGCCCAGTCTTTAATCCATTTTAGAGTGATACTGGTAGAACGTCATAATGGTCCAGTGATATATTGTTATCAAGATTTAAATATATAGAAAATGATTGCAGTTAAACCAGAAATATTTCTTTTTTCAAAAATTATGCTTGTGTATGGAACATGTTGTTATAGCAACATTGTTGTTACTTTCTACACATTTTGATATTTTAAAAGCAAAATCGTGTCTATTTTATTGAGATCCTTTGGTTGACATGACCCTGACTGTTAATAACCACTGGTGTAATATGTCGAGGTGAAATGCAATAAGTTCCGAAGATTGGCTTGTAAAGCCAGCATATTCCTTTTTTTTGACAAAAGTGATGAAGGTCGTTGCAATTGCATTGTTTTTACTTACAATGGTCTGTTTTAATCTGTGGTTTGTAAAATTTGATCGGAAATCACATGGGTGGGTGGGTGGGGTTTTGTTATTAGGGTGTAAGGCATTGATATAGATTAATCTTTACATCAAATGACATGGGAACAGGGAACCAAAAGTATTCCGCAAAATTTATCAATATATAAAAATTCCAGCTCAGCATCACATGACCATTTAGATCAGCTCAAATTACAGAAAACGTGTTCAATTCATACAAATTGGAATTATATATGTGTGCACGTGTGTGTGAACTATGTTCATGATGTATCAAGAGATTGTGAGCTGAGTGTTTGGGTTATGTTAATCTTGTTTTAAAATCATCTCTTATGTTAATAGTGTGGGGATTGCTTATCTACAGCTGTATTGGAATTTTGTCTTGGATGGGAATTTAAAAACCAAGAAATATGTTGCCACTTTGGAAATAATCTTTGCCCTGAGGTTGCAATGTATTTCCCATGAAATTCATACGAGTTCCAGAAGAATAATGATTCATGAATCATATATATGTAAACATTGGGAACAGGAAAACATGTACAGTTGCTAGAGTGCCCACTATAGTCCGAAAATACGTCCTCATTGGTTTGTACCCCCTACCGATTTCAATAACGGAAACCTTTAATTTGATAAAAAGGTGCAAGGAACATAGTCAATTTATTCATTGATTTATATTTTCTAACCTGAATGTGAGAAGAATTGCCATAACACAGTCATTGCCTGCGCATTTCATGTTTAACGGTAGTTTTCAATGTAATAGACTGACATACTTGAAAAACATTTCCAGTTTCTAGACCAGTACATTTTCAGCAAAGGGGTGCATGCGCAACTAAATATGTAAATACATATGTCGTCTGCTTCCGATATTTACAGTGTCGTATCAAGCAAAGGAAAAGAATGACAAAAAGTTTGCCTTTCACGTGGATTTAACAAGCGGTTTCATTAATATGTTCATGTGTGCAAAGGAATATAATTCCAAAGTCAACGTTATTGGAATTTACGGAATTATCCAGCAGTTACCGAATAGGATCAATTACGTCATTATGTTGTCGGATGGAAATAAACTACCCTGTAGTATACGGAATATGGCACAGTGTTAGTATGGAAAGTCCGTTAAGCATGAAAGGTGCAAGTGGATGCAAGTACTAGTGCCATTCTGGTGACAGTCAGGTTTGAAATTATAAATCAATGATTCAATTGACTTAGTTCTGTGCACTGTTTACCACATTAAACTTTAACTTACTGGGGAACTTTCATGATAATACAGACAGACAAGTCATTAGCAGCTAGAGTTATTATATCACAAGGAATATCTTGGGTAAGTGAATCAGTTTCATTTCTACTGCATTAAAATATTTAAAACATTTCTCAGCATATCTTCGTTATGCTTTGCTGAATTTATATCAAATTTGGCATGGAGCTCTATATTTATGACATTCTGAATGAGTTGAATTTAATGTTTTCCATATTGTAATTTTAAGGAGTTATCGCCCTTTATTTTGTGATTTCAGGGATTTATGGCCCCAGATTTCTCATTATCCTGACTTGGTTTTCTGTTGCATAGTAATTAATGCTAGATTCAACCAAAGGTACCTTTGTTATTTACAAGACCTTAAATTAATTGGATTTCCAGGATTCCACATCATGTTTAGAAAAGTTATGACCCCTTATCCATTGATTTTCCCACTGCAATTCACTTTGTTTAAGGTCAGGCTGAACAGTTATAGCAGTCAAGGGCCTTTGTGATGAACTCATTGCAGATGGCTCTAGTTAAAGCAGTATTTTAATTCCCAAATGTGAAATATGACTATATTTTGATGTTAACTGTTTCAAAACTTTATCTTTTCTTTATTCTCAGATCAGACCAATAGCTATGTGAATGGATTGATGAATGGCATAGGTAGTGGAGATAGTGCATACCAGATTCTTGGTCAGCAAGGTGTAGTACAGCAAAATTTGATACCTATCTGTAAGTATAATGTAAAGTTTCTTGACTTTCTTCATAGTCATTAATACCAATTAATCCATCTCTTAAATGGTATGCACTCCTGACACCTGTGGTACATAAAATGCATGTCAAAGTTATTTACCACTACAGAAGTGAATACCAAAAATCATATCGAAATGAGTGTGTACATATATTTTGCTGGCATCTGGTATGATCAGGACTGGATATTAATTGTTAAAATTACTTGCAAACGTTTTACTTAATGTGAGGCAAAATCAAATTGTCAAAAGTATTTTTCATTTGACCAATGAAACTATTGTCAAACCCACATTAAGGACAAATTGAGACATATCTGTTTTTGTTTGAGGTGGCAGTAATAGTTCATTTTGGAGATTGATTGAAGTTTTTCTTCTGCCCATATTCACTTAAACACTTTCTTTTCATACTTTAAATGTTTCGTTACAGTCATCATATATCTTGACCCCCTCAGAGGATTCTGATTATACCTGGTAAGGTCCATCATCAATCAAAAGCAGTTATTCTTGCAACACACACATAATCACATATTTATATGATGTTTGGGTTAAGGTCACAAACAGAAGAGTTGTGATAAGGCTTATGTTGAATTTTCTTGATGCCTTCACTGCATTAGAAGAAGGGAGCTTTCTGTTTTGCTTCAGTCAGTTTACTCACATGGAAACAAGTAGAGTATTGTTAGGCTTTTAGGTAGAGGGTGTTTTTTTTGGTGGTTTTCCATTGATTTTTTTTACACATTCAAAATCTATTGGACTGAGCTTTTTTCACAAAATCCTTGTTAATACAATTTAGCAAAACTACTTGAGGTATGCAGAAATGAAATTTGTTATGTATGTTTGTATGCATATGTAGGTAACCTACAGAGAACTTTTTCAGAGTTTTATAAGTTTTTGATCGGTAGTGGGGACATGTTTTACAAACACAAATCTAGTTTTATTTTGCTTGTATTTCCCTGATCCTTCTTGTAATGTGATGACGCCTATTCCTGTGATGGATTTGCATACAGTATTAAATCTGGGTCAAATTCACAAATAATAAAGATTTGCATCAACTTTTAAAGTGCTGAATGTGTGATATTAACTCTATACTGTAAGCAAACAATGAGTTATTGTGTTTTAAGACAATAATACCTGAGCTGGTATTGAAGTCAGTAGGTGACAGTTTAAACTCACAAGTGGACATGTACTATTACAAATAACAACTGCAAATGTTGTGAACATTTAACTTACATTTTGGGGCATAAACTTTCCTGTGATGTTCATAGGTTGATGTTTATTAACTGTTATCAAATGTTCACCTGTCATTTTTACAAGTTAAATATAAACTTGTGATGAGTATTGAATCTGGTTGAGCAACAAAAAAATATAGTATTTTGTTTAGGCCTATTTGATATATTTCATAAAATAGTAATCAAAAATTTACAGTGAAATACAAAGGTAATTTGTAATTATTACATGTATTTGTACTACATACACAAAAATAATAAAGTTAATGTGTGACTTGATGCTTATAATAAAGTTCAGACCTCAACAATAATTATGGGGTTTTGTATCATATACAGTAATGAATAAACAGGCAATTTAAAAGAGTGCAGTTTTCATTTCTTTTCTTAAAAGTTTCAGTACTGAATTATCATGAATGACAAATTTATATTGCATTTTATAGGTTAATGTTTTGGTGAAAGTCTTTAGGGGTATTTTATAGGTTAATGTTTTGGTGAAAGTCTTTAGGGGTATTTTTTATACTATCTTGCGGTCTTCACAGAGTTGCATCTAGGATGCATGATCATGAAAATTCTCTTCCTCCTTTATCCGTTTTAAGATGTGAAGCAAAGGGGTTTTTTTTCTTATTTGGGGAAAATTGTGCACAATATAATTATTTTCATGAAAAATGCACACAAAAAATAATTTTTTGTTTTTAATTGAGTCCAAGCTGTCACTCAGCAGATATGTTGTCCTTGTGTTGTTGTGAATGATGTCACATTTCCAGTGTGATGCTTGTTCACTTTTGATTGGTTACTAAGAAATGTCAGGAGAGTTCAATGCAGAGGCTAGCTTGGTGGGACAATGCATTAAAACAACAGTCAGTTAAAACTTTTTCCCTAATTTTACCTGTAATTATTCTAATAATAGTACAGATATTTCTATCAATAGCCAAGACTGAACAGACAGATTCTTCTGAGTATCCACTATCAAGAAAAATCATGATTTGAAACAAAGTCAAAATCTTAAAAACACATTCATGACAGCTATCAAGTTAGCCTGGGTACATTTGTCAATGTATGTCTCTTTTGCCATTTTGTTCTTTTCATTTCATTCCCTCACTGAAAATCCTTGAAAATATATCATTAATTAGTGGAGCTCTATTGAGATTATGGTGATATCAACACCAGGGAACGTATGAGGTGCTTTCTGTTATAATTATTTCAATTAAATGCTACTTAACACATGACCTTTACCATATCCAAAATGAAGCAGTGATGTCACATGCATGTGTTTTTATGTAATTGGATCATCCATTGAAATAAAATCCAAAGTAAAAATGGTGTTTTTCCACACCAAACCCTCCCCTTTTCCACACCATACCCCCCTTTTCCACACCATACCCTCCCCTTTTCCACACCATACCCTCCAATCACTATGTTGACCCCCATTTCTTCCATTAAAAAGTTAGTGTTAGGACTGGTTGGCCTGGTGTCAGGATAATGTAACATGGGTGGAACATGATGCTAAATGTCTACAGCATAATGTCCCAGTACTAGACGCCACTATAAATTGCCACACTGCAGACATCATAGTGATATGACAGAAAAAAATTGTTAAAGCTACCTTACAAATCCAAAACACATGTACACACACATACAAAAACAAAACACAGACACATGCATCAAGAACTACTTTGTTCTACAGCAAAATTTGACATGCAGACCCAGGCCATCAAGTCTTCTACTTGAATTAAAACATAAATTAACTGCTTTGCAAAAGTTTTCTTTTAAGTAGTTTCTGCTTGCTTTTAAAGATATTGAAAATTGCACAAACAAATAGATAGCTTAGTTCTTCTAGTGACTTACTCATTCATGAAGATGTGATACAGATTTAATTATCCCAATTCAGGTTTCAGTTTCACTGTGCAGTTTGTATGATTTTTGTTTCACTGTGTCCTGTACTCGAGGCTTGGGATCACCCAGTGTTTTAAATGTAAGATTTGGGAGTCCTTTAGTAATCACCTTTTCTGTCAATTTATCTGCAGATTTACACTCTTGTAGTCATCATAACTCTGCAACCTATGCACATTTGTAGCCTATAATATGTTGATGCATCTTTAAAATGTTAAATCATTCCAGGTATAATTTTGATGTAGCTGTTGCATTTTTACATGCCCATAATGCATAGCAGATTAATGTTATGATAGCCATCCAGTAGTTTGGTTAGGTCTCTTATTGCACCAAAATGTACTGGCTACCAGTATTTTATTTAAGTGGCATGGTTTGTAAGTCTTAACTATATCATATCATTTTATATTATGTGTAAAATACTTTGTTAATTTAAAATATAATCATGTATAGTCCATATGGCATCACTTGTCTGGCCAAAATTTGTTATTTCAAATGATTGTGAGCCAACTTTATTTAGTCAGAAGTAATTTGTTTCTACATTTTTTAAGGTGTGGTTTAAGTTTTTGCCTGATACTTCGGAATTAAGCATTCTGGTAGTGATTTTGCCAGTATGCCCTCGCAGGTTTTGTGAAAAATAGACAACAAGATTTGCATAAAAGAAACTTGATGCACCAAAAGTTATGTACACAAAATATGTACATGTTACATTTTTATGCTTTGACCATATTGTTTAATTATTCCTTTGTTTTGAAAACTAACAAATCTATTTTTATTGCACTGGTCACACTGCACATGCTCTGTATTTTCTGCCATTCTTGTAATCCCATATGTTTGTATGAAAAAGCTCTGGATCAGCTGAATATCCATAATGTTTGAGAACTAAAGAGCCAGTATATGCATGTCTCTTGGAATAATGGTCTGATGCCCTTCTGAGCAACTCGGACTCCCCAGAAAGTGAAAGTTTTGATGAACTATTGCATTCCACAGTGGCAGAAAAAAGCAAAACATTGTTTCAACCTCCAGAAAATGCTAGAAAGGTGAAACTTTGCAAAGACCGATTTCATTGTTGCTTCATATAAAATTGTAAACTTCTCATGCACTGTATGTGCTGAGGAATTGAAGAGGAGAATCTATTAGTAATAATGGTTATTTATGTGGCTTTTCATGAAAATAACATGTAGAATATCTCATTGAGGTTGGCCAGTTTTATATACAACATAGACCACGGTTTCAAAATGAACGGTATTAAGGGTGCCTTTTTGTCAAATCTGGTTGAAATGCTGCAATGGAGGAATTGGCACATATGTGTTGGTCACTGAATTTAATAGTATTATTTATTGATGTGATTGCCTGCTAGTGAGAGCTAACCTGTCATGTCAAGCATGCAACTGCAGTGCTGGTTCTTCCCATTCATTCAGCACACGAAGTTGTGCTATTTGAATGTGTAATCCTATTTACTAGTTGTTCTTTAACATTTAGTTCAAATTAGCATAAAAATATGTCATTTTGTCTTGTTGCTTGCATAATATTTCAAATTTAGGGGTAGTCGATGTGCATCAGACTATATACATGTACCTTTAGTGGGCTCATCATGTGTCTCCATGCATTTATAAAGTTGTCATGGTCTTGAAATGAGCTTGGTAATATATGTTATTGACAAAGCTAAAATTATCTTGTTGCATGACTTCAGGAAAGCATAGCCCTTTGCCTGTTGATGTCAGGACTTTAGTATCACTTTTCAGCAGTGGAATGACGGTGATAATTATGTTAAGGTTCTGCATCTAAGTGTAAAAATGTTGCATATGTTCTTCATCAGTTGCTGTATTCTAGTGAAACTTCCTGGATAATTGTCCTCAAACTATCAAACAAGCGTATAATGGCCTTGAACTCCTAAATAGTTGAAGCTGGGCTATGAAATATGCATGAATGAATGATAGTTCTGTGAGTGTAGATTGTGCCAACACTTTTGGAACTTTTATCAGGCCCCAGTGGGTTGTGCTGGGGGATAGGGTGGATATTAGATAACTCTAAAATATCTCCCAAGTTGTATGTTTCATGTATTTTGAGAATTTCCATATGTAATTAGTGAACCAATTGTCAATACATATCAACCTGTGTGATGCAGAGGGTTATTTACCTAACTGCTGGAAGTAAGTTGAAACTGGTCCACAACAGAGAAAGTGTGGAGATTCACACCCAACAACCACTTTGTTCTCAGATTGTATTTTACATGCAGATGACTTTTCTCATGTTTCAATGAATAATCTGTGTTCTTTAGGATTGAATCTCACAAATACTTGCTATGGTGTCAGTGTAAATAAAAACATCATGTAGCTAATGTTGGGTTCATTAATACCATCAGGGACTTGATCTGTGGGTTTTAACTTGGAAACTTTTGAGATCTCCATCTTATAAGCACATCAACACTTTTGGTCATGTAAAGACAAATTCATTCATGTAACTAAAACTGGCTGTATGATCCATCCTTAACTCTCCTAAGAGACTTTGACCCTTGGGTCAAATAGTTGAAAACTGTGGATCCCCACTCTATAACCACATACATATACTTGCTGGCAAGAAAAGACAAAAACACATACCCAATTGATGTTGCCCCATGGGCAGTCCTTACTATCAAGGATCTACCTGTAAAGGTTTTCTGGACGGAAGTCAAAACAGGGAACCACAGGAATTGTGTTTACAAACACAGAATCCTATTAGTACTGTCAGAAGTTTTTACTTGGATATTTAGATATTTCTGTCCCACTTATGTTAGCAAATTGCTATGTGATTGTCATTGATAAGTGAGTCACTGCTTTACATGGAACTCTTGTTTAAAACTGATTGGATGTTTGAGTGAGCGAGTTTCTGATGTGTACATTATGAAATTTATTTTCTCTGATTTTCTTTGATTATGCAAAGGCAGATAAATTTTCTCATGCAAGGTGCATAATGTGATATCTCTCATTGTAGCCAGTGCTGCACCGATTAACCCAGGAAGTATCCCCAGTGTATTGAATCTGGTGTCTCAAAGCAATGCCAATCGAACCTCAATAGGCGGTGGAATCAGTCCAATCAATTTTACACAGAGCCAGCCACAGGTTCGTGTAAGTTCTGCTTTGCTTTCAGCCAGTATCTTCAATACTGAGCTGTGAAGCCTATTAACTGATTAGTATTAGCAGATTGTGAGGCCTACTTTTTATGACCACACAATGGTTGTGTGGGGATCTTGATTTGGTCCTGTCCGTCCATCCTGAGAACCTTCTTAATGACTTGTACAAAAGCCACTCTGTATAGAAGAATGAAATCTGGCATATTTGTATGCATATATTAATGACCTGATTACATTTTCAGGCCATCTTAAGAATTTGTTACAATTACAATTTTTTAAAAATGTTTTAAACTTATTGGAATTTATTTTACAAAAGCTTTGTGGCAGTTAACCAAAAACTTCTTGAGATAATGTGAAATTGGTAGGCTTATTTGCTTATAGAAGTTTATGACCGGTAAAGATTTTTGTGCCATTCAAGCAATTTTTTAGATTTTAAAAAAGACCCATTTTTAAGTGCGCCAACATGATAAAAAGGAGGGTAATTCCCCACTCAGACCTCATTGCTGTTCTTGACCTCCCTTTTACCATCAAATGCCATTCTAGTGCTTCCCAACTGCCCTCAGTCTTTCTAGCCCCTACCTACTACCATCAGTGCCTTTAAAGCCCCACTGTGCTACCCTCAATACCTTCAGACCACTACCCTCTATGTCTTTCTAATGCTTACCTCAGTGTCTTTCAAATCCCTTTTCTCAGCTTCTCATAAAATCACTTAAACATCTTAAACCTTATTTTTCATTTCACTTTTTTTCTGTTTATTTATAATAAAAAAAAACCTATTAATGTGCATTTGTCTGTTTCTTTATAATGAAATGATAATGTTTTTTATTGGCATGACATTTGTTTTGTTTGTTTTTTTTTTTAAGAAAATACCATTTGTTCCCATAAGTACTTTTTTAAAAACATGTTCCTTTTTTAAAAGTGCCCCTCTTCCACTCTGTATTGGAAATTCCTGAGTACTTCTTTCTATATAGCCCTTTATTAAAAAATTTTAAAAACAAAACCATGTTGGCCTGATCAGTCAAAAACTACTAGAGATAGACAAATTGAAATTTGTATGGCATTTACATACATAGATGGCATTGTTAGATTTTCCGATCATTTACAGCTATATTTCCACTTTTAATACCACTTTGTCCTTGACTTTTTGAAGGACAGAAATATTAGCATAAATAAGCAAAAGCCACTTGGGGTAAACACATGAGATTTGATATGTCTATTTGTATTCACATTTAGATTACCATATTAGCTTTGCAGACTTTCATGATATTTCTGGTTTTCTTGAGTATTAATTTTTTACTTTTTGAACAATACTTTTTTGGACAAAAATCATGTTTGTTTAATTAAAGGTTAGATATAAAAAAATGTAAGTTTTCCCATTTCATTGAACATGAAGTGTATATGAAACTGTTTCTCCAGTAAAATTTTCTCCAAATTGAATTCCTGAAATTTACTTTTGAAATTAGTGAAGAGAATTTACTGTTAATTTTAGTGAAGAGTTTAATGGCTGCATTATAATGGCTGCATTATGGCCCTTGACAAAGGCTCCATTTATCAATCTGGAATCAGCTGAGCAGTCATTAATGTAGAGGTAAAATGATTGCATGCTCATTCTCAAATGAAAGCAATAGGAATGGTGAGCAGTTTGCTCAAGGATATATACTCTTCTCATGCATGATGGAAATAGATCACTGATAAATAAGGGATACAGCTCCTCAGAAAATAGTGTGAATATAGTGATGGGACAGCATGTCTATTACTGATGACAGTAATACATATTGAGTTCACTGCCGTTAACTAGAAACTGCTAGAGTAGTTGCTTGTACAAATTTATAAATTGAATCCAACTGTAAGTCAAAAAGGGCAAAAATTATGGGAACTCGAATATTTTTTCTGTAGATGCATTATTAGAATTTAACCATAATACACCACTCTCTCGATAACTCGCGAACCCGCTTTTAATGCAGTGTCCGGCATGGCTACCAATTTTGTTCTTAAGGAAAATATATTTTAAAATGTGTTAAACATGAAAACAGTCGTGATAAGAAATTGTAAATTGGCAAATTTAACCTTGATACATAGTTTGTTTTTATCATTGAAAATGGTGATTACCATATTTTCCAGGGTATAAGTCGCTACTTTTTTCGGGGTTTTTTTTCTTCTTAAAAATGACGTGTGCGACATGTGCAGGAGTGACTTATACGATAAATACATTTTTTAACAACTGTGACTGATGCACAGTGATGCTGTGCTTTAGCGAAATGCATCTGCCGGTATACGGGCAAGCCAATTGCTGGAAACTTATATACAGTACACGTAAGTATTAGACTAAAAGATTATCAAATTAAATAGTCAAATAATATTTAATTATATATGTGTTAAAATTTGTTGTTAATAAATTAAAAAAATATTGAAATAACGATTGCCATTGTATTTCCTTTATTATTCGGCATGTACATCTTAGAATCTTTCTGTCCCTAAATTTAGTCATAAATTTCAGCACATTTTCCCACCCAAGCTGCTGTCAAAGTCCTTTGAACTTGCCGCCCAGCTATTGCGTCAAGTTCTTTTGATGTACTCAAATAAATACAGAATGCAGAACTGGGATTATTTTGTTATTTTAAACAACGAATTATATCACTGTAAAGCGTTTCTGAGACCTCTGTTATCACTTCATAATTTACTTTAATAGTAGTGTATAAAAACACAATCATTTTTTCGGTTGGTTTTGCAATGGCTTGTTATAAAAAAACATAGCATGAATATTTCCTCTGATGATTGCTCTAGTTTTAAAATCTGGATTAAGCCAAGACTGGCTTCATGGAGAGAACTTCAAAGTACCAGTAATTAATAAAAAAAAAAAAAATAACTGGAAGGCTGGTGAACGGTTTCAATTGTTAGGTGAATTCACAATGTCTTCATTAATGTATTAAAATCACTGTAGTGTATAAAGTGCCTTTGAAGTTCGCTTGGGTTGTGGAAATGACTGATATATAAATACGTACCGTTCATACAATGGAGCATTAATAAAATATAGTTTCACAATAACGTATGATTTAAAATAGTTATATTAGCGTAAGTCAATAAGTTTTATTTTAAATAAAATTCATGCCATTTATCATGGCACCAACAACTAGTAAAAATATGATGCAGAAGTTAAACGTCATAGCATTTGCGAAAGAAAACGGAAATCGTGCAGCAGAAAGAAAATTCAACGTAAGCGAGAAGATTGTGCGTTACTGGCGTAAAAAAAAAGAGACGAGATAAGGTCAACAAAAAAAAAACAAGAAGGGAAATCATAGTGGCAAAGCAAGTTGGCCAGTTTTCGAGGAGAATCTACGAAAATGGATTGTGGAACAGCGTGCTGCAGATCATGGACTTTCAACAATTCAAATACGACTCAAGGCAAAGTCAAAGTCTATTGTAATACTAACTTTTATAACTCGAAAACAATTGTATAATATTTTTTACACAAAGTTGGAAATTACCAAGTCGGATGCAATGGCCGGCGGTATCAAAGACATGATTATGGTAAGTGCGGAGGAGCGACTTATATGGTGGAAAATACGGTATTGCCTGTAAAGATAGAATCCATAGTGTGAAATTTGCATTTTTTCAAAATGTGAAGTGATATTTCTCAAACGTGTCACAAACCGCAAGTGTTATCGTGTTTTATGCCATTTTAAATTTTTAGACCCATTAAATTCATGCTGGTAATGGTTAAACCTTGTGAATTTTTTTTCTTCCATTTTACTTCTACCGCAATAAAAATCTACACATCGTTTGATCAACATTTGTGTCGATCTTTTGTATTTTAAAAAACTCCGTCCACTTTGGATCAAGCAATAAAATTAGCATGTATACCATTCACCACAAAAGTAAGTGACGTGATACACAATGTGTGAAGTACATGTGCTAAGCAAACGGAAACCAGGAGGAATAATGTTTAGATGATTTCCTCAAAATACTGTAAGTTATCCTGAAATTAATGTTACTCTATGAGGAAAAACTAAACAAAGTACACCGATATGAAAAGATATTTATCCACTGTTAATCTTAGCGCGATTATTAATCGAGTATTCAACATGCCAAGCCACCACCCCCTTTTCTCTATGTGTCAATCCCATTGTTATGTTTGTTATAGGTCCCTTGATAACTCGTGCCCCTGCTTATATCGCGGTCGATGTTTTTGGACCCCAATGTCCGCAAATTATCGAGGGAGTGGTGTATGTGCAAAGTATGATAGTGATACAGAAAAACTACTTTTTTGACACATTTGTCTTTCTATTGTATCTTGGCATCTGTCTTGTAATGACACATTTCTAGTCATATACCATAAGGTGAAGTGAATTGTTATCTGGCATGTATAGTTTCCAAATGTTGTGGATGGCTTGCTGGTAGGCTGTTGACAAAACCTGTAGAATTGGTGACTTAAAGGAAAAAGACATGATATTTACACAATAGCATTAGTTTTACAACCAGATTTGGTTGATGGTTAGCACTTGTTGTGAGGAAGAAACCAGTTGATTTAGGAGTCAAAATTTTGAAAGCTGAGGTCACAGTTTGAAAGAATAAAATGCCTTCACTACAATAGAATTAAATCTATATCACAGATCTGGACACAAACTAAATCTTTTTGATGACTTGCACATGGGGTAAGAAAGAAACACAGGTTTTAGGGTTAAAAGAATACTAGAGTTCCTGAAAGAAGACAGATAGTTTCTATAAGTTCAATTCTCGACCATGAAGTTTTACCAGAGTTTGTGGATGACTTAAACATTGGATAAAAAAGAAGCCTATTGATTATAAAACAGGTTACAGCATGGGATGAAGGTGTGCTGAAATTGTGTTGCTCTGACCTGTTGCCCATGATATATTCAACAATGCTTTACAATTTTGTTCAGATCCAGGTTGTCACACCTAACGGAATATATTTACTGATACCAAACTTGCAGTGTATTCTTATTTGGAGGAAGGTGTGTTGCAAACTAAAACTGGGTAGTTGTGACCAGCTTCACTTATTTTATTAAACATTATCTAATAATTTCTTTCTTCACTAATCCCAATAATTTCACATATTTCCACTAAACTTGCAGTGTGGTCATATCCAAAATATTTTTCAGCTTATGTCAGAGTCAATGCCTTATCCTTTACTGTAGAAGTCATCCATAATCAAAATTAAATTCTGTACATAATCAAATTTCTTAAAATAGATGGAGAAGTAATCAGTAAAAGATTTATGTGGCAAAGATGTTATTGGCTAATTCTGGATTGTTACTCCAATGTAATGGTTTTGTTGATCAATGTTTTTTAAATTGTGTATAACAAGCATGCCCAAAGTGTGTAATTAATGAAGACAATGAAAATTTACTTTATTGTGACATTTGCATGTTGATGGGAGACATAGTTTAAAGAATTGAAAAATTTGTCATATTTTTGTGCCCACTGTGACATATAGGGCATATAGTATTGTGCCCACTGTGACATATAGTGCATATAGTATTGTGCCCACTGTGACATATAGGGCATATAGTATTGTGCCCACTGTGACATATAGGGCATATAGTATTGTGCCCACTGTGACATATAGGGCATATAGTTTTGTGCCCATTGTGACATATAGGGCATATAGTATTGTGCCCACTGTGACATATAGGGCATATAGTATTGTGCCCACTGTGACATATAGGGCATATAGTATTGTGCCCACTGTAACATATAGGGCATATATTATTGTGCCCACTGTGACATATAGGGCATATAGTTTTGTGCCCACTGTGATGTATAGGGCATATAGTATTGTGCCCACAGTGACATATAGGGCATATATTGTGCCCACTGTGACATATAGGGCATATAGTTTTGTGCCCACTGTGACATAGGGCATATAGTTTTATGCCCAATGTGACATACAGGGCATATAGTATTGTGCCCACTGTGACATATAGGGCATATATTATTATCCTTTTCCATCTGTCACACTTAGATTGTTTTAGGCATTATCAAGGGGCATCCATGTTTAGAATATCACATGATGATTCAATAATCAGTAGTTAAAATGAGAAATTGCTTTTATCTTGGATTACTGAAAACTCTTTGCCAGGAGAGTCAATCTCTTGGAAGGAATCTTGCTTAGAGATTTGTAGTCCTTATCAACAATATTCAGATTTTTACGTAGTATGTTACTTGTATTTTATTAGTCCTTGAATGAACTTGATTTTAAGTATTCCATATCTAGTATTCCACATCATGTTGAGGAGTCGTGACATCAGAAATCAGATCTTCTCTAGACATAAATTTTCCAGGGCCCCGAGTGGCCAAGTGGTCTAAAGCACTGTCGTTTATGGATCACTGTCTGTGTTGGTTCAAGTAAGATTTGGCAAATGTGGATATGTGAGAAAGTTTGCCAGTTGCTTCTTGTGGGTCAGTGGTTCTTTCTGGTGATTCCCTGTTTCTTCTTCCACCATTAATACTGGCTGCCATGTATAGCCTAACATATGCTGAAAAATGGCGTTAAGCCCAACAATAGCAACATAAATTTTCCTGTTTATGATCACAAGAAGCATATTGTAGTTAGCATGATATGTGATGTGTGTGCAATGCCATCTAAATACTGCATTTCTAAATATGAATCACATATTTAATAAAGAAAGCAAGCTATGAAAAGGATGCTTTATTGATTATCTCTGGACAACAAACATACTTTCAGGTTTCTTAATTAGGATTGGAGTAGGTTTTGTGCATTATCATTCCACATTTCTAACACTTTTTTTACATAGAGGAAAATGTCTTAAGTCACCATGAACTGGTATGCTTATGCACTCCACATTGCTTAATTGTAATCCACATTAATTGTTAAGAATGAAATGCCATCTATACTCGTTTACAAGTTCAAATGCAAACTGCGCAGACCAAGAGCGGCCATCATAGAATGCATTGGCAGATCTAGGTCAGTGCAGTTTGTTAAGAGTGATCAATAGAACAAATAGCATAGACTTTGTTTTGCAGACACAGTATGCAGTTTAACTTAACTAGTAAGCAGGTATATTTTTAGATCTTAAGGTGCAGTTCATACAGTCCATGCTGAGATTGTTACTGGTTCTGTGACTCTTTCGTCAGGTCCGGTATGGAGTAGAAAATGCATTTATCTGAAAAAACTGACAGGACACAAAAAAATGAGTGAAATTGGGTTATTATACCTTATCTACTTAGTGTCTTGTTCAATCAACCAGTGATATGAATGATAAGTTTTGTAAAAAAAAAAAAACAAGAGGTAAATCTCAGAATATTTGATGTCAGAGGGTGAAATTGGACAATTTACCAGGTATTAGTTGAGAAGTGCCTTGATAATTTATTATCCATAATTCAATGTCACTATAAAATCCTAACCTGTTGCAGCCTATATTTTTTTTCAGAACGTGATAACTGGAACAATGAACCACTATCCAGTCAGCAGCCAGTTCATGATTGGAGACTATGTTATGCCTGGCAGTGGTCTAATCAGTCACACACAGACATGGAAAAGTGATTCTGCCTAACACCAGACTGATGTGAATCCTTTCCGTCACTTTCAACTTGCATCCAATGAATATGTATATCAATGAATAGAAAGATGAATGAACAATATATAAATACATTTTATCTTTATTATCATAGATGTAGAACTAACTACTGTAATCATATTCTTACTATTATTTGATCTGCTATGCTTTGAACATATAGTGTGTTAGTTTTATAACACACTGTGTTAACATTTATACATTGGAAAAAATTAGATATGCATCGCAATGAAGACAGAGTGAACACAACTTGCAGATTTTCCACAGATTGCAGATCTTTATCAGAGTTTTCATATTTGTGGTGGAATTGACAATTTGGAAACTTGTCTGGTTATTTTTGGAATTTCTTTTAACTTGATATATTTTTGCTTTGCATTCTATCAGTGAATAGAAAATTTAACCTGGTTTTGAAGAAACTACAGTTAATGTAAACAGATGTAGCAGTGAATAAATGATGTGGCCTGTAGAGTTAAAGGTGTGAAGATGGAAAGAAACTAAATGCACCATGATGTCACAAAACGGAATTCATGTTCAGAGAAGATATTTTTAAGTAATGTAATTTTTTTTTTCATTCAGTAACTTTTTCATTAGTTAAAACCAAATTATTTGAAGCCTTGAATTAAAAGATTTTAGTCCGATTCTGTCACAGTTTTTCCAAGTGATGGCTTCAGTTTGTTTTTTGCCCTTGTATGAATGAAACAAACTTTTGTTGGTTGCACCATGTTGGCGAAGGCATCGATGTCTTGAATACATTTCTAGTAGCCCTGTGGTCACTCTTTAAAGATCTACTGTGTAAAGTGGCTTTAAGAAAAACAATAGACATCGGAGTGATTTCATGGATATAGAACAGGTGCACAAGTATAATGTAGATTTATCATGTCCTGAGCAGTTATATTTTGTTCCAGGCAATAATTTATAATATTGGGTTTATGTACAGTGTTTATGTCTTGCTCAGTTTGTCACAGAATGTAACTATTACAAAAACATGATTAAAGCTGCAGTGTTTTCATGTGTAAATGGGGAAAGAAAAGGTAACTCAGTCGGTTGAGCAGTGGAATCGTAATCCACTTGTTGCAGGTTTAATGCCTTCCTGAGCCATCTCGTGTAAGCTGGCTCTATGTGTACATAGGAAAGACACTTAGCTCCTATTGCCAAGGCATGAGATATAGCCAATAATGTGTTAAAACAAGTTTTTCCTCCTGCCCCACCCCCTAGAAATATTTTTTTCTTTAGATTTGTTTATTGCCAATCAGTGTTCACAAAATTAGTAAGTATGTAAATAAACAAAAAAGACTCAGGGATTCAGGAACAACCCATTCCAATCAAATAATATGTATTTAGTGTTGATTATAAGGTGCAGGAATGTGAGATTTCTACTTTTTTCATAATTGTTACAAATTAAGCCACATGTTGAACCAATAGAATCACTTATAGTTCAGAGTAGGCAACTGTATTGAGTTTTTGCATGCATGTTGTGATTTATTATACAGTGGGTCCTTAGGTAGGACTCTGAAAGGGGCCAATAATCCAGCAATCAGATTGGGTAGGGCAGGCAAAGGTTGGTAATATCATAGAGTCGTGTTTGATCCTATTGTCTGCAGGCAGAAAACTGTCAAAGAATCGAAAAGCAATTTTGCATATTTTTGTAAGAGTTCACAAAGAAAAATTTCTAGAAAATTCAGAAATTATGACTCCTTCTGAGAAAGGCAGTTAATTTTTGCCAAATCAGACAACTGGATCTGAGATGGGGAAGCAGGTTGTAATTTTATGATTCTTTAGCAGCTGAGATTCCACAGTCATTGCAGAAAGTGAAATATGATCGCATGTTTCATTCAAGTGGACAGAAAAATAGCTATTCTTTTAGAAAAACAAAGTTTGATTTATGTACCAAGTATAACAAAAATAATGTGTTCACAGTAGGATGTAGAAATAACCAAACTAGTACTGTGGACAGACAAGTTTGCATAATAAGTAAGAGATTGACATCAATTAATATCATTTATAAGGGAATCAAGTATTGATGAATTTTATTTGACTTTACTCACCAAAGTCAAGAAATGATTTGGCCTACTTTTAAAGTTTCATTGATTGATTTGGACCCATTTTGAAAATTACTTAAAACAACATGGTATATTTCTATGTATGATTTAAGAGAACAGCTTGGTTGGATTTTTCTTTTACTTCATTCCAAGTGGATGATCGCATCAAATTTGGCATTGCTGGGAAAAGGACAGAGTTGAAAAGCATTGGTTGTAAAAAGACAATACAGACAAATATTTCTTTAAAATACATTCTTTACCAACAGAAATTTTAATGATTACCATTTTATTTGAATAGTTTTAAGTAAGCCAGTGCAGAGTTTCTTGGTCACTAAAGATCCTACAGTAGCATTCTGTGTACTTGTCATATGACCACTCCGGTGGCCTAGTGGTTTAGAGCGTCCGCCACAGATGGGGGAGGTTGTGGGTTCGATCCCTGGTCGAGTCATACCAAAGACTTTAAAAAATGGTACTTACAGCTACCTCATTTGGTGCTCAGCATTAAGACGTTAGTGTTAGGACTGGTTGGCCTGGTGTCAGGATAATGTGACTGAATGGGACATCATGCTACATGTCTGTGGCATGATGCCCCAGTGCTAGAAATCACTTCAATCTGCCACACTGCAGACATTGGTGACAGTATGCCATGTACACACTTACATTGCAGCCCTAACCGTAATTTATAGCATATTTTTGACTTGATTTGGGTCTGTAACAAAGGGTACAGCATTTCTGTGCTAGTTTTATTTCTTTAGTCATGCTCAAGATTGATATAAGTCTATCAATTCTTCTGTTTGGCATCAAAACCTTGGTTAAACTTTGGGTTCAGCTCCATTTTTCTTACATTATTGTTTGCTGTTATATTTTTAAGAAAAACATGATCATTGTGACCTCTAATTTACTCTACAATCATCTTCATTGACGTTTCAATTCAGTTTTGTGTTTAATTTACTCTACAATCATCTTCATTGACATTTCAATTCAGTTTTGTGTAGTTTCTTGATAAGTAGATGCATATAATGTCAAATTGATCCCATTTTGTCTTCATGTGCCTACATATTAAACAAGTGTTCTGCTGAAAAGTGTCAAGAAACTCTGCAAATTGCAAAAGATTGCAGACAACTGGAGCATGAACTATAGGTCACAGTAACATCATTTTAGGAATGATGGACAGTAGATAAGCATCTTTTGCAAACAGCTTTCTGTCCATTTAGGTAAATTTCTGTTGAGCGAGTTTTGCAGTGATGTAATTTAAAGTGTTAAGTAACAGCATCAATACTTTGGTGGTAGAAAATACGTTTCCCAATCATAATACATTAGAACTACTACTACCTTGCCAATCAATGGCCGAGTGAGCTAAAGCGATGACTGTTACAGATCATTGCCATCTCACCTCTGTCTGCTTGAGTTCGAGTCCAGGCTCAGCTAATGTGGGTAAGTGAGAAAGCCTGCCAGTAGCTTCTCATGGGTCAGTGGTTTTTTGGGGGGTTTTCCAGTGTTCTCCCTCCACCATTAAAACTGGCCACCATGGCCTATCTTGTGCTGAAAAATGGTGTTAAACCCTATAACAATAACAAAACCTTGCCAATCCAATCCTCCTAGCTAAAGTGAGCTAAACTTTGTCTACTGACCTATTTGGCAGTCAGGCAGTGATCTCCCATTTGGATATTAGACTTTGTGGTGATGCCCAAGACCATATCATTTACTACTGGAGCAGAAGGCAAGCTTTCCATGGATGTTACTGTGGGAAGGCCAGAATGGTGTATGTCCATGATGATTGGATACATATTCTTGAAGAAACATTTTCCTAGAAAAAAAGTGCGTTTTTTAAAAATATATTACACAATCATAATACCTTAGGAGACTAGATAAGAGGTGGAGGGTACAACCCCTTACTCCAGTGATACCATCCCCTAAGGTATATTAGGCAGCTTCTAGGTAAACCGACTGGAGGGGACTCAATCTGTCAGGGTGCAGCTTCAAATCAGGGAAAAATTTTGCCCCCACTGCAAATCCAGCAGTTGTGAAGCCATGTCTTAAGAAGCTGAAGGGATGACAGGTTGAGCTGCAGATACCGACCAGATCAAATTGGGCCTTTTGGGATGATGGCTTTTGGAGATGGAAGCAAAAGAATGTGGGCTTTAATTTCCATCCTAAAGCCAAAATGTCGGTTTTCAAACTTCTCTTGAGGGATTATGGTTGGATAAGCATTCTTGAAGAAACATTATACTAGGAAAAATGTGTATGGTCCAAATCTGCATGGTGAATTTTTATACAAAGTAGAAAGTAGCAAAGGTGAACAGATGCATGCCTAGTGCCAGACAATGGACCATGTGTGATCCTTTTTGACCTTTTATCTGGTCAGCTAGAATTTTTCTTCCTAAAACTTTTTAAAAGATATTGTTACGATTATCTACCTGCATCAGTTCATCTGTTAATCATTTTATTTCTACACAACTTGATTCATTTCTCCATTGTAAGTGACTTAAATTTGGAGCCAGTAAGAAACCTATCAATTTTGAACTCCAACAGTCAAGACCATCAGACTGAGAGAAAATAAAATCTTTCAACACAGTACCTTGACTTGTATATCTTCACCAAACTCTGTAAATTACTTGCATTTGAGATTTTTAAAAGAGACAATTGAATTTAGAATCATAAGCCATGGTCACAGTCACTCTAAAAAGCTAAATGGTTTCCATGCAATATTTTAAGTGTTTATATCACCTACTTTAGTCCAACTTTGTGACTAGCTTGAATTTGAGGAAATCATTTTGAAATGATTGGTCAAGTAACAGGAAATGAGAGTTCTATTAGCATTGAACTGCTTTAAAAAGGTTTATAAAGTACCAATTAAAGTACCAAAAATGAAGAATTGTCCAAAACATTTAGAAGATGAAACTTTCTAATAAATGTAAACAGATGTACAACAAGATAAGATCTAAATGTTTGTAAATAGTCCACCCTGGAGGCCAAATCATTAAATGCTTACTGTTGCAGGCTGTAAGAACAGTTCCTTATCACTAATTACGCATCTTGATTAAAATGAATATTTTGAAAGGGACTGCCTACATGGCTGCACAATGTCAAGGACTGAACTGCAGGTTGGAAATGCCTGTTCCAAAGCAGAGAAAGGTGCCATGCATACAATTTATTTCTTAGCTTAAATGAATGACTGTTGCAACTTAATCATCACAAAGAAAGAAGACCAAGTTTCAAGATGTTCCTGGTAATGTAAGGAAAATACAGGAAAAATGTTAGATGCTGACGAGTTTTGATGAAAGCAGTCAACAGGAAAGTGATAAATAGGACAGATATTTATACATTTAATTGGTTTCAGAATCATGAAATTATTTTTGAAGAACCTGCCACAAGCACCATTCTCAAGTAACAAAAGAGACAATATTTTTTGTAAATGTATCTGTTGAAAAAGTTGTTGCAGGTATGACAGCAAAAGGTTGCACATCTTGGCATAACAAGGATATTTCATTCTGATAATTCTGAAAATATTCATGCATCCAATCTCGTTACCTGCTTGATTAAAAAATTACCTGTGCATTTGCTTTATAGGATAATGTTCCCAGTCCTTTCTATCAGATCTGGAATTGGTTTTATGAACCAGGTCTGAGAAGTTATGTTTGGACACTAATTATATTAAAAGTAGATCTGTATGGACACCAGTGTTTGAAAAGAAAGAGATATTAAATGTACAAACTTTAGGTGGTGAAGATGTAGGCAGCATATACCTAACAACAGATGTATGTCATAGCTGGAGAATACCTGCATTCATCTTGTTAGCTCTATATACTGATTGAGAAAAGTATTTGACTTGATTTATTGATCAATGGTAAAATCACAAAATGCCTGGAGTTATCTATTTTGTTATTATTTACTTTCACTTTGAACAAGTTGCAATGAATGTTAATTTGACCAACATACAAACTGCTTCATTTAATCTGAACCTGTCAAAATGAATCTCAAGTGTATGTAATAAATTCAACAAAAAAAAACCAATCTTTATTTCATCAACCTGATAATTTCATGTCATTTCTACATGTACATTTTTTTTCTCACAAGCAAAACATCTTTACTGACCAACTCTTTATCAAGGGCCCACCTTTCTGTTTTACAGTAGACACTGATACAGCCTTTTAGTGGTCACTGACAACAGAGAAGGTGAACAGACCATTTTGCTGGAGACCTTATTTATGAAAAATAAACCTAACTATGAAAATGAAATCTCAAGGTCAATAACCTTAAACCAAAATCTCTGACCTTGAGATTTTTCTAATTGGGTTAGCTTATCTCATTACTTTATCTCTGACTTTTTGTTTTGTTTTTAGGCATGTATATTTTACATGCTGGTCACTCAACATTGGGCTTTCACCTTCTCTGCTGCTATAAATTAAACAGCCAATATAAATATTATTAATAATTGAATATTAGAGAACCACATTCAGCTATATTAGCTTGAGAGCAATTAGGGGTAATTAAAAATATTTACTTGTTTGTAATTCTGTTGAGCAACAATTACAATCACATCAGGAATCTTGAGTCAAATTTGAAAAGGATACAAAACAATTTAAACCGATTGTTGAACCAACAAAGAAAATTGTTACAGCAACTGAGGCAACACAACAAGCTCTTGCAACATTGCCTGCTGATATTGCTGGTCATATTCAAGAGGCTCAGCCAAAAACCAGAACTAAGATAATAGATAAATGTACGCCTGAAGGTATTGCTGCTATCCAAGACAAAGACCAGTTACTTAATATTGCCGCATATGGATATTATGAAAGACAAAAATATGTACAACCAGAACATGTTAAATTTAGAAAATGTGCTGATTGGATAAAGAATGTATATCACATCGCTACTGATATTCTGAAGATATTAGAAATTTTAATAAATTTGATATTGTACACAAACATAGAAGAAAAAGCTAAACAAGGTAAAGCATTCTCAGCAATCAAAGATAGACTAGCACGACGACAAAAACCTCAGCTACCAGTAAAGTTACCCAGCACTGAAGTAATGCCTGCAAGTATTACTAAAAAAAAATAATAAATCAAGCTGCTAATCAAAAACTAGCAGAGTTGTATGATGTATCATTATTAAAAAAAGAAGAAAAAAATATAACTGCTTGTCTGATAGCAGGAAGTGGTCTGTCTCACTTCTGATCCCACATTCAATATGGATGCACCAGTACTCCAGGATGAGTCTGTGTGTGATTATCAATATTCTTTTGATGCCAAATTCCTGATCAGTGTTAAATTCAGGATACAAGCAGATATTTTCTGCCTGCTGGGGCATTTATTGAAGTAGAGGGCAAAATTTTAAGAGCAGATATTACTGAATATGCCATTGATATTAGTGTTGGTTTTGTTAATAATTATGGCGTTATTTGACAGCACTATTGAACAATATTGAATCGATTTAGAAATTGACATTGCTACGACAATACTTGGTATTGCAAGATACAGAGATGATTATTCAAGATCAGCTGGTCCATCAATGATGTTTTTAAAAGATACTTCTAATTCTCCAGAGTACCAACAATATGAAATAGGTTGACCAAGAAATTTTGCTAGAAACGTTGATGCGGATTTACAAAGTATGATTAGGATTTAGATCATGTCGAGCAATTTTAAAAGGTAATAGAAGATTGTTTTCTTGTGCAATTCCACTGTCACATATCTTTGGGTTCTGTAGAAATGTCAGAAAGGTTATTTTGTACTAGTATGAAAGAGCACAGACTAATGCAAAATGGTGTCGGTAATGCTGGTATAGTAGTACTAACAACACTTTCATCGTCGATTCCAGTGATTACTCCAACAATATCTGAAGAAGATCGGTTGCTATCTTTTATGAGTCAAGGTGGTAAATCAATATTGTCATGGCTGACAACGACCACAGATGCTATCCAGAGTAATATTGGTTTTTTTTACTCAGTAAGGTGTTTCTGTACCAAGACACATTTATTGCATTAAAAAATGTGCAAGTAGACAGTCAAAATTATTGTATTATGATATTTGACAATCTTGGTGTTTCTTAGGTTTCATTAAGGATTAGTGAACATCAAGAACCATCCAAGGATATATTACTGAATTTCGATCAAAATCATGTAGCACATGCATATCATCGTCTTATGACATGTATGGGGCATGATCAAAATGTTGATACTGGTTTACAAATATCACAAATTTTACAACCTTATATCCGATTTCTTACTTTTAACTCAAACATTTAGATGAAACCAGACAATCAGGAGTTGATATATTTTTGAAATTGTGTTAATAGAGTTGCTATTGTTGAGTATAGAGTAGTCACTGTTTTACTCGGTGATAAATCGATATTACTTGAAGATGCTGGTGGACGAATGAGAGTCGCTGATGCTCCAGTAGAAAATATGTAACACATAATTAGATCATCTATTATAGTTAGAATGTCATACAATCACATTAGTGTTACCATGACTCCTTGTCAGATCAAAAGGCTACAATCAGCATAAAAAAATAACTGGAATAAAGATGGTGTTAAAAAAGAACAGATGAGCAGCTCAGATAAATTATTGTTGAGCAAGCATCAATTCAGAAACTTCAATGAAGCCAACAAATTGAATAATGGTGTCAAACTTAATCTTTTTGCGTGAGCTATTAAAAACATCGTTAAGATAGGCAGTATATTTCCACTTATCACAGCTATACCAGCATTAATAGCCGCTGTTGCAGTCCCAGCTGTTGCAAAAGTAGCTTCATTAGACGCTGCTGGAACCGCTACTGGAATGGCATTAAAGAAAGCAGCTGGACAGAACTCTACAGGTAGAAACTAAAAAATAAAAAAAATCACGGGCAAAATGACAGAAGAGCACCAAACGTACTACAGCCAGGTCATCTAAGATTATCAGGCCCAGCATACAGTCGCCTATTTCCAGTTTTGATTTACTCGATGCTGCTAAAGACTAAAATTAAACTCTTCAGAGGTGTTTTTATGCGTGATTAATTACCTAAACAACCAAACAATATTGAAACGTATTATTAATCTCTGGATTAGACACGCATTGGGTTGGATATGCAATTGATCCACGTGGAATTATTTATTTCGATTCATATGGATTAGTGCCAACAATTGAATTTATTCTTTATTACAGGCAATAATATTGCTCCAATTATTCTGGTATTCAACGTTACCAACACAAACATTAACTGGTCCACCAATATGTGGTCATGAAGTACTTAATGTACTTGAAAATCATCAATACTAACTCGTAAAGTCGTGTATGAATATACCACACTGTCACATTTAAATGGACATTGACAAATATGTTCCATATTTATAGAAGATCTGCTTATGACAAAGCTCAGCAGCAAGGTGATTTATACAGCTCTTGGTCAGCTCAGAAATGAGATTGATGAATTATTAAATATTACATGTATGGATCAAAATGAAGTCGTTGCTTTTCAGGATAAACAAGGATGATTAAAGACGAGTAATAGACAACTGCTAGATGTACCCATACAATTTCCTACCGCAGTTGTTGATACCGGTAATATCATTCCTTTTACTGATCAGGGTAAAATACAAAATTCCGGTAAGACAGTTCAAGATTATATCAAGAAGGCTATTGTTGCTGGATTCGGATTATTATTATCAACGATAACAATGACTGCGCCTGCAGTTATAACAATTATCGTTTCAACTTCAACGACTATCGCAGGTATTCTCAATATTGTCGCTAGAAAGATAGTTACATGTACAAATGATAAATTGCGCGAGTAAATAATAAAATTACACATAGCAACAGCAGTCTATTCTAAATTATCTGCGTGTATTTCATTCTACCTTAAGCGTTTGCAACAATAATGAAAACGTACGATAAAGCATTCAGAATCGCTAGCGATAATAGTGACAATAGCAGAGGCCAAAAAAATGGACAATTAAATAATAACAATAATAATGACAGCGTTCCAGACTAAGTATTTAGAATTATTACAGCAGATCATTACTAATAAAACTAAGTCAAAAACTACAATGATTTCATTAAGTTCGACCAATCCTGAGTTTAGCATTAACTTTCCAGCCACAATTCTTGAAAAAGAAAAAAAAAACATTAGCACAATCACTGGTTTATTATAGTTGGTATAATATTAGATCAAAACCATTTGGTGGACTACAGCCTAATAATTCATTAGTATTTGCAAATAATAATAATAAACCTGATAAAACTCCAGATTGGCAAGTAGTTATTATTCCAACTGGCAGTTATAAAATAGAACAGATCAATTATGAATTTCAATGCAGAATTAAATCCATTAGAGGAAAAGAATAAAAACAATAATTACCGGTACTGCTAACAAACCAACATTATCAGCGGTGATTGAAATAAATTCTCCTGATTATGCTGTGGATATTTATCAAAGTTCGAGATCAGCATTAAGATGGCATGACGTTGCATTAGTTTATAAAAGACCACCAGAACAAAAAAATCAAGGAATTTAAAACTGATTAATAAATATTTTAAAACAACCAGAATATAAAAATCTGAACGAGATCATGGCTATTTCAAAATAAAATATATTACAATATTTGGTACGGAACTTTATACACGCTTTACAGGTTATAGATATTTCCGTTAATGAAGATTTTTTAAAAACATTCAAATGATGTAAAAACTGAATGTTTAAATATTTGTGATAATTGAAAAATATTTGTTTTCTTCTATATCTCAACATTATTCTGAGGACATGAAAAGACAAATAATCGAAACAATACACCATTTTAAATATAGTTACAACAGACATTGATCTTATTTAAAAAAAAAAAACATGAACTTTTCATTAATTATACAGCACCAAGAAATAACCGACTATAAACACCAAAATACATTGAATAACCGAAATACACTTATAATTACATGTTCTCGGTGAATAGATCTGTGTGAAAAAGGAAATTATGATTTATTGTTTGAATAGTATTACAGAGCAAACTAAAATATGATTTGAGCGATTCTGATACCAATTTTTTGCTTTTTATCCTAGTTATTGTTAACTTCATGCAATGACGTCACTAGGTCGTACTTGATTCGACAGAAACGATCAACTGATATACAGAACACAGAATTAACGTTAATAGAATCAAAAGTACTCTCTGACATAATATTATATATATGTACTTTAACTTTAATGATACAATTTGTGAAAAGTAAATAGCATTTTATTAACTTGTTGTTTAATAGGTTTCCCATATTTTGGCTATAATGCAACGTACTTATATGTTACTTTTGTTAATATGATAGTTGATCGTAAAGATGTTAAGATGAATCCGGAATTGATGAGTTCATTTAATCCATTAAGACACGAAAATAAGTAAACTGGTTTTGAATTTGAATGTTGGATTAATTATACCGAATCTTATGTTCCCAAAACAGGGGGCACCGAGTGGCCAAGTGGTCTACAGCGCTCTCCGTTACGGACCACTGCCATCTTACCTCTGCGTGGGTTCGAGTCTACGATTCGGCGAATGTGGATATGTGAGAAAGTTTGCCAGTAGCTTCTCGTAGTTCGGTGGTTCTTTCCGTGGATTTCCCGGTTTCTTCCTCCACCATTAATACTAGCCGCCATGTATAGCCTATCATGTGCTGAAAAATGGCGTTAAGCCCCACAACAACAACATATTCCCAAAACACATTAATGCAGAGAAGGTGCATTTTAATAAGAAAGGGCTGGGGGATGTTGACTTCTTTGCCAATAATAAGTGTTTGCATGATAAATAATAAGTCGAAAGTCTGCCGTTAAAAAGGGGCTCTTACGATTTAATTGGTAAAAGCTTTACCATCAGAAGTTACCCCATTGGAACGGTAAAGCGAATGTCAACGATGATGTTTATTTTTGGTATCTTGAATAATATATTTTAAAGAAAGACCAAAGTCAAAACTTGAATTATTTTTTATTTTAAAGAAATATTTAATATATAACGAACTACGAAAACATTAATGATATTATTTTTGCTATTAAAAATAAAACATGATGGAAAAAAGATATCTGATAATCTTGATCCTCAGAAAATTAGGTGTGATTTTGAATCTTTACAACAACGAATATTTGAAAATAAATACACCTTACCTTCCAATTATACATTCGTGAAATCAATTTAGCAATACATGTTAGAATCCTTGGCAATGGTAAACGACACACAGGTAAAGCTATTTGCACCAATCGAAAACATAAGAACTGAATTGTCTCACGAGTAAGAAGAACAAAGATTATGGTCAATCATGTAATGCAATTTAGAAAGATTATTTTATCTGATTCTGTCAAAAGTGAAAAAGACATTGAGAGTAGCGACAGTGAAGGTGGACCCATAACTGTAGTTGTGGCTAAACAAAAACCTTGGCAAAATTGACAGTCATACTATATACAGTAAAAAATATTTATTATTTTGATAAGAGTACGCAGTTATTTGACGTATTCAAATATTGTCTGCTGGTTGTATTTTATCCAAAATGAAGATTTGTATGTTTTTTGAGACAAATTATTCCGATTGTGGATGTATGCCAAAATATTTGGCAGCTGTATTAATTTACAGGAAAGTTATTTCTTGACATGTTTCTGCAGTTATGGATTTAATAGCACTCTATCCGAATACTTTACACCTTCCTGTATTTTCACATCTGGAATTCTGACTGTGTGGTAACTTGTAGGTTAGATAAATGATTATTTTGAGGATTCACATTAAAGTGGTCAACTTCAAATTCGTTTTTAGCAAACCAAAATAACACTCGTATTTGAAATTATGTGATAAATAATTTTACTTCTACCCGCACTGATTTTAAATTAACCAAATTTATCAAGACTACAGACTTTTGTTTAATCGGCAGTTCCTAATCCATCACGAGACGCTTCATAATTTTTAATGATTGGGTGTGCCACAAATTCGTTTTGCTCCATTTATATAATATTATTTAAATTATTATTTGAAATCTGGCCAGATAATATTTTGCTGTTTTTTACATGGGGATTTACCTGACAATGTCAAGGCATTATTTTTTTGTTGTCATGACAACGTTTCAGTTCTCTATATTTGTTTTGCTTTCGCATTTTAATCATAACTGAGTTTTTCCTCTGACTCCAATACCATACTGAACACATGGTTGTAGTCCTGTACTTCTATGTTTAGTGCTCTGCATATGATTTCTGCAGTATTCGTTTACACATGGGGTTTCACAATGCGAAATATGTCCAATTTATTTAAAATCCACTTTATTCTTTGTTTGAATCATATGTATGTTTAAAATTCAATTTAAATATTTGTCTTAATTATAATGGATAATATATTATCCGAATTTGAACTTTATAGACCTAGATTTGATTTTGTTTGACTACTAGAATATAATTTAGTGTTTTGATGCAAGATCTAGTTTCAACGAATAAAGATATAAGTAAACGTATCCTTGAAGTAAAAAAGGAATTTCGTGATGATGTGCTGCTTATGTTTGGTTAATATTCAGAATCGGAAATACTTTTAATACTAAAATGAATGATGGACGAGGAAGAGTAATTATTAACCACCTTGATAATCAAAAATATTCTATTTCAATAAAATTTATTGTAAGGACAGATGGTGATACTTATTTGTGATAAGCGTGATCCAGTCCGTATATAGTCTGGAAATAATATTGTTCTCTTACATAAAAAATCCAAACCCTCAATACTTACTGGTATTGATAAACCGTATTATGAACATAGGTACCCTGTGACAGCTGTTGTCTATGCAATATATCTGCTGAATGATAAAGCTAGCCTTGCGGATCTTAAACCTACGATACTGTCAGAGTTGAGAATAAACGTGTTACATAACATTTTACAAATTCGATACGTGGTAATGGCTTAACAGATTTACGATGCAAAAAAATAAATACATGGGCAGAAACAGTTAAAGATGCTGGAGCATATATTGAAGATGTTGCTGAGCTGGGAAACATATTGAAATTTCCAATAACAATTAGGACATTAACAGGAGAAATTTTGTATTGAACAAAATATAAATAAAGAGGAACTTCGATAAATATTATTGATCAGAATGCACACGTATTAACTAATGCTGTAACAATATTTCCACGAGACAAAATGGAAAGATTTTATAATGGTCATATATTTTATTTTATCAGAAATATCAGAAAAAGTGACCCTGTGTCTGTTTGGTTATTTGAAAGTTCAGAACATGATTATGATCGGTTTGTACGGCCTAATGGTGTTATTTATTTTACAGAATCTCTTCATGAAGAAACGATAAATCTTGCGCTGAAATATCCTTTTGACGATGTCAAAGTTAAACAATTACTGATTAATTGTTTTACCGTACCCTCGGCTGCTGCCCATTTCGCTCAGGAGAAAATTCATGGAAACTAATACGATCGGAATTTCTTGAAGACGTCCATAAAAGGTATAGTGAATATGGGCACGGTGGTTTATGGAATACTAAATACGACAATAATTACTTTATCTCAATTGATATGGTATCATGTTATCCTGGGGGTTTTCTTGGATATGGAGACTGTTCTAAACACTTAAAGAGATTTGGACGTCCATCATATGAGATGACCAGAGTTGCGATAAACGGACTATTACCAGATTTTTCCTTAACCGTATTTGCGTCTATAGAATCATTCGAGTTCACAGAAGATTTCCATTCTATTACTTATGTTTGGTTTGGAAGACATTTTTCTGACAAATGTTGGGTTCCAATAGTACTATTGCGATATATGCTTGATGCTGGAATTTTAGTATCGTTGAGAGTAAATGAAACAATTATATCGTATAGTCCACAGAAGCAAGTTTGGTTACCATAACCAGATAGATTTAATGTCGATGGTGTCAGGAAAGAATTTACTGATCTTAATGAAGATGACATTAAAATTACTAATAATATACGTAAATGCAGGTACGAGCAAGATGAAAATCTTACAAAAGATCTTGGTAGAAAGATAATCGCTAAGTTTACTCAAGCTAGTTCATACGATTATAAACGATTATAAACGACATTGTACAAGACTGATTATGGCCAATGCTGAACTAGATTTTATAATCGCTGATACAACGAGAAAAAAAAAAACACATTTATAGCAGAGTTTTTTTTTAATTTATGGAGACCTGCTGATTTGATAGTTGCAAGCAGAAAGTTAGTTCATGATGAACTGCAAGAGAAATTATTTGCATTACATAAAGAAAAGTTTTAAAATCTACCTTTTCCTATTATGTTCTCGCCCAAGAGATACTCGATGACAGAATATTGAAGTTTAAATTCCTGGTGGTGGAACACAAATTCTTGTGCTGAATGATATTGTTTTGGTAGTTGTTGATGCTGTTGAGAGTGTAATGAATATAGATAAATCGCCATGGACGTAATGATACGCTATAACGATTCATTCGTCACAAGTATTAACTATCTCTGATACGAATGTCTGGATTATAGATGGTTGGATCAAATAGTCAAATTTAGTCTATTTTGCAGTATCTCGTGTCAGAAAAAAAATATCTCAACAGCACAGGAATATTATAGATTACGTGATAACCGAGGAAATCACTAACGACCCTATTGTAATACAAAAAAAATTAACAATGTAACCATAAAATAAGCGTGACTTTGATATTGATACTGAATTTATTATAGCACTAAAGCAACTACATAATCATTGTGCAAGCTGTAACACAATAATGTTATGGCAATATTTATATAATAATCCAAGACAATTTACCGTAGACATAATTAATAGCGATCTTGGTGAAAATGTGGTGCTGACCTGTCTTGAATGTAAGCGACCTTGGGGCACTGGACGCCCTGGTGCTAGTTTACATAAGTGAAGGTGGTGGTAATTGTGTGCCTTTAGAAATTACATTTAATTGTTCACATACAAATCTATGCTGAGGGGCTGTCGAATCAATAGTCTGTAGATTGCAGGTCTTCCAGTGGATCTAACCGTGATAGAAATTGTATGTGTAGTTACGCTACAGATAGTTACATTACCTAATACTGGTTGAGAGGAAGATTCACGGCATTGTATTGGTATAGATTCATTTTGCAATTGCATTAGAAGGTTCCATGGAAGTTGCACAAGTACTTTCATTATTTAATGCAGATATCACACTTGGTAACCTAGGAACTCATTCACAAGATCTCTCACAGGACTTAGTAGATATTTCCTTTGTATATTGATATCCAAATAACTGCTCAGCAAGTGTTCGATTAATTCGTTCAAGAATTGTCTGATCACGATGAATTTCAGTATGTCCTCATCTGATTTTTCATCAATGATAATACTGCATTAAGAAATTCTTTGCCAGGATCAACCTGTAATAGCCGTGGCCATCGTAGACCACGCTGATAAATTCGCTCAAATGCAGATCTAACTGCAGATGCTGTCTTTGTTGATAATGGTTCTTCTTCTTTATATCTACTTGAAACGTCAACAACAGTTAATGCGTATTTGTATGTGCGTGATTTTAATCCCAGAGTTCTTCCTCCACCATTAATACTGGCCGCCATGAATAGCCTATTTTGTGCTGAAAATTGGCGTTAAACCCTATAACAACAACAGTATTGTATGATAAAAACAAAATATCTACTTGATGGACTTCATTAGGGATGCTGACATCAAAATGTGCTTATTTACTTATTTTAGGTGGTGGTAGATAAATTTACCATATTGCCTGTCATGCTAACCACGCTGCAGCAACGCATGACTTTGCTGCTTCAGCAAGTCTAGTAATCGCTGCTTTACTTCTCCATTATCCTCTTGGGCTATAATAGATTCCATTACAATAGTTATATAATTACCTGCCTCTAGCATTATCTTACCTTTCATAGCAGATTTTACTAGAAAACTAGCAAATTTTTCTGAGAGTTATTAGGTACAGAATTTGGGGCCCCGAGTGGCCGAGTGGTCTAAAGCGCTGTCCGTTACGGATCACTGCCATCTCACCTCTGTTTGCGTGTGTTCGAGTCTAGGATTCGGCTAATGTAGATATGTGAGATAGCTTGCCAGTATATATGAATAGCCTATCGTGTGCTGAAAAATGGCGTTAAGCCCAACAACAAACAAACAAAGGTACAGAATTTAATGCATGAATAAATTTCACTCCTGCGATATGCTGTTGCTGAAAATCTTTATTTTTTTATGTTACCTCATGAACATGACATGCTTGATCAATCTTATTTACTGGATGCTCTCCTGGTCTTGGTTGATCTTTGATCATCAAGTCAGATATCGAGTCGAGTTCACGACCACAATAATTATATCCATGAGGATGTTTCTCACAGGGGTATTTAGCCCATGGAGCTCCTGGCAATTTTCTTAATGAAGCAGTTATATCTCAATCTGACTTAGGGAGATAAATTTATATTTTCGTGCCATATTTTACACATTTACCTGCAATTGCACATCTTTTATTTTTTTGTTATTGTCAGTCAATCCAGTGGTGGGTGTAAGTACTCTGCATCGAACTGTAAACTCATTATATATATATATATATATATATATATATATATATATATATATATATATATATATATATATATATATATATATACACATATATATGTATATATATATATATATATATATATATATATATATATATATATATATATATATATATATATATATATATATCTATATATATATATAGATATATATATATATATATATATAGATATATATATATATATATATATATATATATATATATATATATATATATATATATATATATATATATATATATATATATATATATATATATATATATATAATTGACTTTTCAGCGACACGAAAACAAGAACCATTATAGCACCGTCCAGTACTACCAAATTTTATCAGAATGATTATGTTAGGTCCATATGGATCTAGTAAAACGCAATTATTACTTAATCTGATAATAAAGTGGATGAAGTGTGACAAATTATATTTCTATAGATGATCAGAGATACTATGAAGTACTTAAGAATTTTAATGAAAATGCAAAATTATTGAATGAATATGGCAATGATATTGTAGATTTTATCACCGATATTGATGAAACCCCATCTGTTGATGACTTAGATGGATTCATTAATAATCTTGTAGTATATGATGATGTGATTCTGGACAATCAAATCCAGCTAGAATATTTTCTGGAGGTAAGGAATAAAAAATACTGATGTGATTTATGTTACACAATGATATAAACAAATACCTAGAGTGATCAGAGATAATATTTTGGTTGTGTTTAATGGAGTAGATAATTATACTCTACAGAATATTTATTATACCTGGTGTTCAGGAGATATGGACATGATCAATTTCAAAAACATATTTTAAAAACGCACAAGCTGTTCCATTCAGATTTATAACAATAAATCTACATGACCCAAGATCCCGATATTGGTCTGGATAAAATCTTTGTTTAATTTATAGCAGCAGAGAAGGTGAATGACCAACGTTGAGTGACCAGCATGTAAAAAAAACATTCCTAAAAACAAAAACAAAGAGTCAGAGATAAAGTAATGAGATAAGCTAACCCAATTAGAAAAATCTCAAGGTCAGAGATTTTGGTTTAACGTTATTGACCTTGAGATTTCATTTTCGTAGTTAGGTTTATTTTTCATAAGGTCTCCAGCAAAATGGTCTGTTCACCTTCTCTGTTGCTAGCCATCTTTACAGATGTCTCAGTACCAGGTAGATCATGGGCTTTCAGTTCTAAACCACTTAAAATTAAACGGCTTGAATTTAGAGCACTATCCTCACAAATTAGTCAAAATTGTTTTGTAAGATTTTTACATTTTTTTCTAGTTCACATTCTCTCCAACTATTCAAGGTCATTCCTTCCTCATTTTGCTCTTTTATCCAGCACCCATCCACACCTTCCCTATTATGACATTAGAACAATCCTTAAGAAGCACTATGCAGTATAGTTGCCATATCTTAATTTTAAATCCTAAATTCAATTGTCTTACGGTACTAAGGCCACAACTTGAAAATTACAATGTACAGTATCTCGCGAATGAGGGTTCTATAAATTTAAACTGAATAAATCTCAAAGTGTGAAATAAAACATTACCGTAGGGAAAATGCTGACCTTCTGTTAATGTTGTGAGAGCCAGAAGCTCAACATTTGCTACAATGTCAAAATGCCCATGTCATCAACTAGGGAAATAACTTCAGTATTGAATAGCAACAATGCTTAGTCATACTATTTACCATTGTTGATGGTATACAGTACTTTTCAATATTTTATCTGAGCATTTCGTAATGGATCACCTTACTTAAAATAAGGGTCTTCAGGTTCAGGTCTATGTACTCTATAAGATCAAATTGCACATCAATAGGAAAGGCAAAAACTACAACTGGTACTTTTGACAAATTCTGTACAACAACAGGTGCAAATACAAATAGTTTTGATCATTATAAATTCAAACAACTATATCAATCTCATAAGGTGGTGGTTTGTATGAACTGAAACTTTAGTGGTTTGGATAAATGACATACTTAGAAGTATAGACAATTCACAATGAATACTGCATTTAGAAGTGCTGATAACCAACAAAGAATAATATACTCAGAAGTTCAGATAACAGACAATTGAGTATGTAGAATTGATAACTGACTGAATACTGCATTCAGAAGTACATATAATTGAGTATGTAGATTTGATGATAACTGACTGAATACTGCATTCAGAAGTACAGACAATTGAGTATGTAGAATTGATGATAACTGACTGAATACTGCATTCAGAAGTACAGACAATTGAGTATGTAGAATTGATAACTGACTGAATACTGCATTCAGAAGTACAGACAATTGAGTATGTAGAATTGATGATAACTGACTGAATACTGCATTCAGAAGTACAGACAATTGTGTTTGTAGAATTGATGATAACTGACTGAATACTGCATTCAGAAGTACAGACAATTGAGTATGTAGAATTGATGATAACTGACTGAATACTGCATTCAGAAGTACAGACAATTGAGTATGTAGAATTGATGATAACTGACTGAATACTGCATTCAGAAGTACAGAAAATTGAGTATGTAGAATTGATGATAACTGACTGAATACTGCATTCAGAAGTACAGACAATTGAGTATGTAGAATTGATAACTGACTGAATACTGCATTCAGAAGTACAGACAATTGAGTATGTAGAATTGATGATAACTGACTGAATACTGCATTCAGAAGTACAGACAATTGTGTTTGTAGAATTGATGATAACTGACTGAATACTGCATTCAGAAGTACAGACAATTGAGTATGTAGAATTGATAATTGACTGAATACTGCATTCAGAAGTACAGAAAATTGAGAATGTAGAATTGATGATAATTGACTGAATACTGCATTCAGAAGTACAGAAAATTGAGTATGTAGAATTGATGATAACTAACTGAATACTGCATTCAGAAGTACAGACAATTGTGTATGTAGAATTGATGATAACTGACTGAATACTGCATTCAGAAGTAGACAATTGTGTATGAAGAATTGATGATAACTGACTGAATACTGCATTCAGAAGTACAGACAATTGTGTTTGTAGAATTGATGATAACTGACTGAATACTGCATTCAGAAGTACAGACAATTGAGTATGTAGAATTGATGATAACTGACTGAATACTGCATTCAGAAGTACAGACAATTGAGTATGTAGAATTGATAAATGACTGAATACTGCATTCAGAAGTACAGACAATTGAGTATGTAGAATTGATGATAACTGACTGAATACTGCATTCAGAAGTACAGACAATTGAGTATGTAGATTTGATGATAACTGACTGAATACTGCATTCAGAAGTACAGACAATTGAGTATGTAGAATTAATGATAACTGACTGAATACTGCATTCAGAAGTACAGACAATTGAGTATGTAGAATTGATGATAACTGACTGAATACTGCATTCAGAAGTACAGACAATTGAGTATGTAGAATTGATGATAACTGACTGAATACTGCATTCAGAAGTACAGACATTTGTGTATGTAGAATTAATGATAACTGACTGAATACTGCATTCAGAAGTACAGACAATTGTGTATGTAGAATTGATGATAACTGACTGAATACTGCATTCAGAAGTACAGACAATTGAGTATGTAGAATTGATAACTGACTGAATACTGCATTCAGAAGTACAGACAATTGTGTATATAGAATTGATAACTGACTGAATACTGCATTCAGAAGTACAGACAATTGAGTATGTAGAATTGATAACTGACTGAATACTGCATTCAGAAGTACAGACAATTGAGTATGTAGAATTGATAACTGACTGAATACTGCATTCAGAAGTACAGACAATTGAGTATGTAGAATTGATGATAACTGACTGAATACTGCATTCAGAAGTACAGACAATTGTGTATGTAGAATTGATAACTGACTGAATACTGCATTCAGAAGTACAGACAATTGAGTATGTAGAATTGATGATAATTGACTGAATACTGCATTCAGAAGTACAGACAATTGAGTATGTAGAATTGATGATAATTGACTGAATACTGCATTCAGAAGTACAGACAATTGAGTATGTAGAATTGATGATAATTGACTGAATACTGCATTCAGAAGTACAGACAATTGAGTATGTAGAATTGATGATAATTGACTGAATACTGCATTCAGAAGTACAGACAATTGAGTATGTAGAATTGATGATAATTGACTGAATACTGCATTCAGAAGTACAGACAATTGAGTATGTAGAATTGATGATAATTGACTGAATACTGCATTCAGAAGTACAGACAATTGAGTATGTAGAATTGATGATAATTGACTGAATACTGCATTCAGAAGTACAGACAATTGAGTATGTAGAATTGATGATAATTGACTGAATACTGCATTCAGAAGTACAGACAATTGAGTATGTAGAATTGATGATAATTGACTGAATACTGCATTCAGAAGTACAGACAATTGAGTATGTAGAATTGATGATAACTGACTGAATACTGCATTCAGAAGTACAGACAATTGAGTATGTAGAATTGATGATAACTGACTGAATACTGCATTCAGAAGTACAGACAATTGAGTATGTAGAATTGATGATAATTGACTGAATACTGCATTCAGAAGTACAGACAATTGAGTATGTAGAATTGATGATAACTGACTGAATACTGCATTCAGAAGTACAGACAATTGAGTATGTAGAATTGATGATAATTGACTGAATACTGCATTCAGAAGTACAGACAATTGAGTATGTAGAATTGATGATAATTGACTGAATACTGCATTCAGAAGTACAGACAATTGAGTATGTAGAATTGATGATAACTGACTGAATACTGCATTCAGAAGTACAGACAATTGAGTATGTAGAATTGATGATAACTGACTGAATACTGCATTCAGAAGTACAGACAATTGAGTATGTAGAATTGATGATAACTGACTGAATACTGCATTCAGAAGTACAGACAATTGAGTATGTAGAATTGATGATAATTGACTGAATACTGCATTCAGAAGTACAGACAATTGAGTATGTAGAATTGATGATAACTGACTGAATACTGCATTCAGAAGTACAGACAATTGAGTATGTAGAATTGATGATAATTGACTGAATACTGCATTCAGAAGTACAGACAATTGAGTATGTAGAATTGATGATAATTGACTGAATACTGCATTCAGAAGTACAGACAATTGAGTATGTAGAATTGATGATAACTGACTGAATACTGCATTCAGAAGTACAGACAATTGAGTATGTAGAATTGATGATAACTGACTGAATACTGCATTCAGAAGTACAGACAATTGAGTATGTAGAATTGATGATAATTGACTGAATACTGCATTCAGAAGTACAGACAATTGAGTATGTAGAATTGATGATAACTGACTGAATACTGCATTCAGAAGTACAGACAATTGTGTATGTAGAATTGATGATAACTGACTGAATACTGCATTCAGAAGTACAGACAATTGAGTATGTAGAATTGATGATAACTGACTGAATACTGCATTCAGAAGTACAGACAATTGAGTATGTAGAATTGATGATAACTGACTGAATACTGCATTCAGAAGTACAGACAATTGAGTATGTAGAATTGATGATAATTGACTGAATACTGCATTCAGAAGTACAGACAATTGAGTATGTAGAATTGATGATAATTGACTGAATACTGCATTCAGAAGTACAGACAATTGAGTATGTAGAATTGATGATAACTGACTGAATACTGCATTCAGAAGTACAGACAATTGAGTATGTAGAATTGATGATAACTGACTGAATACTGCATTCAGAAGTACAGACAATTGAGTATGTAGAATTGATGATAACTGACTGAATACTGCATTCAGAAGTACAGACAATTGAGTATGTAGAATTGATGATAATTGACTGAATACTGCATTCAGAAGTACAGACAATTGAGTATGTAGAATTGATGATAATTGACTGAATACTGCATTCAGAAGTACAGACAATTGAGTATGTAGAATTGATGATAATTGACTGAATACTGCATTCAGAAGTACAGACAATTGAGTATGTAGAATTGATGATAATTGACTGAATACTGCATTCAGAAGTACAGACAATTGAGTATGTAGAATTGATGATAATTGACTGAATACTGCATTCAGAAGTACAGACAATTGAGTATGTAGAATTGATGATAATTGACTGAATACTGCATTCAGAAGTACAGACAATTGAGTATGTAGAATTGATGATAATTGACTGAATACTGCATTCAGAAGTACAGACAATTGAGTATGTAGAATTGATGATAATTGACTGAATACTGCATTCAGAAGTACAGACAATTGAGTATGTAGAATTGATGATAATTGACTGAATACTGCATTCAGAAGTACAGACAATTGAGTATGTAGAATTGATGATAACTGACTGAATACTGCATTCAGAAGTACAGACAATTGAGTATGTAGAATTGATGATAACTGACTGAATACTGCATTCAGAAGTACAGACAATTGAGTATGTAGAATTGATGATAACTGACTGAATACTGCATTCAGAAGTACAGACAATTGAGTATGTAGAATTGATGATAACTGACTGAATACTGCATTCAGAAGTACAGACAATTGAGTATGTAGAATTGATGATAACTGACTGAATACTGCATTCAGAAGTACAGACAATTGAGTATGTAGAATTGATGATAATTGACTGAATACTGCATTCAGAAGTACAGACAATTGAGTATGTAGAATTGATGATAATTGACTGAATACTGCATTCAGAAGTACAGACAATTGAGTATGTAGAATTGATGATAACTAACTGAATACTGCATTCAGAAGTACAGACAATTGAGTATGTAGAATTGATGATAATTGACTGAATACTGCATTCAGAAGTACAGACAATTGAGTATGTAGAATTGATGATAATTGACTGAATACTGCATTCAGAAGTACAGACAATTGAGTATGTAGAATTGATGATAACTGACTGAATACTGCATTCAGAAGTACAGACAATTGAGTATGTAGAATTGATGATAACTGACTGAATACTGCATTCAGAAGTACAGACAATTGAGTATGTAGAATTGATGATAACTGACTGAATACTGCATTCAGAAGTACAGACAATTGAGTATGTAGAATTGATGATAACTGACTGAATACTGCATTCAGAAGTACAGACAATTGAGTATGTAGAATTGATGATAATTGACTGAATACTGCATTCAGAAGTACAGACAATTGAGTATGTAGAATTGATGATAATTGACTGAATACTGCATTCAGAAGTACAGAAAATTGAGTATGTAGAATTGATGATAACTAACTGAATACTGCATTCAGAAGTACAGACAATTGAGTATGTAGAATTGATGATAACTGACTGAATACTGCATTCAGAAGTACAGACAATTGAGTATGTAGAATTGATGATAACTGACTGAATACTGCATTCAGAAGTACAGACAATTGAGTATGTAGAATTGATGATAACTGACTGAATACTGCATTCAGAAGTACAGACAATTGAGTATGTAGAATTGATGATAACTGACTGAATACTGCATTCAGAAGTACAGACAATTGAGTATGTAGAATTGATGATAATTGACTGAATACTGCATTCAGAAGTACAGACAATTGACATTGAATACTGTGCATTAAATACAACAAATTCCACTTTTGTGTAAGTTAGTGACTTTCTTGGATTTGTCAGTTGTTACAAACCATGAATTTAAAGACCAAGGAAAATACAATATTTATCCAATCCACATTAATGGAAACCAACAGATATAAATAAATTTACAGCATTTAATTTCAAAGAACTTGCATTCTTATTGTGTGCAAATTACATTCCAATGCTTGTAAAACATTGGCACAAATTAAACTTTCAATAATGAAATAAAACATGAATATAGTTATAAATCTTTTTATTTCAAAACATTTTTGTACATAAGATATTTTTCTATAAATTTTTGTCTTTGTTATTTTACAAAAAAATAACAAAGATTGAAAAGAAATTTACATTATGAGTGATGCATGAATTAATTTAATGGTCAAGTACTGTCTGATATAATACATTCATACATGAACAGAATCTCTTAAATGAACATTTTTAATGCTATCATACATATTATAATGCTATCAAACATTTTGTTCAGGATACCAAAAAAACTCGTTTGATGTTGCAAAGTATCTTCTAAAACTAAGATTTTAACAACAAATGCATCAAGTCTTTCAGAAAACTTTAAATTTTTCCATAAGTTTTACACAGGAATATGCGGGCTTGTTTTTAAAAGGATTTAATAAATCATAGGATTGGATATCACAGGCTTGCTTTCAACTTGTTTTACCTGCAAAATTTTACACCAAACTGGTCCACTTCCAAAAACATGCAAAACACAACAATTTACTTCACGTCCAAATGTGATTTATATGCAAAACAGCTGGTCTAGTAAACAGATGGGTTTGTTGAAAATGTAAATTTTTTACTTAACAAGCATGTATGAATGGTCATAATATCGACGTGTAATATCAATCTTTACTGGTCAATAAGTACACCAATCAGCCCTAGTAAATGAATGAATAATGATCCCATCAACTGCAATTTAACCCCAGCTTTGAGTATTTATCAAATATATTTATTTATGACGTCTTCAGCAAAAATTCTTCGTTTAAAATACTGAATATAGCACAGTGGTATCCACATTGCATCACATCATTTATGGCTAGGAAAAAAATGGAATAGTCTAATATAAAAAAGCAAATCTATTACATAAGAAAATCACAAAATTGTGCTTCTCAAAATCAATTTTGCACCTTTCAAGTTAATCATTGTACTGTAAAAGTTACTCCAAATTAACTGAAGTATACAATACTCTGTTCATTTTAATACCTTGTTCAAACTGGTTTCCAATAACTGTTAAATTTCTGCAAACAGCCTAATTAGCAACTTCTGAGTCATTATTTGCTAACAAGTTCAGTCTCTTGCACTAAGTCTTCAACTGAAAATTTTCAACACTGAAAACTTCTATCTGCTATTCATCAAGAGCAATGAACTTAATTTTAAAATGAATCCATCAAAGAGACCAATGTTTACTGGGCAAATTCAAGAACATTAAGATTGTACCTTTTTTTTTAATATTCTTCAGTGATTACAAGATTTTTCATTGTGTGTCTCTGTTACACATAATAGATGTCATCTTTGCACTATTTTTATTTAGGACAAAGCAGACATTGTACTGGCTAAAACTGCATGATGATATAGCCATTAATTTGGCGAGTATTAGAGATAATATTTTAAAGACATGGCTTCCAGTCAGGAGGAATAACAGAATTTCAAGATGGCTGCTGTGTTGACTATATTGGACACCAGATGGCACCATCTTCATTTAAGACAGTGAACATCATAATTATGTCTTTTGGAGGAAACCACAACATCAATATGTCTTTCTGTTCAAGCTGGAGGCCATTTTGGAGTCAGACTTGCATCATCTTATTGAGTATCAGCTAAACATCAAAGTCTTTTAGCAAAAATTGTATTTTGATATGACCATCCATTCAAGAGGAGTAGTGATAAGATTTTCAAGATGTACAAAGTGGTGGCCATACCATATTTGAAACCAGTACCATTTTCTTTTACAACCAACTAGACTTCCCAGGATCTTTAAGTGAAAAATCCATGCCGATATGACCATAAAAGCAGTATTAAAACTAAATATGGCTGCCGTGGCAGACATACTGGAAACAAGATCAGCAAGTACCATTTTTGTTTGAGACCAAGCAGACACAGTAAGTCATACAGTTAACACCCTTTTTTCAATATGACTTACCATTCTGAAGTACCAATAACAAGATCATCAAGATGGCTGCTCTGGTGGCCATATCAGACACAAGGCACCATTTTTTTTTTTTGCACCAACTAGACAATAAGTCTTTGTATAAAAATCCCATGTTGGTTTGTAGATTCATTCAGGCTGAGTAGTGACAAGATTTTCAACATGATGGATGTGCAGGCAGCACTAGACCAAGTGATGAGTGTAAATGTGTAAAGATGCAATTCTCCACAGTTAATGATATACAGTTCTACACCTTTATGAATCTAAGGTTTCACTGCTTTACACCCTGACAATTTTCAAGTTCCAGTGTTACACCACATCATTCCACCGTTTTACACCCCTTCATTCCAATGTGTCACTGTTTTACTCCCCTATGATTCTCAAGTTTTACATGCTTGTAATTTCTAAATTTTAAATTTTCACATTCCTGTGATTTAAGTTCTATTGTTTTAAATTCCCGTTTTACACCCTATTTTTCTAAAGTTCCACTGTTTACAACCCAATGATTTCAAGTTGTCAGATATCAGGCCTAAATTTTACAAACATGTCTCTAGTCAGGATTTAAGATGTGTAACTGTTCAATTCCAGGTCAGAATAATTTCTAATTTCAGTGAATTGGGTGACTGGCTTATACACCTTAAGTCTTAACTCATGTTCTGCTTTTAAATTCTGACCAGATTAGCTAATTTTGAGCTTGAGAATCTTCTTCAATCTTTGAACATAAACATATTACCTGTTTGTTAAGTTGCATTGGTAATCTGTCAATGCACAGTGACGACAGACTTTTGTAATTTTAGACCATGAACCTATTACCTCCGTTTGCTAGGTCACAATGGTGATCTATGAATGCAGTGACAATAGACATCCAAAACCTTTACAGACGGTTTATATAGACAAAAATGTCGGCAACATATTACCTTTTGACAACATTTAGCACAATAAAAAGCCCTCTAAAAAAATACCTGAATGTAAACTGGTTTGGCACGACAACAAAAGTGGGTTTTTAGGAGTTGAGTTTTGAGCCTAATGACGTGCCATGGATGCTAACCCAGACTGATCTAATGGTACTATTAAAGCCTACACCCGTTTTGTTGAGAATCTGACCTACTAACCAAACAGCCACTGTGGCTTCAAAAGTAAGAAGGTTGATTATGAAAATCTACCCACACCACCAATGGTCCCATCATCAATGATCATGATGAACTGCAAAACTTCCAAGATTTTTGTGTAGCATCTTACTAGACTTATTGCTTTGATGTATTCTCCCTGTGCCTGACTCACAAAAAATATAATTACAAGCCTTGAACAAAATCTTGGGACTGATGGCAATAATGCTACAGCTGCCATTCAGTAAGTGATATATATTTCTCACATTCCTAGATGTGTATTGTCACATTTTTCAGTGTAGATCAATAAGAAAAGCTGTCTTTCATCAAGTGACTACTATCCTATCTTTTGCCACACATTAGCATCCTAAAAATGAATAGTTTTATCCCATAAACATGACATGCTAAATGGATGCTCTGTCCTAAATAGATGTACCTTGTAATCTGGTTTTGAGTTGAAAAAGTTGTTGCTGTAATTATAATTTTTATATTTCATCTTCATCTTTATATATATATATATATATATATACATACACCTGACAAAAAACATCATAATCTTCTAGCTTGTTTAATCGCTTCAGAATGAGTGGGCTTTTTTATACTTCTGATTTTGTATCACTGCAAAATCTCAGACCACTGAATAAAATTATTCCGACAGTCTCTAGTGCTGTTCGTTGAATGCCCATGCATATTTCAATGAAATCTGAAGCAGTCTATAATGACTTTTCAGTAAAAATGTCTTCTATCTTAATGCGAGAACATTTTCAATGGATGTTCTGTCATTCTGAAATTGTATTATATGCCATTTTAACTTCAACCCTCATTGTTCATTATGCATAACTGGAAGACAGAAAAATGCCATGTAGAATTTTTCTATCCTATACTGATGCACATAAAGGATTCTATTAGCTTCATATTACTGGTAAAATGACTGATCCTTCACTGTCCATAACCTTCCATTTTATTTGAGATTTTACTTTGTACAAACTGAGTCACTTGAATTTAGTTATCCTTTGATGAATAATTTTTGACTTTAATAAGGTATCATTTAGAAATGTTCCTGATAATAATTCAACACTAAGATCTTTGGAGAAATTAGCACATGAATTTTGCTCCATAATTTAAAAGCACAAGTTCAAAATTGCTATTATAAGACTGGGTAACTCGTTATCAATTGCTCTTCATTTGTGGACAACCAGTTGTGATAGATGCATATAAAAATAATGATAAATAAAATGGGTTAACTTCCAAATTAAAAACTACAATATGTATAATTCAACTTGGGTAACATTTCACTTTGTCTATTAATTTTCAAGCCATTTCAATTTTATGACCAGTCAGGATGTTTCAAAAGATATCAGACTTATACTTATTGAGATGCAGTATCAATATTCAAAGAGGGACAGTCAAATTTGATCAATGCAACTTATTTCTGGAACAAAACCAAAACTTTTAAAGTTCATTCTTGATTCACTATCTTCATGATGTCTGACAGTAATCCACTAATTATACATGAATATCTTTGTTTTATTCCACTGCTTTGATAAAAATTGAGGAAGTAAGACAAGTTTGTTAAGAAACAAGGAACCAAAGAACTGAGGAGTCCACTGATCTGAAAAAATCTATTTACCAATCATGTAACAGAATTTTCTGGTCTAAGCTCAGTGTCTCATAAAATTCATTTAGATTCCATCACTCTAAATTCTTCACTCAAACCTAATACTATTACAAATAAATGAATATTTTCAACACATTCAAAACCCGTTTCCAAAACATGGCTTCCATATCTACATAAAATATTTTTAATTCTCTTGTAGAGAAAATGAGACAAAAGATGAAATTCAGATCAAGAAATAAAATAGGCAAATGTTAAAAGGGCACATATGAGACCCAACCAGTATATCACTAAAACAATAAATGGCTATTATTACATTACAAAAATGCTAAATCTTGTTCACACACAACTGTGAAATTAAAGAACATATTTTTTAAAAAAAATGTCTCTGACAGGTGAAAGGTCTATTACAATAATATATATACTTAAAGGCCTGCAATACATTAAATGTACATTTACTCCAGTTTTCAGGTCAGCATGACTCGTATTCACAACATTCTATATGTACATGTACTGTGGATTCATTTCATTTTGTGTGTATCAATATTTCTGGTTTTGTAAAACATGACTGTTTCATGAATACTTGCATTTGCATGATGCCAACCCATGAGCAGAGTCATCAGGAATCCTAGCATAATTTTTTAAATCTTGGCAGCCCATCCAATACAGACAAAACATTCATCAAAAGAAACAAACATCGGTACAATCAAAAAGTATCTTCTTATGGGCCTATTTTTACATGTACACAATCAGTAACAATTAAAATCCACTCAGAATAATTGTACTCATTCTGATTCTACAGAACCCTGAAGTTCTTCAACATCTTGGCCAAAACAATAACATTTGTTTTCCTTGCAAATTATTTGTATTTTTCTTTTCTCTTGATCTCTGCCACCACTTTCCCATTTTTTTGAAGTCTGACTGTTTTGTTGTTAATTAAATTGCTTTGTATTTTTACTTTCATAAACTATCTTCTATGTACTAGTCTATCTTGCTGGTGCTTAAGTACTTGGCAACCTAACCCACCCCACCTGTTTCTACATAGAAAATTCCTGCACCAACTCAAAATTCCTAACAATTCTGCAAAATACAGCAAGGATAGCATCTGTGCATTGATGATTATGTCTGGAGTGTGTTTTCTTTTAAGAATAAACACTTTTTGTGTTTTCTTTAATTAATGAACACCTTTTGTTTGGTCTTGAAATTCAAGGTGCACAAAAAGTGGTACACAATGCAATATAATGAAATCACAGTTTCAAGAAGAAAAAAAACTTTCTGCCACATATGCAAATGATCTTTCACATTTTGATATCAAAATCATCAGCATCATAAAGAACAGAACATGAATATAACATTCATCAGTTCTCTATTAGAATTAATGATTTTAGATTTGTCAACTTCCCAGCCCAGCATATAAACTATGAAAATTCTCAGTAGTGGTACTTTCCACATGTAGTATAAGAAGTTAACATCTTGTATGACCCATTTTTAAAATGGAAATGAAGGTTTTTTTTTTTATAAATGTACATTTCCACAGCAATTATAGTTTAGAAATTCCCCTTAATTCTCCAATGGAAATGAAAAACAAAACCAATTAGGGTAAAACCAAACACCTCTTAGTAAAGGTGAATGACATGATCAGTATACCAGTTTACCACAGAAATTTTTTCCCCCGTCATATGTACCATGGTACTTTTTCACTGTATGGGTACACAGGTAGTTTCTGTCAGGTAAGAATTTTGGAAACTTCTGAGACATCTTGTTATGAATTTAATGATACTAACTGCAGGTTTTCATTTTTCACAAAAATATTTTTTAAAAATGACTGTTTTTAAACAGTTGTATTTGTAATAAATTAATTTTAAATATTACATAAAACGATTGTATTAAGTATTTTTATCATGTGTGGTGGCCAAGTGGGATTTTATGAAAGATATCTGGGCCAAACAACTTTGGAAAATTGTCAGATTTAGAAAAATGTAAATTTTTACTTCAATTATTAGCATTTGTTTCTGTGTTAAGAACAATGCATGTCTTTGTAACACTGTTAATCATCCATGATTTTCTGTGGAGCACTTGTTTTCAGTTTGCCTTTTACTAACTTTCTTTTAAGTCCATTAAATACTGAATCGTTTGTTGAGCAAGTGCGTTTTAAATTTACTGGCTCCCTCTGATTGGTATCTTGCCAATATGTTGGCATCGCACTCAAAGTTTCTCTATTATTTCAATAGTGTTGTTAATATATTGTAGGCTTCAGTGTCAACAGTTGCTATTTTATCAACAAGCTCTCTAATGTCAGCAAGAGGGGATGTCAGTTATAGTGTAAGTTTAATCATCCCATTTGCAGGTTTTATCTGACAATTTGTGCAACTATTTATATAAACATTGCAAATTCTTCTGCTATTTTGTAATTTGGTGGGGATTCTGAGATTTTCTTTTCAACAGAAATATTTTATTTTCCTTCATCTCTAGACAATTAATTTTTCATTCAAATAATGTAATTTATATAATATTATGCTATAAATCAGTGCAAGATATTTTTCTGAAATACAGAATTTTTTAATTAAAGTGTCAGGCCCTGCCTAAGAACATTAAATTGTTGGTCTCATATAATAGCACTAATATAATAGCAGATTACCATGGTAAATATTGCAGCATATTTTGAATACCACTATACTGTGGTAGAAAATTTTTCAAGGTACCCAGATCAATCTGAGTGTCATTTACATGCAAAACGTTGCCTCTAAAAAAATACAGCCTTCATGTTTTCACAACATCTTAAAATAAGTCTTCTCACATTAAATTTATATTTTCTTTTCCATAACAAAGATGCAATGGTATATGGCACCCATTTTCCAATTTTAACAGTATTTAGAAATATGAAACATTACAGTGAGCACTAGCTTGAAGTGATACAGGAAATGAACAAGTTTCAAACTTCTAAAGGTCAACCTTGAAAAATAGCGAGTTTACCCTATTGCATGACATGAACTGAGCTCCTCTAGATTAATGAATACACTGCACAAGATATCTATACACTTACAACCAACATAATTTTTGTCTTCTTTATATTACTTAGTAATATTCATCCCTAATGTCTGTTATTATCCTCCACAATAATATAATAACAATTGTTGGCATAGAAACTCCCAATGGTTCTTTCATCTACGTTCACGATGTCTGTGTCTATCTCTCTCTTGGTCTCGCTCCCTGCTTCGGTCCCTTTCTCGTTCACGATCTCTTCTGGCTCCAGCTGTTGTCCTCCGCAAGAAGTCATCTACATCTCTCTCATACTGTTCAAAAGAATTGTTATGGTTGTTGTTATTATTAATTCTTTCAGCCATCTAAATGTTGTTGATATGCAAGACAATGCATTAGGAAAGTCTCCAAGTACACAAAACAGCCTAATAATGTTCATGGACACAGGCACACTAAAAGACTGACACAATAATAGCTATATCTACCAATATAAAAATACAATTCAAACCTTTCATAATGATCACCTCCTCTAAGTTAACTCCCACTTCCAGTAAATTTATTTTCTTGTACACTTTTCTTTCTGTATTTTACCACCCTTTAAAAACCTTTTTTCTTGAACGACACTTATCCAATTTCTCCAAATTAATTGTTTAAAAGATATTACACTAAAATCAAATAGGAAATATTACCCAGTTGACTGATCTCTTGTCTACTGTTCTGGATCGGGATGAGGTAGCAGCAGCTGGGTTGGGGTGGCTATAATCTGGCTGTGGCATGTACTCCCGAGGACGCTCAAAGTGCCCTGGATAGGGGTTCATAGGGTCCATATGACCATACCCTGGAGGCTATAATAATAATAATAATAATAATAATAATAATAATAATAATAATAATAATAAAAATAATAATAATAAATAATTAATAATAATAACAACAACAATAATAATAGCAATAAACAATACATTAATAACTAGTATTAATAAACATTATGGACAATTAAGTTTTTTATATTTTTAAGCGAAACTAAATCTTGATGAGAGAGAGAGAGAGAGAGAGAGAGAGAGAGATTTTATATACTGGTGGTCCATATGGAGGCATAGGTGGAGGTGGAGCTCTGCGCATGTATTCATTCATGTAGTCATTATAAGACTGAAACAAAATATAGAATTGTGTGAACAATATAATATATTTTCCTATAGTGAAAAGTCTATTGTCTGTATGCTGTTTCTCTGACATTTGTATTTAAATCACTGATTGTTCCTGAAAAAATCATACAGTGAATAAAATTTTCAATAATATCATAATCCAAGGATTAGGAAAAGGGCTTAATCATTTCCAAAGAAAAATCCCTGTCCATAGACCGTTTTAATTCAGACAAACAAGCCAAGAAATTTTATACACAACAAAAATAGTGAATTCACAATGAAACATGGCTATTGGGAATAAGTGTATTGCAAATGGCCCAAATAATTTGGTCCATGGAGGTTGAAATAGAGAAACTTGTGTTGAAATAAACCAAAATGAGGAGAAGGAGAATACCAGCTTTCCAGGCCCATGATTTTAAATGTTGACATGGAAGACAGAAAGTTTATCTCGCGAAAGGTCTTTTCAGTACAGTTACATCACATGCAGTAGCCAGATAGGAAACTTTGTCAATCTAAAGGGTTAGAACTATGTCTAAGACCTAACAAAACAAACATGAAACATATCTTCTGTTCACAACAAATTGCATTAGAATCTGCTAAATGTTTCTTGCTTATTCAAAGCAACATCCCATGTAAAGATGTAAAGTTGACTGAAGAGAGCATATGTTAGATGGAATCCATAAAAAAAATCTAGGTCTAAGACAATATTTTCAGTGAGTTCCAATATAATACATTGAATGGTTCTAGAGCAATACTGCTATAGTCCGAAAATACATCCCCGTTGGTTTGTACCCCCCTACTGATTTCAATAACTAAAAAGTTTAATGTGATAAAAAGTGCACAGAACTAAGTCAATTGAATCATTGATTTATAATTTCTAACCTGACTGTCACCAGAATGGCACTAGTACTTGCATCCCCTTGCACCTTTCATGCTTAACGGACTTTTCATAATAACACGGGGCCATATTCTGTACACTACGGGGTTGTTTATTTCCATCAGACAACATGATGTAATTGATCCTATTTGGTAACTGCCGGATAATTCTGTAAATTGCAATAACGTTGAATTTGGAATTATATTCCTTTGCACACGTAAACATATTATTGAAACCGATTGTTAAATCCACGTGAAAGGCAAACTTTTTTGTCATTCTTTTCCTCTGCTTGATTCAACACTATAAATATCGGAAGCAGACAACATATGTACATATTTAGTCGCGCATGTACCCCTTTCCTGAAAATGGACTGGTCCAGAAACTGGAAATTGTTCTCAAGCATGTCTGTCTATTACATTAAAAACTTCCGTTAAGCATGAAATGTGCAGGCGATGACGGTGTTATGGCAATTCTTCTCACATTCAGGTTAGAAAATATAAATCAATGAATAAATTGACTATGTTCCTTGCACTTTTTATCAAATTAAATGTTTCTGTTATTGAAATCGGTAGGAGGGTACAAACTAACAGGTATGTATTTTCGGACTATAGCAGCGATCTAATTTTCTAATACAAACACACAAAAATTAGAAGTGAGGGGCATAACTGTGTCTAAAATGGATAAAAAATGAAACCCAATGACAACCTTCATACCACCATATTATGTTTGATGGGTTTTCAAACTATGCTGCTTAGATGTGATGCGATTATGATTTTTAACGTAGCATTAACATTCTTTAAGTTATACAGCTACATTGTCAGTTTATAGTGATGTCTAGCACTGGGGTATCATGCCACAGACATGTAGCATGTCCCACCCGGGGACAATAATCAATTAGACAAAGGCTTAAAATGTTTGCTTTTAAAGACAATTGTCAAAATGTTGAAACTTTAATAGAGTTTTACTTGTAAATAATTTGTTTGAATCTGCAGAATGTTTAAAACTTCAGGTCTTTTAATTAATACATTATGAATATTGTGCATTAGTCTCAGTGTTTATTTCATACTGTGCAATTACTCAAGACTAATAATGTGATGGAGTAATTTTGCTATGTTGGATGTACTTGTAAACTGTCAAATCACAAGATCCATTATTCAAAAACTGATGAAGAAAAGGTTGATGCTGAGTTTGTAACAACTACAAAATTGGTGGATATAATTAATAAGCATGTTCTGTTGATAGATGACCCAAGATTTTAGTCTTGCCCATGTTGACTGATATATTACTTTGATACACAATTATCAGCCTGAATTGGTTAAGATATAGAAATGAGATCTCTCATTCAGATTCAACATATTTAACAAAAACAGAATATATTGTGAAGTTAAAATATCATTAAGTATTAAATAATTCTTTCTTTGCTTAACATACCAAATATATACAGTCAGACTGTCAGTCATTCATAATCTGAAAGAAAAACACTTATACAAAACTAAGTAATGGCCATATCTGTCTTTTTACAAAATACTATATGTTTCTCTTTATTAACACGAAACAAGAAATCTTATTTTTGACTCCAGAGATTATAGGGTCAACTCTTTAGAATGCAAATTTGTTGAGAACCTGCATGTAACATGAGATGGGTAAATCAAATAATGATGAGCTGTCAAGGGCCATAACTCTACTGATGATACTACAAAATGCAATCACACTGGAGATCTTAGTAATATAAAAATACATACAAAATCTTCTAACAATCCAATAATTAGGTTTTTTAAATGAGATGTTCAGCAGCCACTTATCTAACATGAATGCAGTAAGGGAAACAATTGCAGAATTATCATACACATTAACACCGAAACAAATCATTCTTTGTTTTCCAAATTTGATTAGTAGATAAAGTGGGAGAAAAAAGTGAAATTCATATAAATGACACTACTCATACTTCTGTAATCTAGAACTTAATTTTAGGTCAATATAGTCTTGTCATTTTACTGGTGGAACAATATTGATATCTTTTACTAGCTAATTAAATCATAATATTGAGCAGATATCCCTGAAACCATTCACATCATTCAATTCTGCTGCAAAAGATATTCCTAAAAATTGATCTACTACAATACAGAAGAACCTTGTCTATACAAACTTTTTCGTAACTTCAACCCTTTACATCACATGTACGCTTTTCAACACTTTTACCTCTGCCCTCTCATCTACACATATCTTCGCTTTTACCTTTGCCACACACCCCCTCTACACATTACTACGCTTTACATAGTACCTACTATGAATGTTACATCTTCCAGTTAAATATTGATTCGCCGGGAGGTAACCAAATGCTGGTCAAAAATAACAAATCATCTTTACTAACATTCAAATTTAATGATGTATTTCTTAACATTAGAAGATAAAAATCTATAAATTTAATTGACCAGTTATATGTAGGTTTCATTTCCATCCAAAACGGCATCCATAGCTGATTGTAATACGTCAATTCGATGTAAATATTATGGCCTTTTCAACATTTGTAATTACTTATAACTGTAAAGTTTTCCTAATCGGATGCTGAGGTTTACATTAATAGTATAAATTAATAATGTCATTATGTGATTTATGTAGAAAATCACATTCTTAGAATCTGCAGCAAATTACAGCAATTCAAATGTCATGCAATGTTTGTGTTGTTAATTTCTTCCATTTATTTCAATATGCAAAGTATCAATCAAATCATACAACATACAATGACATTACAAAGGGAATTCCCTGATTTCATCATTGCTATGTCATCCACATCTGTTGATTACAGTGATTTGTCTGAAAGTGAAAATGACTTTTCTGGATTCAGATCCTACAAAATACCAGATCTTATAAATAATGTAGCCTTTCATGACAAAGGATCTGAAATTCTGTCAGTTATTGACATTGAAATGTCATCAGACTCAAGTGATACTATTATGACCAGCCAAATTGGCTTGCAGACGAGCAGATATTGACAGAAGTCCATTTACTCAACAGTCAGGACCATCACATAATTTGTTGGAGAAAGCACCATAACAATGATTTCCAATTATATTTTCCAGTTGGACTTTTTCTTTTAAAAAATGTATGTGAAACAAATAAATTTGCAGCTAAACAACATGTTGATCATGAAATCTGTGATGCAAACTGGACAGAGACCAGTGTGCTTGAGATGCCTGCCTTTTGACATGTTGGTCTTCATGGAGATAATCAAAGCTCCTGACTATAGTTTTAATTTGTCAAATGACAGGTTTCTCTCCAATGAAAACTGCTCCAGTGGCCTCGGATGCGGGAGGTTGTGGGTTAGATCCCCAGTCAAGTTATACCAAAGACTTACAAAAATGGTACTAACAGCTACCTCGCTTGGCGCTCAGCATTAAGAGGCTAGTGTTAGGACTGGTCGGTCTGGTGTCAGGATAATGTGACTGGGTGGGACATCATGCTACATGTCTGCGGCATGATGCCACCAGTGCTAGACATCACTATAAACTGCCACACTGCAGACATCATAGCGATATGACTGAAAAATTGTTAAAGCTACATTAAAAATCATATTCACATCACACCTCTTCAATGAAGAAATAAAAAATTTTAATACCAGGCAGAGGGTTTGAAAACCTCATTCAGTACCTACACCTGTTGATCATGCTAACCATGGCAAACTTCACCAAATACATCCAATACTGGATGAAGTTCTGGACAACATTGAAAAGAGATACAAGCCTCGCCAACATCCAACCATTTATGAATGTTTTTATAGCCAACATCAAACCATTTATGAATGTTTTTATAAATTTCTACATCCATTACAAATAACATATTTCTTTCCAACAGTAAATTGCACAGCAGACACACTCTCACATATAGAGATAAAAAAAATACATATACATACATGCATTGTATTTTATCTTTACACTAATGTGATAATTTTTAAAAAAAATTTAAAGAAAACCCATAATAAATGCATGATTTGAACTGTGCATATCATATATACACAAAAACATAAATTATATATCCATTACCACATGGCTCCAATCTATCACATCTACATACATAAACATTAGAATCATGAATAGCTTGAAATTTTATTGCACACCTTTTCATAATGACAAAAATTTAAAAAATTTACTTTTCATTCACTGATCCAGTTTGAAGTTTTGATGAAATTTTCATACAATACTTCATTAAATGATACATCAAGAAGATAATGTGCTTTACATGCATGATTCAGACCTGTTTACCCATAAATTTTCCTGTCAGTATTTTAAGCAATGCCTGTCAGTATTTTCAGACCGCAGTCAGTATTTTCAGCAAACAAATAGTAGATACTATCAATATACTATAATTATCATTATGTAGTATTACACGACATAATGACTATACAATATTGTGTAAATAACTCTTAGTTTGCAAAGACGCTGGTATTTAGTTAATTCTGTGTTTCAAGACACAAATATGCAGAAATTCAACACCAATGACTTAAACATCCTGTTCATATTATAGTGATAAAAACCACAAAAAATACAACATAACCAAATTTATTGTTGTTTACCTCCGTTACTTTCTCTAGAAATTCTGTTTTCTCAGCTTCACACGTATCCATAACATTTTAATTAAAGCCAATTCTCTATTTTTAATGGTTAAGGACGACTTGATATAAAACATTACGACATTGTTACCACCCATCCACTTAGAAAATAATAAGTTTATCTAGATAGGTGAAGGCAATCTTATTTATCTGATAAAATCAAGTATCATCTTTGTCAATATTTACTAGAATGGAAATAATTTACTAGAATGGAAATAAGGTTAATAAATTATTTTTCATTGCTTCTGTTAACTTGTCAGCTGTACTCAATGACAAATTCATATTTGCGATCAACTCACATAGAATCGCCTCAGCACGTGTTATTTGTTTTTGAAGTATGTTTTGATCACTGGCTTCCTTTCCTTTCATCATTGACAAAATGTTTTTATTTCCATTCACTAATGATTTCAATTTTGTATGATTTTCCGATTCCACATGCCGTGAACAGTCATTTCTTCCACCATGTGCAAAGGAAAAGTCTAAGTTGCAAACAGTGCAATGCACAAAATGTTTTCTTTTGACGATGGTTTAAGGCATAGCCACAGAGTAGAATAAACTGGTATAAAATGCTGCTTTCTGTGTTAGACTTTCCATTTTCATCATTAGTTTTATGCTGAAACTTTCTTGTCGACAGCATTGTCCTTTGTTTAAACAACCGGATGTTGAGAATGTCAAAATAAGTGACGTGGCAAAAAAATGCGGACCGAAGAGACGATACAACGAAATGAAACGGAAAAAAAAACAGCTTAAAAAATTAATTTTAAAAAGTAATAAATAAATGCAACCTCAAATCGTATTTTTAGTTCAATGACCGTACGGATGGGCTTTATTCCGTACAAATACGGTCGGGTAAACAGGTCTGATGATTACACCCAAGGCCAAACAGACCTTCCTTCAAAGCCAATCAAGTGGGGCCTGAAATTATAGAAGCACCATGATAGTTTGTATAGTTTCGGTCACCAGTTTAGAGTTTTACCATGTGAGTTCATCTATATTTTATAAACGGATTTTCTTAATATGACCACACACATTTTAATTATGTTTAAAGAAAATAATTATAGGTTGTAATAATTAGTATTGACTGTCAATATCTTTAATTTGCTATGGCTATGTTATGTTATTTTTAATAAATGAGTGATATAAGAAAACAACCATGACCTTATAACCACAAATTTATCCAACATCATATAGAATATATTTCGTACTTTTATTTTTTAAATAACTAAATATTTAGTCACCAAATGTTTATATATTTTTGGGGGGGAATTTTATATATTCCTTAATCCAACTTTTTATATGTCAATTTGTTTGAAGTTCCATTCTTTATGGATGAATGAAAATATTCTGAATAGGTAAAAGATCTGGTATATAATAAATAACAAATATCATTTGTGTCCAGTGGAAGAGTGGAGAATGAACATGTCTAATGTGGGATAAGAACAAAACTTGATGACAATAACATATCACTGTACTGTATCAAACTTCACAAACTTGGAACAAATTACATACAGTTTTGGTTTTTTTTTTGTTTTATTCAAATCGCATGCGTGTATCAAGAGCATGCAAATTTGATCCCATCCAAACTGAACCCAGACATTTTTCTGAGAGGTTCAATCTGAAAAAGTTCATATAAACAAGGTTCCACTGTAAGTTTACTACGACTGTTTCCTTTCATTAGGTATACTAATGTATTGCAGTAGGTATTCAAATTTTAATCTGAAAAAATAGGAACAATTTTCCAAAAACTTGTTTTTGCTCCTTGATAGCCACACCGACATGGAAAAAAAGCAAGCCTTAAGCGGCACTGAATCTATCCTTATCTAATTTCAAATGAAGCAAGCACTAACCAACACCAACCCAATCCAAAAGAGGAAACATAAAATGGGGGTGGGAATGGGTTGAGAACATAAACCTGTACATGTATATATTGTAGCATCATTCATTTTCATGAGGCACCCTTTTTGAAAGATTTTGCTGTTGTTCCAAACCGTAAATAAAGGCCCAACAAAACATTACCCCCATATGATGAAGCTCCCCCACCCCTTTACCATGTTTCATTCCTAGAGATTAACAAAAACCTTTTTTAATATATCAACATTTTTTTATGTGATCTGATAATAAAGTATTAGCTTTCAAACACGTTTTATTTTAACCCTTTGAAAAAGAATTGTAATATTTTTTTATAATTTTTCCATGGACACACATCTATATGGTATTCAGTGACTGTAAATCGACATTTGTAAGTAAGGATAGACAGACACAAAAGTAAAAACACAAGGTATTTAAATACCAATATTACTAAAAATGAAAGAAAGAATAATAAACGATACTAGTATATGAAAAGTTGATAACTTATTTGAACAGATTCTTTGTCCAAGTTAAGCTGTTGTGAAAAAATTCAAATCCTTCTGAAAGTACGTCTCATTTTATCCATACATGTTTAATCCTAATGAACAACCTGACAGCATAATTCTAGAACTATTACTTGAAGATCAATAACTAATTAAACACAAGATATATACACTAATTACAGCAGAGTACTAAAGTTAACCCTGCACTAATTTGTATACAATACAAATGAATCAACACTGTTCAGTCTGCAGGTACACTAATGTTTGTTGGGCTAACAAACCTGAAATTATTACTCAAGTCAAGCTCTCTCAAAGCCACAGATAATTTTGTCTGATATTTCAGACATTTCTGCCTGAGCTACAACCATCCACTGAGCAGGAATCAGCTTGACTGACAAGGTTTTTAAGGTCCACTAATGAAGTGAGTGCACTGATCACCAGTAATATCTTTCTTTCCCTGATTGTCTCCATGACCTCTTTTTTAGCATACCAGTTGTGGAAATGTGATTTAAACTCTTCTTTGTAATCCTTATTACTTATAAAGTCATGTCTTTTAATAATTGATTAGCTTTGAGTTGTTGGCTGTGTCAGCTCCCTCTGATATACAGTGCATGTGACTGTCTTGACGTGTTTGTTTTTTTTGCTCATATAGATGTTTGTATTGTTTTAACCATTGACTGCTATTTGTTGTTGGTATAGTTGTGTTCTCTTGCTATTACTTTTTTTGGAGTACTTGGAGGTTAATCCACATATCTACAAATATATAAACTTTGATGGCAAAACAACAGATTCAAGTACCCACGAACATCTTTTTTTATTTGACAAAACCCCCCATAATGACCCCCATGAAAATGAACGATACTCTCCTATTCAACTCAATCCTAGTAGATTACCCCAACTTTTGATGCTTGTTGTGTGGGTACATCTGTGTGTGCTATTGCAAATCTCTGATTATTCTGGAAGACAATTTTGGTCAAGACTTTTTAGGGCTTCAAATGCATCAAGTATATACATATACAGAAATACTGAGCTTGTGTCATGCCCTGCACATATGAAAATTGTATTTCAAATTTACCTCAAACCCTTGTTTTCGTTGCGAGTCAAGGGTGGATTGGTTGTATGTGTATCGGATTGAGTTGGACGACTAAAAGGAAACATGATTAAGAAATTCAATGGATATTAACAAGTCAGTGTAACTGGAAAACAAATTTTAATTCCATTATGCCATGGAAGTTTTATCAGTCCAATTGTCTGAATTGTACTTTTACCTTGGAAACTTCCTAAATATTACTAACATGTAAACTATCATTTGCTAGCAAACTCCATTCTATAAACAATGATTGCTAAAGTTCATCAAGTAAATACTTCTTTATTTACCTTTTCTGATCTAGTGGCAATTAGCATAAAATTGTTTATGTTATTTAAAATGTGTGTGATCAAGAGAATTCTACTCTTTCCCAGATTATTTTTTAACTTTCATTACAACTCATTTTCAATGCCAGATTTTATGAAGTAAAGAATGTATGGATGAATAATTTAATTTAAAGGTGCTGTCAAATCATTATGCATAAATGAGAATGTTAGAAATAAAGGTATACTTCATATCTAACAATATGATTACTTTTTAAAATTTAATGTGTAGCTTTCTAAAATTTTCAACTCTTGAAATAAAATACTGGTACTATATTCAGTAACTTTATGGCAAAAAATTCAGTATATATTATGTTTACAGGGAGATTATTGTTTAATATCAAAGATCGAATTTACCATTGAACAAGTTATTTCCATAAATACTGTTATCAGAATCCAAATATTCCATTGCAATGATTGTCATTGACTTTAGAGTTGACTGTATACTAAAGCCGCTATTTAACTGCATGTGAGAAACCCTGACTAGAGATTTGTTTTTGGGACTGATATAAACCTAGTATAATTCTCATCAAAAGTTACCAAACTTAAGAATAACTTTTCTTTGTTTTTCCTCAACCTCTCTTAACATCTTTTAGTACAGTTACAGCACATTCAATTCATTGGTAAATCTGTGCTGTTATAATCATAGCATCTACAATTAGGCAAACTGAATTGATTGATGCAACAATTATTTAATTAGATTTACTTGGCATGCAAAAACTATTGCATATCAAAATGGTGTGAAGATAACATATTCAATTAGGCTAACTGGAATTATTTGCTGGAATTAGTGATATGAAAATTACAGCATAACCAATCCAATTAAATGAAATTCAATGATGTGAAAATAATAGCATATTCAATTACACTCAATGAAATTCAGTGATGAGAAAATTAGGGTATTCAATTAGGCTCAATAGTTCAATGACAAGAAAATTACATAATGGTCAATTAGACTAACTGGAATTCAGTGATATAAATATTGCATATACAGTCAAACCCACTTATCTCAACCTCAGTTATCTTGAGAACCCCGTTATGTCAAGTGTTTTGGTCCAGGCCTGAAAAAAATCCTGTTATGCTATTTTTCCACTCTAATCTCGACTTCTGTAAAGTCAATAACCCCATTAAGTTGGCATAAGTTTCAGTCCGAAGTAACGAAGTAACGTGGACCCACATAATTTGACGAAATGCAACATGTCCATTTCTGAGAAATTTTACAACAATGATCATACGTTTCCACTAGAAAAAGTTGCTACAAGAGCAAATTTTACCAAACAAATGCTATTGAACCAATTTCATTAATGCATACAATACTGTAGAGTATGGAAACTGAATTAATGCATTGCTGACCTTTTACATAAGCTGTGTTCAAAATGGACATCATCACATATCAATACCATGACAATCTAGTTCATTCGACACAGCATTGCAAATTTGATCTTATCTGTACTCAGAAAATTATCAGGTTAAATACCTAATTTGTTTTACACAACATATTTAAAACAAATCCCGTAATAGTTAAATTGTTTCCAGACTTTGTGCCAGTGCAAGCCTTGAACGTCAGCATGGAACGATCACATGGCTCAATACTCTATAAATAGAAACCCGCAAAATTCTAAACTAAGCTGCCACCTTCCCAATGTTTATTAATTTCTTTTGAACAAAAAGTAAATAGAAGCACCAATGGTATTGTAAAAAAAAAAGAAATACAAAGTGCCCAGTAATTTCGCTTCATACAGAATTTGAAGGTGGGACAGTTAACATTAAAGTCTTCAAGCACATTTTAGTTTGTTGGTACACGAATTCCAACAGACCCATCTTTTTCCAATACAGAAGCAAATTTTATTGGTAGAAACTGGCATGTACTGGTGTAAAGTAACCTCTGACATCCAACAAAAAACAAAAACAAAAAAAACCTCACACAATATTTGCCAGTTAAATTTTGCTGCAGATCACCTGTCAACTCTGAGATAATAGTTTTCTTTAAAAAAAAAGTATAGTTCTACATGTACATGTACTTTAATTTGCCTAGATTTTAGATAGCTGAAAAAATCACTGTCTTGCTGAGGTCACTAAGGGGATCAGGCTATTCACAGGGAAATAAAAACTGAACCACTGCCACTGTTGCAGTATCTTGTTGTAAAACTATGTTTTGTTACATAATCTCATTTAAAAGACAGTCTTCTTTTTTCTGCTACCAGGCATGAATGAAATATTTTTATTGTGCATTAGAAATGCCATTTGTCTTTAGAAACAAAACTCCTCATTTTTGGTACTTCAGATGCATAATCATTGTTCTGCAGTAGATTTATCAACTAAACCCTGATATCTTGTAACTAGGTTATGTCAACAATTTTTACAACCCCTCCTCCACAATTATGATATAATGATATGATATAATCAGATAACCAGGCTTGACTGTATTCAATTATGCTAACTGGAATTCAGTAGATGTGAAAATTACAAAAAAAGCAATTAGACTAACTGCAATTCAGTGATGCAAATTACAGCAGTCAACTAGACTAAGTGAAATTTAGTGATAGGAAAATTACAGCATACTGGTGATGCTCAATTTATTCCAATTCAATTTACATGATTTAATTTTATTCCAATTCAATTTACATGGTTTAATTTGAATGCCTTTATAATGAAAAATAACATTAAATTTGACTCACTGTGCTCATTTTTATGTCATTATTTGCAACCACATGTGATATGAGCATAGCTCACATACATGTATTTGCACTTCTTTTATGTCAAAACTGCAGGAATGCATCTACAGCATAAATTCAGCCTCACCTGTACTCAATTAGGCTAACTGAAATTCAGTAATGTGCAAATTAAAGATTAGTCAATGAGACTAAATGTAATTTATTGATTTGAAAATTACATGATTGTCTATTAGACTAAATGGAAGTCATTAATGTTCAAAATTACTGTTGTCAATTAGGATAACTTGAATTCAGTTATGTGAAAATCACATCATGATCGATTATAATAACTGGAATTCAGTGATGTGAACATTACATCTATTCAATTAGGCTAAATGATGTGAATACTGCATCTGTTTAATTAAGTTAAAAGAAATTCTGCATGGTGAAAATATAGTGTCCTTAGCAAACTCCAAATTTTTTGTTTAAAAAAAACTTACCCCATTGATAAAAGTTTCTCTGCGAACCCCTGCAAAGCGTGGAGACCTAAAATTTGAAAAGAATGTCATTAGTTTAATGTCATAGCATCATTACTGTACAAACAAGACAATAAATTAATGACATTATATGGCTCAACGATAATGACCTGTTCATTGACCCTAACACATTTACCACTGGAGGTTTTTGTCATTTACACCTGAAATGCAAGTTGGAAATATTTTGGGGGCTATTTCTGAATACTTCTTAATACATTTTTTCTTAGTTTATTTGTTATTTACGAATAATTTGTATTCTATTGAAAATAAGTGCTTTTTCATCAGTCTGGGACACAGACATTTAGTGGAAATCATTTGGAATTCAAAAGCCAGAATATTATTCTTGATTCACAAAATTCAATGAGGAACAGTTGCTAAAAGTATGATTTCATCTGACATAACCATACATACTGGAATTTTGTGATTCATACCTGGATTCAATTAGAACTGTTTAGTGATAGGACCAATAATTTTCAATTCCTGGATTAATTTTTGGATTATTTTCATAAACTCTAAGTCCTATCTTTACTGTTTTGTTCTAAGGAAAAAAAAAATTTTGTTAAAATTTACAAAGCTTGTTAGATTCACTCTTTTTTCTTGTTATTTTTGTATAAGCCTACATGTATCAAGGAGAATATGTGAATTTAGGGACCAAGATTCCTCTAAATGATGACAAGATGAATCTGAAAACCTCAATATAAGAAACAACTCATGTAAACATGTGAAGTGCATGATGTGATTTGGAATTTTTAAACGTAGCTTTAACAATTAAATGTGAAGCTAATTGACAAAGGTCCTAGTTCTGTAAACAAGAATCAGATAAAAGGACTGACTATGTACTAACTGAAAAGAATTTCCAGGAATCCAATTTAAGTCCCTTTCTTCTTTAAGAGCTCAGTGTTGAAACCATTACTGATATTCATGAGCAACTAAAAAACTGCCATTCTAGATAAAAGACCATCATCATCTTCATGTAGAATCAATTAAGACTAAAATCTATTGGTGGAAGGTCGAAATGCCTATGTCAATATGACCATCCATTCAAGAGGTGAAGCAATCCAGTACAGCTCACAATTTTTCATTTCTCCATGCATTGTGGTTGTGATGGATTTGGAGATTAAGAAGACTTCCCCCCAACTCCCTGCACCTCCTAATAGTGCTGCCATGTTTCATTACATAAGATAGACTGGAAGGTGGGCAATAAGTTATTTTAGCCATTGTCCTCATAAATGAAAGAAGGGGCCCCGAGTGGCTGCCTCGTGGTCTAAAGCTCTGTCCATTACGGATCACTGCCATCTCACCTTTGTCTGCATAGGCTCGAGTCTAGGATTTGGCAAATGAGGATATGTGAGAAAGCTTGCCAGTAGCTTCTCGTGGGTCAGTGGTTCTTTCCGGTGATTTCCTGGTTTCTTCCTCCACAATTGATACTGGCCGCCATGAATAGCCTATCGTGTGCTGAAAAATGGTGTTAAACCTAACAACATAAATGAAAGGACATATTTTTATTTTTCAAAATTAAATTTCTGATACACCACTCCTTCAACAAGTTGTGCATAAACAACTTGCAAACCAGTTTAACATGGGGTCAGGCATGAATCACATCTTTTACTGGAAAATACCAACAGGCCACTATTTATTCTACATAAAGAAAATCCTGATAAAAACTGACAAATAAGACCTTGATAAACTGCTTATTTAATTGTCAAAACGGAAGGTCACCCTATGTGATGGACTGATAAATTTCTTGAAAATGAGGACACTATGTGGAAATGGTAGATACAGAAATAACAGCAGTCTTTAATAGGTAGGAAAAGGCATGCCATGTGGAGAAAAAGAACAGTAAGAATCATCAGCACAGATTCAACCATAACTGAGGATCTCAATAATACATGGAAGGCAAATGATTTTTTCCATAAATCTAGGTTAACAAAGGGAAAAAAAACAGACTCATGATTAGAGCTGAACTGTAAATAAACTTTTGCACAGACAAGAAATGTAGCTCAGTCTTCCTTGCAGATGTTAATGAACAACATAAAGTTTTTGAGTGTAATGTTCTCTAAAAAAAGATTCAGCTAATGGTTCACAATTGATTTGATCTAACTCTCAAAACACGAGATTCCATTTTGTCCTTAGTGAGGGAAATACAGATTTGCAGCTCAAACTGCTTATTAGGACTGGACAGAAGATAATTAGTGCCAACGGCTGGTGTGTGGTAGAGCAGGCTGTCCTAGTAGAGATTAAAGATTCTCTCTCTTCAAACAGAAGTTGAGCCAGTCACTGCACTGAAAGGAACAGCTAAGATTAAGATGCTTCTCACAGCATTAATCACAGGAAATTCTCCGATTTCACTCATGGACCCTTGTATGCCTGTATATGGACTGTCTCTTAACCAGGATGATGCACTATGCAACTTTGCTTGAAATCTTGTTCAGACAGATTGATTGCTTGTGATGAGTCAAGCATGAAGGTGGAGAATCTGTGGACTTCTAAGGAGAGACCCCTGTTCTGCAACAGTAGGCTTCTCATCTGTTGTAATGACCTTGATAGGTCTAATAAAAGGTCATTGGATTCTTTAACCATCATAACTTGGACTACAGAGGGGCTATCAGAACAAGTCAAGCAGTAATGGGACACTTACATAATCATTCCGAAGAACAGAAATGTCTAATATGGAGTTCAAGATACCAAAAATTGACAGGTGAAGGCAAGATGACAAATCCTGTCCAATGGATCATGAACTCACCCTACTTTGGCAAGGAAGTTCATCCCACTTAAATGATATCTTCAGGAATTTTATTACTCAATGTTGAAGTCAGTATGTACCATCAGCAGGACAAATCTTGGAAGAGGGACAGGTAACTTTAGAGAACATAGCAACCTTTAGGGACTCAAAAGTCAACTGACTAATACATAATTAAAATACTGGAAGATTGGGATCACCAGAGTTCTCAAGGAAACTACTCCCATCACCTTGGTAAAAACTGGGAGAGCAGAGGCTATGCCAAATGACAGCTTGAAATCAGAAAACCTTCTGAACTAGGCAAAACCAGATGAATTTCCAGGAAGGAAAAATTAGGATGTGGACTGATGGAACATGCACAACTGCCATATTTGACAACATTCCTCACTGAGGTAGTGTCTTCATTTTGAATGATTTCTCCTGATTAAACCTGTTAAAGGCAAAAAAACAACCCCAAAAACATTTCTTAAGCCATAACTTGATGTCTTTTGGATAAAAGTAAAATCCGGGAATAGAAGGAGAGATAGGTCATTTGAATCGCTCATTTGAAACAAAACTGGTAGCTATCCCTTCAAACAGAAAAACCCTAAGTATCTCATATGATGCTTGAACAAGCCACTTAAAAGATGGATATACAAACACCTACAGCAAACCTTCTCACTGGGTCCTTCCAATCACTTATCTAGCTGCACATAGGCAAGAAGGTGGAACTGCTTCCTGGACAAAGGTTGCATCCTTTGAAGGAATGATCAGAATATACATACTTCCTGGCTCATTTCAATGGTCAGATGTAAGGGACTGGTGTTTTTGGTCCCTCAGATCCTGATACGCCACAGGGGAAATGAGACTTCTGAAGAGCATATCTGCCTACTGGGTGCAGCCTTAAGAAGGTTCTTACTGTGATCCAGTAAAACCTTTCGACTATCTAGGGCAAAGTTGAATCAGCTTACAGTGAAAGCATAATGGACAAAGAGAATGCATACTTGGAGGTTTTGGTAACCCCTCCAGCAAGCACCGTTGTGCATCTAGAGACAGATTCAGAATTCAGAAGAAGGATGCTGATAAAAATCTGCATGTGAAGCTATGGTGATGATTGGTCTCGACTTAAGCTCCATCATTTCCAATGTCCTGAATAGAAGATAAGCAGAGATCCCCAATGAAATCCCATTAGCAAAACCCCAACTTCTGGGCAAGCAGGACAGGGAGCTCATGGGGCAAGTAAAGGAGTGCACTGGGCATGGTGGACAAATCCGGGGGAAAAAGGCAATACTTCATTTACTGCCTCATCAAAAGACCAGATCTCTTCTTCCTCTTCGTCACGAGGAAACTGGTGGGGCCAGGCAGGGAACCTCGAAGGAGATGTCCCTTTTGACATAACTAGAAGTTGATTATTACAAAGCTAAGACATAGTGGCAACTGTTTATGAAATCCAGTATAGTGGATCAAGATGGGCAAAGTAGCCTCGTTATTTAAAATAAATCACTTATATTTAGAACTCCATTGCTATATACATGAAATACATTTCTAACAGAAAATGGAACCATGTGTCCATTCTAAACAGAAAATTGCAAGGAAATTTTTAATTTTTTTGCAATTTAAAAAAACATTTAGTAAGAAAAACATGCACTCATTCGTGTCCACAATACAGGACAAATTACAAGAAAAACCGGACACTTGGCAGCTATGAAAATAAACATACAAATTCTGTCTCATTCTGTTCTCAATAATACAATTACAATAACAATACAAGTACTCAAAAGACTTTTGTTCTTATTAGAGACAGAGATGGATGATATGATGTGTTCAAGATCTGCATTTAAGGCATACTACTTCATAGCTGTTATTGGCTAAATGATTAAGATGGTTTGTATGCAAAATTTAATCTGGGAATAATTTTAAGAATTTCAAACATGTTTATAAAGATTTTAACATAAAACATACCTTGAAAATCGTCTGTCTTTATAAAATCCTGAAAATGGAAAAGAGAAAATAGTGAGACCTTAAGTCCATTTATGCTTAAATTGACAAAATAATTATATATGATCTACAATTTACTATCAAATAAATTCTACTGAAAACACAAATGTCTCCCAAAGATGAAACCAGATGGATGAATACTGGACATCTAAGGACCAACAAAAACACTGTACGCCTCTTCCTCATTTGTTGTGGGGTTAAAATCCATGCCAGAATCTTGTAAGGCACAAACATTAATAACAAGATTGGTGTGTGATTATTATGTGATTATGAATTTTAATGTAGTTTTAACAATTTTTCAGTCATATCGCTACAATGTCTGCAGTGTAAAAAGTTTACAGTGATGTTTAGCACTGGGCCGTCATACTGCAGACCCAGTCACATTATCTTGACCTCCTAATGCTGAGCGCTAAGCGAGGCAGCTGTTGGTACCATTTTTATAAGTCTTTGGTATGACTCGACTGGGGATCAAACCCACAACCTCCCACATTTGTGGTGGATGCTCTAACCAATAGGCCACCGGAAAGGTTACTAACAAGGTTGGAACTTTCCTGTCTTGATCATACACTTTAGAAAGATTACTTTGTCTTCCTACAAATATAAATGCAAGGTAAAGCTGCATTTCATCATTTCATATTGATCACAAAATTTTTATCAAATACATTATTGAGCATAAACCATTAGAACATCCATTACCATGCAAACTGTCTTTTCTAAGTAAAAAGATAACATTTTTTTGTTTAACTCATTAACCCCTGGAGGTTTTGTTGTTTTCTCCTGAAATGCGAGTAGGAAACATATTCTGGGGGCTTTTTCTGAATACATCCTAATATATAGACTTCCAAGATATTTCCAGTTAGCCTAATGCCTAGTTGTGTTAGAAACATCATTTTTCATTGGCTCTTTCTTTCGTGCATGAAGGGTAAAAGGGTAAAAGTTATCTTTTTTTGCTTAATGGACACATCATGTTTATATCAAGACCACTCTATATTCCAAAATGGCATCTTATCCTACTTTTTGCAAAGGTTCACCTGTGTGTGTGCAGTTCAGACCAGTCTGTCTTAGATCTGAGGCCAAAAAGTGTAAAATCCGGACACAAAATTGGATTTTGACCAAATTTTTGGTGGAAAAACAATCAGGTTTTTAGCTCTGTATTTTGTAGTGCAACTAATATGTCCAAATTGTATAGTGTCATAATTTTCTATAATACCACAAAATAGAGGTTGGAAATAGGCTACAACCTCCTGACGCATAAACGAGGTGTCAGGGGTTAATGATTTAAACAATAAAAATGGTAAAAGTCATGTTTACTGAGATAAAGCCAATGAAAGTGATCTGTCCCTGAACAAGTAGATGCTGTCAGGATTTAATCTACCAAGGGAGTTCTTTAAAAGATGTTGATTATTTCTGATCTGAATCTGTTCCTTACCTGTGTATGGATTTTGTTACATGCTGAAACACCCCTTTTGGACAGCTGTCTGAATAGACATATACATTGCTAGCTTAGCCAGCTGAACAAAGGTGGAAACTATTCTTTACGGTTGTTGTGCACATTTTCCAGAGCTCATAGGCATTATCGTTTAGAACCAACTACAAGTCAGCAATTCAAGATAAGACAATTTCTTCCTTTTAACTGCCGAGTGCTAAAACCATCTATGATGTTCTTCAGCAATAACAAGATTTCCAAATTCAATACTGTGGCAGACACATTCAATTTAAACTTGCCATCATTTTCATTTTAGCCCAACAATGAAAACCCCAAGTCAATATGACATTCCATTAAGAAGAGTTACAGTAACAAGATTTTCGAGATGGATGCCATTGTAGACATATTCATTATCTGATTTGCACCAATTTATATTTAGTACCAAGTACATCATACATTAGAGAGTAGCAACAATAAGATTTCCTAGATGGTAGCTGTGGCAGCCAATACTGAAAAAAGATAGGAACTATTTTTATCAAAGAAATAGGACTGATTCTTTGGTAAAAATAAAAAAGGCATGCAGGACAAGTAAATTTTCTGAAAAAACTTGTCCTCCACAAGTGGATGAAAAACAGATTTGATCAACTCTGGGTTTTGTGGCCATTAGGTATACTAAAATGGGTATCCTTTTAAAAAATTAAAGAAGTCAAATAAGTTCAAAAATGTGGGAGTTAAAAACTCTCACACCCAAGAGAGTTAATTAGGTGATAGCATACAAAACCCTAAATTCTTGCCAAGTGAAACAACCATGCATGCAGGTTTATGATTCGAAGCCAGAATTTTGTTGAACTTGTACATCTGGCTCAAATGACAAGAATCTTCATAATGGAATTTTTCTCTGAACAATAAATGATAGATTGTCTCTCCATTCAAAATCTTTGTATTATTAGTAGCTACATTTTCCTATGGCTTTTATGGGAGAAGTTAGTTGTGACCACAAACAACTACATTCCATGATTTTCTGTATGTTCTACCATCAAGAGAAAACAGATGGAAGAAGACAGGCCTTGAGAAAGACTACTCCAACATTCTAGCCATTATTTCTTGTCTCAAACCAAATGACTAGGACCAAAGGTTGAACAAGGTACCTTTTGAACCACTACCAATAGCTTCACACTCACCTTTTCTTATAAAACCCATTTCTCAGGCACTCCAGCAAGAACAGGCTGGATCAGTTAAATTCTATTTGTTAACCTAAACTATCTATGTTCTGCCACAATGATTCTACTTCTCCAATGACAGTCCCTGCATTCATTACTAAGAATTATCTGCTCTTGGGAAATCAGCCCATTGAAAATGACTTAGGCAAACAGAGCAATATCCAACTTCAGAATAAGGGTAGGTAACTTACTTCATGCATTCTTCTCTTATATATTATTTTATTTTGAGAAGGAACTTTATGAAAAAGTTTTTTTTTTATAATTCTTATGAAATCACAAAACAGCCACACCCTTAAATCCTCCCTGTAGTTACATCCCTAGAAAAGTATGTACTTCAACACTTGTAGAAGCTAATTGATGGAGTTTGGCACATATCCCGTTATCCAAAACAAGGTAACTATCATCTGGCTCACATCTCAGCAAGCATACAACATTTCTCTTCTTATCTATTTTGGGAAGGCTGATTTGTTCAGTAGCAGATGTTCTCTAAATATAATATGATGTAGTAAGTATTGTCAAAGAAATGTATTTTACTCCAAAAGTTGGTTTCTAGAATCTGCTAATCATAATTTAAAAATGACAAATACATTTCTTACCTCTCCCGCCCCCAACATCACGATCAAAGACTCCTCTGCTGCGCTTTCTTCTAGGACCACCATCAAAGCCATCATCTCTTCGCCTTCGCCTTCTGTAACCACATCAGGTCAATTCATTGCATTGCACATTATGAATAAAAGGTAAATCAATGTACAAGACACAGAGTCACTGAAAATTCACTCATATGAAAAGGACAATACTGATGAACTTCTCACATCCAAACAAAACTCTTAATAAAATGTTATTATTACCCATGAACAAAAAACTCAAAACATGAAGTTTAAAATGCTTTTGTGAAAGTGGTGTCATCTGAGATTTTCAAAACTGATGATGGATGTATTTCACAACTCAAAACTTCTGTAAATAAGGACGGACTATTTCCGCAAACCTAACAATTGTTGTTTGTTTGTTGTTGGGCTTAACGCCATTTTTCAGCACACGATAGGCTATTCATGGCGGCCAGTATTAATGGTGGAGGAAGAAACCGGGAAATCACCGGAAAGAACCACCGACCCACGAGAAGCTACTGGCAAGCTTTCTCACATATCTACATTAGCTGAATCCTAGACTCGAACACACGCAAACAGAGGTGAGATGGCAGTGATCCGTAACGGACAGCGCTTTAGACCACTCGGGGGCCCTCCTAACAATTGAAATGTTTGTCTACAAAACATCATCCAAGTCTTTAGCCATATTATAGCTGTGGTGGTAGCTGAGGCAAGGGCTGTGCAAAAGCAACCAGGAAAGATATATGGTTGTCTGTTTCTCAAACCTAACAAAAGCCAATCATGAATCTAATTACTATTGATGGAGAGGCCATCTGTATTTAGAATTATGACTAAATGAAACAACTTGGGTATCCCGCTAAACTGCTGATAAATAATAATTATATCTAAAGCTGCCAGTAAGGATGCATTATTCTGGGGTACATTTTAAGCAAGACTTTGTAATAATGGAAACCTGCATAACAGCAAAGTATATATTATCAGAAATCATATATGATTTCTTCATTATAAGACAAGAACTAAGAGCAGACACAATGAAGTTAGAATAAAATAAAATCCAGCCAGTATAAAAGGAATCTGTGAACATAGCTGTTTTTATATAAACAATTGTACTGTACATTTTCCTGGTACATAATTTACCATTGTACAATTCCCAAGTACAGTAGTACATAAACTACCATTGTACACTTTCCCAGTAGTATATAAATTGCCACTATACAATTTCCAAGTGGTGCATAAATTACCAGTAAAAGTGCCAAGTTGTACAAAATTACCATCATACAATCTGCATGTAGTGCATAAATGTAGTTTATACATTGCAATGTTATATTTTCTATCAATCAATCACAGCAAAAAAATCACTCATACTTTTCTTGATTCCTTCAATTAATGTTTGCTTTCCTTATCAACACCTTTCTCATGGCCAACAGTCTTTCCTGCAGAGCATGAGGTTATGTCAACAAATATCAATCTTGAAATCATTTCTAAATTGATGTTGCTATTTTCCCAAAAGAACAAGCTTGCCAGTATGGGTGTTTTACATGCTAGCAAGTTCTTTCCATATGTATTTTATCGGGTATGACTTCCTGAAAAATAGTGACACCATATATTTACACTTTTTTTCTAAGATAACAAAAGAACCAATTTAAACTTCTTTCCCATTTTGCAATAAAACTCTCTTTAAAACTAACATTCTTCGAGTTCTGTAGATCCAGAAACTGAATTTTTCACACTCCTAACCATTACAGCACTCTAAGGTCCTACCATACTTCAGCAACTACTGGGTAGAGTAGATTACCTATTTTAAATTTTAGGCCATCAAACATTAATTTGGTCACCTCCGACATTCTGAGCAAACATCAATACAAGGGGAAAGGGGATGTAAATGTAGAAGATGATACCAACTGATGGCCTCAAAATCACTGATAAAAGACCACAAACTTGATTTTCTTTCAACGATAATTTGCATTATTGATTTAGCCAGGTCTGCATCTATGGTTGTTGGACCAACAGTGTTCCATACCAAGTGCAGGATTGTGGTTTTGCAGAATTCCAAATTTTATCCTGTGTTTTCCTTTTGGTATACTTTTTACTCAAACATAAAATACATCAACAGCTTTTCTTTAATGGATGTGAGGATGTTTGTTGGCACAAAATGGCCAAAGTTGTGAAATATGATTAAAAATACTGAATATCCATTTTAAAACAATGTATTGGGCAATAAAATCTTTCAAGACTTCTGGCTGGCAGCTGAATTGCAATGTAAAGTGTTTAATGGCCATTAATATAACATATGCGAGACATCACAGTAAAGATCCAATTTGGGAGTTAAAATTAAGGCAAATACATAAATTATCAATTAATTAACAATTCGCCAATTTGAAAAGAAATTTTTTTTCTTCAGAAAATAGCGTCATTTAATGAAATAAATACTGGTAGATACTGAGGGCACACTAAAGTTAAAGATAAAAAGAAAATTCCATATAGCTATTTTAAGTCAAGCTTATATTCAAACGTTATTGAGAACATGAGCAAACATTTATTGCAATAATTTAAGTGTCTGAAAAATGTTTTTATAGTACAGTGCTGATTTCAAAGTTAACATAGCAAAACTATAAAAGCAAAAAAGTTTATATCATTTTTGGGGGGTATTACTAGTCATAACTTTAAGTGCTTTTCAATATATAATGAAATTTTTCAGAGAAATAGGTCAAAAGTTCTGGAACTAAAACCAGTATCTGGGACAAGATATTTACCTGCCCAAATCAATATGACAAATGAAAATTTTCAGCGGTTTAATGAATTTTCCGATCACTCAATTATTAAGGGTTGACCAGTATCAGAGGTCTGATTGAGATTTTCAAACTAAGAGTCCAGGACTTGTATTTTGGTAAAATGATAGTCCCACCTGCACATGCTGCAGTCCCATAAGCATATTGGGTATATCTGAAGTGGCTAAAGGTCCAGATAAGAATAACCAGTGGAGTTTAATTTTCCAAATTCTTTACACATTGTCACATTGCCCTTGTATGTCCATTAGAATGAGACTGAATTTGTCAATTCATGGAAAGGCCTTTTTTCAAACACTTATTCTGCTACACTAAGAAACGAACACAATAAAAACTAAATTTGTTTATTTGATGTACTCTTATAATGACCACATGTACATCTCTGGATCTTTCTGTCTCTGGGTTCAATCACTGTAAATATCAGCACTTTTTTTCCACCATTCAGCAGCTAGTTGAAGTCTTTTAACCTGCTGCCCAGCTAATGTGGGCAGTGTAATCCTGTGTAAGCAATTTTCTGCATCCCAGATAAAAAATTTGCATCCAAACATGCATGATTAAGCGTTTCCAAGACCTCTGAGCATTTGTTTTAAAGGAAAATTATGGTCTACATAGAATATAGCAGATTCTGTTAATGGGAAGTCCATAATTTCTAACACAAGTTCATTTTCCATTTGTTTCAAGCAAGCTCATAAAAGCATTCTCTTTCTTCAATACTAACAAATATTTATTCTATTCTTCTACTAATGTTAAAAGGTCTACAAAATAATTTCTGGAAATAACCGGTCACACAATCAAATTTTGGTCCTTAACCCTTTAACTACGACTACCGCATCTGAGCGTCACCTGTAAATAGTTCCTGAACCCCACTGACGCATATATGCAGAGTCGATAAGCCTTGTTTAAATCCCCAGTGTTGCTTATGAGCTCGTAGTTCTGCTGTACTCAAAACCCCAGTGTTGCATATATGCGGACGTAACTGCTATGTTAACTAAACATTGATTGGTTGAAAGTACAGATATTTACTTATTTTTCATTATCATAACCAATGAGAAGACTGGTTACTGAACATTTTGATACCAGTTGGAAAGCTGAGAGGTTAAATTTAGACACGTGGGAAGGAAATTTCCGGCAATGTACCAAACACGTGTAGCTGAGATAAACAAAAATGGATTCCTAGTCAAGATATTTGTGACTTTAAAGGGTTCAGTGCAAGCAATATCGAAGAGTTTAATGGATCATTCTTAGTAAATGGATCAGATAATGATGTTAGTCCCGTTTCAACACTAGATGTATGTGATTTTGATTCAAATGACCATGATTTATTTTGTGCGATTCAAAACAGTTTACGCGATGGGGATTTCTTGTCTGATTGTTGTAGGAGTAAATAAAATGGAAATATATGAATAAGAGACACTATACAAGGTAAGCTGCTTTTTATTTCACTGAAATCCAGCAAAAACTAATGAAATAATGAATATAAACGTAACCATGTTTTTATTTTCCGTAGTCAGCCATGACGATGCACTAGTATTCAGCCTATCAAACAGTATCAGTAGTCTCAGTAACTGATATGCTATCACTCAGCAGTAGCGAAACTGCAGAACAGCTGTAGTAGTTAAAGGGTTAACAGTCAACTTTTGACATTTCCATAACAGCTGACTGAACAAGAGTTTATTCTGGCAATTTTTAATTCTTGCTTGAATATGCAAATAAATATTTAGATATTTTTTCCATTGTTGAGCATGAAAACAATAATTTTTTCCCGGGGCACAAAACCCTTTATCTAAGGCAATGCAATACTGATGGAAAATTTGGATATCAGTGACTGGAGAGAAATATTAACATCTTAAATAAATGTGTACCCTATGCTAAGATGCATCTTTCATACAAGTGCATCTATAACATAAAAACTACTCAAAATTTGTTTTCGTCACACAAAATAAAGTACTAAATTTTGGACTGATTCACCTTTTTATGGGTTATTCAGTTTTTGACATATATTCCTCATAATCATTACTGTCAGAGAACTCAATTATTACATTATGTCTGTTGATTTTCATTTCTCAAAAAAATAATTCTATATAGATATATCATATGCAATACACAGATGCCAAGTTCTATTTTATCCCCTGTGATAATTGTGTTGAAATATTTATCATACTACAAAGAAGTTTTTCTTAAGCAGATAGAACACTGCTCATATAAATTTATGACTTTCTTTTCTCCCCACAACAATGCTAACTGAAAAGAAGTTTTTCTTAAGCAGATAGAACACTGCTCATATAAATTTATGACTTTCTTTTCTCCCCACAACAATGCTAACTGCAACAAAAGATAGACCATAATAGAATTATAAGCAATTAGTTTCAATCCCATCAAAAATAACCCTATAAATGTTGTATGTCTATTTCCAATAACACAATTAAATACCTGGCATTACTCTACCTTATATACAAATGCTAATTACTGTCAAAAAATTAAAGAAGGAATGAAAAAAAAATGATCAAGCCAACATACACCATCATTTATTTGCCAATTAATTGGTGGTGTATAAACTTCCGAATATGGTTTCTCTGAAGTATGTCAGAGGACCAGACCTTTTCAAACACCAATTGCAATGATAAGAATTGTTAATTAGTCAAAACCACTTTCTTGCTTGTTTACTTAAGACTAACCTTTGGCTTTGGTACAGTTTGACCATAGCTACAATATTCAAAGGTTCACTCTGTGTGGTAAAATAAGGCACACTGCAGGAAGAAATGACATGTACTTTAAGAATTTTATTGGACCCAAAATATCAGTAAATCTTAGTGAAAACAGAATTAAACAATGTGGCAAAAAATTCTCAACTTTAAGTCCAACTCTCCCTATTTTTTGATTCAATCTCCATATTTGGCCTTTGAAAAATGGATATGTATGTCATATGTTATTATGACTGCCATAGGACCAAAAATAATAAACTAAAATAACAGCCAACACCACTGAGAGGTCAGAATGACCTACATTCATTGATATACATCCTCTTACCACTTCCACAACTGTAGCCTGATCAAGAAAGAAGTGGCATATATGCAAGTAGAATGGTCATATTTTAATTAAAAACCTGACTGAAATACTGTACATGTGGGCATATATGCGAACATGTATGCAACACCTGAAAGAGTTCAGTGTTATGTTACACCTATCTTCCTGGCAAAGGCATAGAAAATGGTAGCAATACACTAACCAGTCCATGCATCTCTGTTTATAAGCTTTTAAAATGTCTATTTTGTTTGTGCACATGTACACATTTGAATGCACAAATTATGTATTTAACCCACCAATGTATGTCTTTCCTCTAGAGTATCATGTGAAAAAGTTATGAAAATAAATTTTTGTTTTGGTCGATTTAACACCATTTTTAAGTATAGATTAGGCTATGATGGCAGCGAGCACATTTGATGGAGGAAGAACCTAGAAAACCCTCAGAAAGAACCACCAACTGACAAGAACCTATAGGCAAGCTTTCTCACATATCTCTATTGACAAGTTGCAACAAACCCACACAAACAGAGGTGATATGTGAATTATCAGTAAAGGCCCAAGTGAGAAATTATGCTAAAAACAAATCAAACTCATTAGAATATGTCCTTATCACATAGGCCCAAAAAATTAAATACTTAAGCTCCCAATTTTTTTTTCAGAAAAGGGACAAATAATGACTATGGAACAAGACATCAAAATGCTGTCTGAAAGTTCCACTGATGAATGATTCAAAATCACTTAGGAACAGTGACCCACTTTTTAATGGTCTAAACTTTTTGTCAAGATGAAGGCACATTTAGTCACTGCTTAGCAACCACAGTCTAACATTGACAAGATGCCAGTTTACCTGAAAATCTGATGAAACTGTTGACAAAGTGTAGAAAAAGTATAGAATTTTCATAGTAGCATCAATACATGTCATTTGACACACATTTTATATATTGTGAAGCTAATAAAATTATCTGTAATGGGCATGTTTACTTTTTATATTTGATGCTATATTAATGCAATTATTAATTTATAATCATTGAAAGTAATAGATTTGATGCATCATTGGAAATAAGCAATGATCATGCTGGCGTCACGTGACACCTCTCTTCTTTGTTAAAAAATGAGGGTTATTAAAACTTCATTAATATTCATGAAATTTTAGGTCCAATCAGAGGAGATGTCGACAATTCAGTCAGTGGTTGAAGCACGTTCCTGTGATATTCCTATACACAAATATAATCCCTCAAACTAGACACAGATTTGACCAAAAGTTTGGCAATTTAAATAAATGCACCACATATCACAATTGGCATATATTTTGCTACCAAATTTATATATCAGAAACATTTATAACAATGAGCATCAAAATCTGTAAACCATATTTGAATTTTCTAACAGCTGATAATGATGTCCAGTTTTCCACAACTGATGTTCCAAAACTAAACTTATTAATTTTGTACAAATTGGTGTACCAGAAGAACATGGCATGATTTTGTAAAAAAAGTTGTTATTGTATTATTGCTTGCTGTACAATTTAGACAGTATATAGTCACAAAATGAACATGTAAAGCATAGATTTTCATCCACTATAAATAGGCTCAATCTGAACTGACAAATGGTAATCGGTTTTAAAATATGTTCAACCTTATATTCATTATTTTATTGCATTTGTTTAAATTTTGTAATGGGACATTATCTGATGAAATAATGAGGAATAAAAATTGCACCATGATAGACAAAATCACATCTCTATCAGACAAATGCTAAATTTGGTATGAACACTTTTTAAAATTATATTTTAGTTTTACTTTGATGAGCATAGCAAATTAACTCCACGCACACTTAAAGTGGGTTCTTAATTCCTAATGTATTGATAACATTTGATAGGATCAATGTTTTCAAAAGACAAATAAAAATTATACAAAGTCTGAAAGTGATTTTTTGCATGTATATGATATTGAAACTTTTGTTTGAAGTGAAAGATGCCTGCATTCTCTGGTCCATTCTGCAAAGAGCTAAATATAATATCATAGATTTAGAAGATGAAACCAACTTGAATCCTATTCATGAACTAACAAATGGACTTACACTTGAAAAAATTCCTACATTGAACACCATGTCAAAAACTCATATGCCTTGTTCAGTATTATTTCAAAGCTGATCTCCAACTTTGAATGTGGGAATGTGAAATCTCTTGAAATAAAAGTTAGTAGACCATGTGAACAGAAGAAAAATTGTCACCAAATATAAAGTTTCTGGGTTTAAAAATGTATTGAGCCCATATCCGACCACTAAAAAAACTTGTTTTGTGATGAAGCAGTTCTAAAGTAAACTATTAGCAGATAGAAAATGAAAATAATGTTTGCACTAGAAAAAGATTGTTGATGTTCAGTGACTAAAGTGGCAATCGTGTTGATAGTGATGATGATGATGAAACTCTGAAAACAGAAACCAACTTAAGTACTCTTATTTGAGTACTTGAGTCGAAACAATGCCAAAATCTTCAGAAGAAAATTGCAGAAACATTAAAAACAGGATTGGTCACTATTCTGTGCAGAAAGTAAATAAAATAGATAAGACCTCAAAGAAACGCATGCATGCATTGTGTAACATATATTTCAGAAAAACTCAATAAAGCCTAGATAGAAATGGCACAACATGAAAAAGAAAACAACAAAATTTTAAACACTTCTATATCGCTCGACAGTGGTGATCATGTGATCAGTTTAGGGTTTGACAGAATTTATAAAGAGAATGCAATTTCCATAAATAATGTTGCATAAAACAACCATAATGAGCTTGGTAAACTTCATGTAAACTTAGTAAAGAAAGAAACAAAAGATGAAATAACATCTGTGGCCGAGTCTTTAGAGAAATCATCTTGCACAATGAGCAATAAATAGAGCCAGCAATGAAAAATAGACCAATAAGTTGTTAGATGAATGGCATGATGATGAAAGATGTTGAAGGGGACAAGGCTATTGTTCATCATTTCTATTTTATAGCTCATGTGATTCTTGGCTTTCATAGCTAAACCAAACCTGTCATGAACAAATCTGAAACCGGACTAGTTGATACTAGTTGATACGGACTAGTTGGACTAGTTGATACGGTGGGACTTGCTAGACGTGATGCTCTACCAGTGTTGGAGTAAAAAGCAAACTGTCACTGAGAGGATTGTTTGTACAACATCACAAGTATTTGGGCCAGCTGGTGATCACAATGGAATAGGAGACATGTGGGATGCACACTGCATGGCAAATGATATTATGTCGGTAATAAAAAATTAGAGATAATGCAGTATTTGAAACTTCAGCTTAAGTATTTATCCATAGACAGGACTTCATAAAAGTTAGCGAGACAGTGGATAATCCCAGACAGTGGATAATCCCTATCTGAAACTAAAATCTGTATAACATAAATTCTGACATGGTCAGTACATTTTTACAGCGTTTTAGTCTATTTTTCATGAAGATGACAGGACCATACTGGAATCTTGTCACCACAGGCAAAGTAATGTATTAAGACCTTTCCCCACATATTCTGGAAATACAACAATTCTTAGAACAGTGTATGGAAACCACCACTCATCTTCTTAACCAAAATGAACATTGGACATCAAACAACCCTTTGGATATTGGAAATGTCAATCATCATCAAAGTTAGCTGTCTGTTTTCAAAAAAAAATATGATATTCACAAAGAAAAACAAAAAGGAAAGGTTTAGCTGTTAAAACGGAAAAAAGAATTCATAATATCTCAACAAAAAAGAACTTGTAACATTTTGTTATGGAAAGAACATTTTTTTTTCGTTCAATAACTGCAACATTTATATAAGGCACAAATTCTAGATAATTGTAAATATTTTGGAACTTGAAACTTACATAACTTTTTCTAATGGAGATATTTTAGAAAATGAATGTGGTTAAAAAGATCTATGTGAAGAAATCAAATGTTTGCAGTTATTTCAATATCTGAAAAATGACTGGGGTTGCTAGACTGTTGAGAAAATATTATTTAACTAAATGCAAAAGTTGTTTGATTGATGCTTATAACCAAGTGTATAAGAGATCTTTTTCCAAGCACACTACTTAATTTATGCATTAAGTTCATGATATAAAATGCAGCGGTTTCAGAAGTAAAGCTAAATTATCAATACTTCAAAGCAAGGCAAAAAAGGAAAAGCTCTGGAAATATAGATAGCAGAAGCCAATAACTCTCTGCCTTTCTCCAAAATATAACTTTCTTTGAATTATCATCCCATCAAAACATGCCTTTAAAATTTGTTTGTTTACAGTATATAAATACAAGAGAATGAGGATTTCACTTCAGATTTTAGAACAAATTTACAAATCAAAATCTAAAATAAAAGCTGCAGGACAATCGTTTCAATTAGTTCTTTGTTGGAAAAGATATTACACATGGTTCATGGGAGCCACCTCACTTGAAGGTCATTCATGGGAGCCACAAATAAGCACTTCAACATAATGCAGATCATGGGAGTTACAGATGTGCCATGTTAGAAATGAGGCAATGTTGAAAGTGAAGTTACAAGCAAGACTGTCATGATGGGACATGATTGTAGACAAAGCCATACAAAAATGGGGCATATAATATCTAGATCTTATTAGTACAAATCCTTTTTCAAGTGAAATGAGTCAAGTGTCCAAGTACACTGAGGATCACTACAGTAAAGGATGAAAGTATCAAATTTTGTTTTGCACATCACTAACCCAACTGATAAAATGATGCATTTCTAACCAGAGTTTCTCTTAACTGAAAATGACAGTCTGTCATGAATATTGACAATTTTATTCATTCAAAGCCCATTGATTTAACTTGAAATTTGTTTTGATCAAGCTCATAGAAAAAATTGGCTATTTATGTAAATGTTTACTTAGGGCTATTCCATTTAAACATACGCCTGGGGGAGGGGAAAGACACTTTCAAAAAAGGGTGACCACCCATAGAAGTAATTTTTTCCATACCACCTCCAGTCATAGAAGTGAATTTTGGACACCCATGCCCATGCATAGAAGCGAATTTCGGAAGATCATGACCGTGTATACATGACAATTTATTGGGTTAAAAACCCAATATTTACATGGTTTAAGATTAATGTTTAAAGGCACCTACATAATAGTACCCAGAAATCATAAATGAAATTTTATTGCAGGGTCATACATGTAAGATTTAAAAATAATTTTCAAGTTAGACAAGTAATATGTATACTATATGAAGGGATTAAAGAAATATGTAAAAATACAAGATGCCCAAATTACTTTTATTGTCAGAAAATATGGAAAATATTCCCCAACAGAAGTGAACATGCAGTTTTAATTGACTTATATTTTACACACAGTATCATTGGATGCTCTTCTTTACATGTTTATATGGTCAAACAAACATCATCCTCAACACGCACACACACACAGATTATATATATATATATATATATATATATATATATATATATATATATATATATATATATATATATATATATATATATATATATATATATATAAGGTTCTTGTCTTTCCCTGGCATTATTGTTGTATCTTGTCTTAATTTGTAAACTATTACACGCATAAAATTTCTGCAATTTTTAACCAGAGCACTCATTGAATCTGCAGATGAATGTAGTTTAGAAATAAAAAACAATTTCACAAAACAGTTTTCCAATGACAAAAAAGTAATATTTTGAAAACTGGACATTTTTTATGAGGTCAGCATATTTGTATAACTATAAAAACCATTATTATCAGTGATTTGTTAATTTGTCCAATTTTCAGTAATTTATCATTTCAAATCAAAACTTCAACTCGTGTGAAACATTGAGAATGCAGAGATATCATTGTTTTCGAAGAAATATTTCAAAACTCTTCTATGAATGATTACATAAAAAAATCATAGTGACAAATATACCACAGGTTACCTCCATGACCCATTCTGACAGGACTGGTATTTTTTGCTCTGAATGAATTTTTCCTTCTGATTACTATTTTGTACATTTTTCTCAACACCAAGATTGTTCTGAGCACCTGGGAACAGTACCAATCAACAGATGAAAGATAAATACTAATACACCCATAAGTGAAAAATGTTTGCAGCCTAACTTCCCTAGTTACGTAATGCATCCATTGGATTATATCGACAATTTTCCCCTAATTGATACAGAGATAGTCTAGTAGTTATGATTGGTATAATCGAATAGCGTAAAGCTATACCAAGAATCAAAGGCACAAATAGTTACTTATATTTTAATTCTCAGTATTACATGCACTAAAAAATACTACAAGGGCGGACACTTCTCTGCCTTCTCACGATACCTATTGAGGAATCAAGGCTGATATTTTAAACTAAACTTGTCATAGCGTAATAAATTTGTTACAGATGTTAAGCTCTGGCATTCGGCTTCATATGCTTACAAAAACATTTCCGTAGAATTTATACATTTAAGGAATGTGAGACCCTTTTCCCACATCATCGCTCAACATGACTATGTTCGCGCTCAGTTAATATGCCAGTGTGAAGCACAGAATGGAATACTTCCTGTTCGAGTCAACTGTTCAATATTCCATTTTCAGTTAACCAATGAGAAAACAATACTCTATTCTGTGTGTTGCACTTGCATATTAATTGCGCGCGATCATGGCCTTGTACCGTGGGAAAATGACCTGGAATTCCAGAAATGTACATCAAAGTTATATTATGCATACAAAGTCGAATGCCAGAGCTAAACATCGGTACCAAATTTATTTGCTACACGCAGTTTAGCTTAAAAGGTCACGTTAAGTCATGTGAGAAAGTGCATAATCCGGTTTATTTCAAGGTCGTATTTTTTTCAGAACCATGTGCTTGTCATAAAAATAATTTTAATTTAAATTTGTCAAGATTAAAATGTATGATTTTCAAACTGAATTGTGAGGCTGAAGAATGTCTGAACCTTGCATCTGCCCTTACTCAAGTTCTCACCTCTAAAAATTGCCACAGCTGACTCTAGGCTAAAGCTACAGTACTGTTACTAAGCAATTGTTTTCACCTCTGCAATATGGCGGAAAGTAGGTCACTAAGCTTGTGACGTCATGCTGAACCACCCTATCTTCGACAGACCACGTGTTTTTTTTCTGTCTGCATATTTTTTTCATTATTCTAAATATTCAGCTGCAGCATCCATACCATTATATATGACTATGTCCAAAAACTTCCAGAGATCCACATTCTGATTGATTCTGTATTTATGTTGCAGATTATCGGAAATTGCCGATTGAGTTTTTCTTTTCCCTGAAATTACGATGAGTAATCTGCAATAGCGTATTTTGTTAAAAAGGAGGTTGGGACAGAAGAGAAAACAAAAATAATGGTGGCATGACAGAAACATATTAAAATAAAATAGGCACCACCGATAGAAGCATTTTTTTCTATTGATATGACATGGCACACAAGTGATTATTGTTTATTGATAACATGCATGGAAGTATTTTATTTTGCCGTCAGTGGGGTAGTGGTATGTTTAAATGGAATGACCCTCAAGGTAAGTAAACATTTTTAGTACAAACAAACATTTTTTGTACAAGCATGAATGGGTGATTGGATTTTTAAGGTAATATTCAACCCCTGCAGTGTGTCAATTTTGTGTAACAAGTCACTGTATTCTATCTTGATAAGTATGTTTCATTTATCAGAGTATTGGGTACAAGTCCAGTGAGTTCTTTTTCATATTGTTCAAAAAAAAAAAGAAACTTTCACAAGATCTAAATATGAAAAGAAAAACCTGAGCAATACTAAAAATTGTTTAAGCCCAGGATATAGAATGCACTGTACATCTGACTTCACCATGGAATATTTATAAGGTCTAGTTCATGTTTGGTGTAATGCAGCAATGAGACGAATTACCCTGTGTACATATAAAATGCAAAATGTAAGCATAACACTATTTCTTTTCCTCCAATGAAATAGGCCCTAATTTATTCTAGCAAAAGGTCAAATGGACAGATAATCTCAAGAGGACTATAACCCTTCTAATTAATTATGTACACAGCATAACCTCAGGTTGTGTCCTAGAGCACACAATTACAATATTCAGGCTTTGTATTATAAAAATTACTCTAAAAACCATCCCAATCAAAAACAAGAAAACAATATTAGTTCGTCTACCTTTGTTTGCTTTGATAAACCCCTTCTGAATTTATAAAATCCCCATTTTTTAAATGGAGATGGTATATTCCCTTAGGTTCTAGAAAAGAACCAAGAGCTGCATGCATTAGAACGCCTAGGAGTACAAAATTGAATAAGTAAATGGCACATAATTAGTTCATCCATGTTTAGTAGTCCTCCTAGTGTGTTTGTGAAATCTGAATGCAGAAATCATATTTCTTCTTTCAATCAGTGTCCCTTGAACTCTGACAATATGGTCGCAAAAGTCTTTTCCTTACTTGAAGTTCATGACATCTACAATGTTTGGTCTGTAATACAGAACCAATGTTACTGAGCAAAACCCATTTTTACAAGTTATCTCAGTTGTTGTTATGGGGTTCAATGCCATTTTTCAGCAAATGATAGGCTATACATGGCAGCCAGTATTAATGGTGGAGGAAGAAACCGGGAAATCCGCAGAAAAAACTCCGACTCACGAGAAGCTACTGGCAAGCTTTCTCACATATCCACATTCCCCGAATCTTAGACACAAACATACGCAGACAGAGGTAAGATGGCAATGATCTGTAACGGAGAGCGCTTAGACCACTCACAGTAACCTTATCACTTGAAATCACTAGTAGACTTCCCCACACCAAGTCCAAACCATCCATAAAGTTTGGTAACTGCTGATAATGGAAAACTCGGCTATTATGCAGAAACCATTTTATTCCTTCAACCATAAAAACCATGACCTATGACCATTAGAGCCCAAAATTGGTAAGATTCTTCCTTACCCAAAGTGCGAGCCATCCAAAGTTTATAAATTATGGATTGTGGAGAGCTCGAGTTACTGTGCAGATAGCATTTTATGTTGTCTTTCAACATGATATTGACTTTTTACCTTGAAATAGATAGTATTTGGTAACTATAAATGGTGACAAATTAGTTATTGTGCAAAAAACTTTTCCTTCTTTCATCTAAGACTTTTACCACAGAGCTTTGAGTCTGATATGGCCTTGAGTGCAAGCCATGAACAATGCTTGGTAAATGAACCTGGTGAACATGCAGGTTATTGTGAAGAAACAAACTGTCAACAGACAGATTGGCAGATATAACAAAAATACACATCTTTATGGCAGGCATAAAAAAGACCTATTAGCAATGAGTAGATGACAAAGGGCCACACTAACTACAATTTACTAATCAGGGCCTTAATTAGAGGAACTTATGTTGGGATACTGACATTCTTTGGGGGCCAATACTACTCTAAATGATGCCATGGAATACTGGAAACTAAATAATTCAATCAAAGACTCATCAATATAAAGCTGGTCGATATCCAACAATCCTTCACAAATACTGCAAAAACTAAGGTCAGAAGGATGGACAACCAGGGGCCTTAACTCCTTCACATGATGCATCAGATTGAGCTCATTCAAAGTCTTATTTTAAATTTGAATGAAATTCAACATAAGTAATAAATTTATGCTGTGGAAAGCAAAGTAAGGCGGCTGGCAATCAGGGGCCATAAAACTTCTAAATAATGTTGCAAAACACTGGTTAAAATCCAACATTTTTTGCTAACGAAATGAAAGATACACGTTTTCATGGTGATCATAGTCTGTCAACTGAATAGATGTGAGCACTACAAGGGTCTCTTGATTTCATTGAGGAGGGTAAAAGTTTAGGTAAGTAGGTGATTGTTCAGATGAACCAGTTTGGAGGTCTAAAACCATGTCTGAACAAGGGGTGGGTGAAAAAAACAACCAATGGAAGGAAATATCAGAGTTTGACAAAATTCAGAATTAGATGGCACTCCAGTGGACTTCTAGAAAAATAGTGTCATAGTCCACATTCAATTAGGTAGATCTGAGAAAGCACCTGCATATGAGATCTAATTGTAAAGATATGGATACCAGTCTATAAAATAAAAGCACTTCTTAAAATTGATGATATATATATATATATATATATATATATATATATATATATATATATATATATATATATATATATATATATATATATATATATAAAAGTATGTCAAAGAAATGCAAAACAAAAAAGCTACCAGCACAATGATGACAGAATTAAAGTCAATATGATCTATAGTTCAAAACTGACAAGTTGTATTCCCTTCAATAATTGTATCCAACAATATTCACAACTGACAAGTTGTATTCCCTTCAATAATTGTATCCAACAATATTCACAACTGACAAGTTGTATTCCCTTCAATAATTGTATCCAACAATATTCACAACTGACAAGTTGTATTCCCTTCAATAATTGTATCCAACAATATTCACAACTGACAAGTTGTATTCCCTTCAATAATTGTATCCAACAATATTCACAACTGAAAATATACAAAGCTAACAGCCTTGATGAACACAGAAGCAATCTTGTTAAATAATGATACAAATGTCTTGCCTATACATGACATACAAAAGAAAGAAAAAGGGGGAGAGTGCTACATTATGATAACATTATATAGATCCTAAAGACTAATATTGAAAATATCTATATATACGACATGTAACATTACATTGTTCAAGTGCATCCCCCAGATGGTGTACATGTTTTTTTATGCAATACTAAAAATATACAAGTGATTGTGCTATTATATACTGCATTTGTGTATGTGAGTGTGTGCATGTGTGAATTGTACATGGCTCAAATATTATCAATATGTTCTTTTACCTCAACCTCTTCTGTGTAAAAATAAAGTGTTAAGTAATATTCACATACCGTGATTGGAGTTAAAATGTATGCTCCAAAGTGGTCCAGCAAATAGTCGGCTAAACACCAGACAAACGCATAGACACAGGAAGAAGAAATGTCCAGTATGGCATAACACAGATCTTTGAAGGGCACACAATATCCACAAAGACGAGCTTTACAGAATCATAGAATTTTCTTCTCATGGGTAGAAACACACTTTTTGGGACAGTTTTTGTGAAACTATTTGGAACTTCCAGAATACGGCCTCTGGAGAATGAATTTATTTATGTCCTCTCTTCACCAAGAAACACCTTTATGAAATTGGTATTAATTAATCAAGTCCTTGACCTTTTTAGGGCCTTACCACAAGTTTCTGACAGTCCAGAGGATTGTGGCATGGCTCCAACTGAGCTTATTAAGTGATGCAAAAGATTTTTCAATGCAGTACTGTCCAGAAATATATACTGAATGGTACTGCACTCTGGAATACTTGAGATAAGACTATGCAGTTCTTATAATTTTTAATTATACATTCCAGTCCCTAGGAATTTCGGTCCCTTCTGTAAGCATCACTAGAAAGTCCCTACTACCCCCACTTTGGTGAGGTGAACAAGAAAAAATCTTATCTGTTGGAATCCACACAGTTGAGGAATATTATTGGGCACATGATCACAAATCCACCCATGCTGACCGCAAATTTTGGTACCTGGTCACATGATCCGTCTAAATAGGATACCTTATCTGGTTATATCTAAGTCTATACCAGGTATATATTTGCTGTTAAGTCCACATATAGGTGAGCAATTAAGATGAAGATGGCAGCTTTCTTTGAATAATTCCCTGTAATAATTTAAGTGAGAAAATCAATAAGAAATTTTGATATCAATTTTGTCTACGGAAAAAAATCAGGTGAATGTTCAAGTCCTCATGCTTTTGACATGATACTTACCAGTCCCCAACAGAATTTTGAAATTTTATTTCCTCCAATTATTTGCTTCAAATCAACAATGCAAATAAGCACTTATAAATATTGGAGGAAAATAGGAAGTTGATGCCAATGGGATAGCATTGTTGCGTTGATACCGAATAACCATTCACTGTTAAGACACACAGACCCTATGTTATCCCTCTTTCATACAACAGAGTTCCATCAAATATCAACAGTTCAAACCTATTCAAATCTGGCCATCCTTGGAAACTATCTCTTCTTCTATCCCTGGCACCTGAACCTCTACGCGATTTGCGTGCTCGATCCACAATATCAGTCAAATCCACATTATTATCAGGAGGAAACAATCTACACAAAGCTTCTCCAACACGAGGCTCTATCTCCTGAAAAACAAATCAAATAAATTTAAAAAAAAACATTCTTTTTAAGTTATATTTAATTGTTTGTGAATTTTAAAATATTGAAGATATACTTGCTAATAAGTTGCAATTTTTTCGTTGATTTTTGTTTTACTGCCAATTTGATACTTTCACCATTCAGAAATGCATGTGTATGATACGTACTGTGCTTATTCATATCATGACAGTATTCATTACACAATACCTGAACAGGAATCCACAGTTATAACTAGAAAATATTACAGGTAAATATTAAATATTTAAATATTCCCCACCTCAAAACGGTTGTTTACCATAGGTGTTTACTAATAAGTATATTGCTTCCTTTTTCATGCAAGTCCTATCAACTTTTATTTGTATTAATATTTGCTGGATAACCACTGTGTTCGATGCAACCAGTTCTGATTTAATTTGTATTCACATTTTCCATAGTAAGATTAATTCCCAAATGAAATTTCCAGGTAAGTTCTTGGCTTGTAAAGGAACCATTCACTTTGCTTTCAAGCTGAAAATCTTTTTGATCAAACTGTGAATTTAATACTTGTTCAGTGCCAAGAAGAGCTCATGTATGTCTAAATGTAATCCTTAAGCCAAAAAGCAGGAACATCATCTTTATTTTCCTACATGATAACCTTTTGATCAGGAATGTCTGATTATTATTCAGTGTCAAGTAATGAAGAGTAATTCCCCTTGAGATCTTGCCACACAACTGACAACTGCTCAGTTGCCTTCTTTAATAGGTTTTATAGACTGTATGTCACTTAGAGAACCTAATATCAGTTTCCGCATAAGCACCTAGATGTGATGGTAAAAACAGGGAATCTGATATTTATGATGACTTGATTATGGAGGATTTCAGAACTTTTTTTGGTCACTCAATAAGACAAATTCTTGGTCTTTGAACCAGATGACATTAAACATTTGTAGGATACTGTGAATCATAAAAATGTGGACTTAATTTTCACTGTAATTAGTATGATTTTTAGAATTAACTTGTTACTGGATATTGTGAAATGGATCATTTTGAACTATCATTATACTGGTATGTGACCTACAATTTATGGATTATCAGATAAGGGATTTTAAATGTCAAGCATGAATTTTACTACAAAAAAAATTACATTGTAATTTGTTATTTATCTGAGACACTTTCTATTCGATAAATGTATTTCACCCTGGTTTATCTTTATTTTTCCTATTGATCCATATCACATTTGTCTTTTTTACTTGTCAAATTTAAAGTCTTAATCACTGATGACAAATCATTTTTTCAGACTAATGGAGGGATCAAATAGAAAATAGATTTTGCAACCCTACAACATACTGGGGATGGGGACAGGCTAATAGTCACATTGATGTATATTTGAGTATTTACTCTATCTGGAACTCTCCAATGGTCATAATATAAATTGCATTTCATTCTTAAACAGTGGCTGGAAACTTCCCTGTATGAATTCATATGACCTTAAGCCACTGGTGAAGGATATACTGAATCAAAAAGACAGGAATATTCCTATCAACCTTGCTGAAATATCATGCAACAATATCATTCCCATTTTCAGAGAATCTTTGGCACAAACAAAAAAAACTAATGGCTATATCTTTTAAAAAACTGACATCCTATCAGTCAGCTCTGATTATTTTTTCATGATAAAAACAAAATTATCTCGCAGCCATACCATTATTCTCCATCATGGTCAGTTTAAATTCAGTTTAAGAAAAGTATATGTGATGCATAGAACTTTCAATTTGTTGCAAAACCAAATCAAACCATATATATTAAAGATTAGTTTAAAAAAAGCAGAGGCTATACTATTTTCCAAATTAATACTTAATTTCACATAATCCAAAAAGGGGCATATGGAAGGATCTAGGGATCCATCTGGATCATTGGCAGGTCATATTTCGAGAATTTTCTAAAAATGTGGGAAAGTGATAAATATTGTTTAACAATACTGGAAAATACTGGGTATTTAATTTCATCTAAATATTAAGATATAAATGTACATGATCACCCACAAAAATACTGAGGGGCACCGAGTGGACGAAAGCGTTGTCTGTTACAGATTACTGCCATCTCACCTGTCTATGTGGGTTCAAGTCTAAGATTCGGCAAATGTGGATATGTGAGAAAGCCTGCCAGTTGCTTCTCGTGTGTCAGTGGTTCTTTCTGGTGATTTCCCCGATTTCTTCCTCCAACATTAATACTAGACGCCATGTATCGTGTGCTGAAAAATGGCATTAAGCCCCACAACAACAACAAAAATATTGGAGGAAAATAAGTGATTTAATGCAGACATAAATCTGAACAAAACTTTCATTACAATCAATATAGGTTTTCTAAAGTATTCAGCAGAACCAAATAATTATAAAAATCAAATAAAGTATATGAAAGTATAGACATATGAATGGATAGGAATACAAGACAGGTTAAACTTGCTGCCCTTTCCTATTCCAATATACTATGATATATAGCAATAAATGTTTCAAAGTCCAACTCAACATTTGGGGGAGTGTGTTATATTTCTGATGAATACATATGACAGTGCATGTTTTATTAAATAGAATACTGCCTTTGTAAGAAAAAAAAACACAAAAGGAATCACCAATTTTCATTCCTTTATTTATGATCCCAAGTATATGATATACATTTTGTCTACTAATGCATGGAAACTTTACCTGTCCATCTCTTCCAATCTTGACTGGTTTGTTGTCATTCCATGGATTATGTAGATGGGTTGTTTTAGTGAAGGCAAGCTCCTTCCTGAAAGTGATGAAAGTAAATCACATTGTGAAGAGGCTAGAATTAACTTTCCCAATAACACCAATTCTGGTGAAAACTGAGTAATCTCACTTTAAAGAAGATCCAGAGAAATATAGTATCAAGCTTGTGAATGGTTCTATGATAATGCAGGTAAGATACCTAGAATCCTGTTACATCCGAGTACAACTTAAGACATGGTTATACTGTACCAACTGAATACAATACTGATGCAGGAAAGATGCCTGGTATCCTGTCACATCAGAGAACAAACTGAAGACATGGTTATACTGTACCAACTGAATACAGAGACTGATGCAGGCATGATGCACTGAATCTTGTCACCTCAGAGTACAAACTCATTGTACCATTTGAAAAAAGGGATTGATGCAGAAGATCTGTGACATTCATAAACACAAAGTTAATAAATTGCTGATAAATGTGGCAAGTCAAGGGTTATCAATCAAAATCATTCCACTGATGATATTAAGACACTCTTAGCAGTTATCATACATGCCAACCTCTGGCAAGGAAAAAGTGTAAGCCAGGTGGACAAAAAGAGTAATCTGAGCAGAAAAAGAGTAATCCATATATAACATAATAAAATTCAATGCACATATGTACAAAATGATTTATTTACACCTCTGGTTTTTAACATCAACATTACTGCTCCAAGTTTTCATATATTGAGCTTTAAAAAGTAGCAAACAGCCTGATATGTACAATGATGGAGACATTTTTCAAAATATAGAATGCAACTGAAAACCTCCAACAGTTCTGCCAACGTATGTTTATTCAAAACATTATCAAACAATTAGAAAATGTTTTATCCAGTGGAATCTGTTGTTAATTCTGGTAATGATGGGAGAGCAATCTGACCTTGCCCATTTACATTGTCGAAGTCTCTTACATCAACTGGGTACAACTTTTGTCATCGTAATCACTGTTCCTGTCTGTTGCAATAATAAAGGGCCTAATGTTCATGGCTTCTGCAATTTTAGGTGATGTACCTACTGCTAAAACACTTAACATTAGATGATTTTTTTTCTTGCACATGCATATTTTCTGCATTTTTGGCATTAGGAAGCATCTGTTTGAACAAAGAACCAAAGGAGTATTCTACCAATAAGGGTAGTCAGTGTTCTATTAAAACTCGGTAAATAACGCCCCTGCATTTATAAAATGTTTCCACAATTTAGTTCTGCTGTAAAAAAAGAAGTTACATTAGTATTGGAGTTAGCAAAACGAGCTAATTCAAGGCATCTTTGTTTTGCACTATGACCAAATATTAAAATCCTTTCCACACATCCAGCAATGGGCTTGAAGCTATCCTAGAATGTAAAACTGTATTGCTTAATTCATGTAGTCATTTTTTCCCATTCTTTTTCTCCCTAATCTGTGAAATCATTGGAGAAATATTTTTGCTGCAACATATGCATCGACTAGAATAAATTGGATTTCATCGCCATCACTGTCACCCCTAAGTGCATTCCATTGTCTCTCCAGACATCTCTCATTTTCATCCAAATTTACCAGGTCGAAATTATTCAAATTCTCTGATAACTCTCCTCTGAATTTCCTTCAAACGCTGCCATTTTGGATACAAATTTCACCTTTCAGAAAACACATTAAAAGTTTGATATTTCTAGTTGTATACAAGCTAAACTCACAAGATCATCCAAATATAACATCTACATTACAAGATGAAAGTTATTAAAGGCACCCCAAAAGTTATCTAGTCAGATACTATAATGTTAAAGAACAATGCCCCAGACCGCAAAGTCGGTCCATAGTGTTTATGGACTTACTTCCACTGGACCGAATTTTCGGTCCATAGTGATGAAAGGATTAATGACAACCAGCATGACATTGTTAGAAATCTTTTAGTGAAAACTCATGCTACTACAACCATGTATTCTGGAGGAATAATAATACTAATTATAAGAAATTTGTATTGGTGACCATATAGGACAGTAAATCAGCAACATGTTTATTTACTACTAACCTAATTTCACAAGAAGTCTTTAAGTGAAAACTACATGTTGGAATGACCATTCATTCTGAAGTAGTGATAACAGTTCTCAAGATGACTGCCAAATGAAAAAAAAATTGAAACTTACATAATGTGAAAAGTGACATCAACATCACATCATGTGTGTGCTAAATTTCAGAAATATTTGAAGCAGTTTGGGACTATTGCACATATAAAAATATTAACATTGAAAATGATCCATTGTGAACAGCAAAAGGTACACATGAATCAACAAACAAATACTGATACCAAGTTTCACCAAGATAAAGTGGTCCTCCTTTTCAATTACCAGTGGTCAAGCAACCACCTGTTCTTTGCAGGCAAAAACCTTTGGCACAAATAATCTATGTTCAAAAGTACCCCTCTTGGGCACTCACTCATCTAATGTGACCAACAGAAAACATACTTGAGAAAAAACTGTCAAATTTATACCAGTTTTGATCTTTTTTTTTAGTAACTGATAATTTAAACCTTTCATTCTGATCTAGAGCTCTCTAGTAACAACATTAATCATGATGAGAGAACTCTGTTGGGATCAACATCAGTTTAAAATGGAGGCATATCTAACTTCACAGTAACATCGTGAAGTAGTTTATGCCACAGTGCTATCAAAGAATTGTTCTATTTTTCTACTTTGCATGTACCAATGCTTCCACCAAATATATAAATTCAGAACTTTGTAGCAAACATTATTTATTATGGGTGCTGCTCTCTTCTCTGCCTACCCCCAACCCTACATAATGTTCCATCAAATCAAGAGCTCAATGGTTCTGCTGATAAGCCATCCAATTAATTTTTCTTTTTTTATTTCATGAACTGAAGTATAAAGTATATCATCAATAAAGTGACTTGCTCTGATCAGTACTATGCCCTCAGCTCTCATAATCAAGATCAATGGCCCCAAGCACAATGTGTTCAACTCTGGTGCTGAAATGGAGCAAGAATAAGGAGATAAGACAGAACACAGAAAATTGAATAGAAATGAGAATACAGTCAAGAGAAGACAGCATGAAGTGGGAAAATACAAGGAGAAATATCAGAATGCACCAGAGAAAACGTACACTGCACCTGGCCTCATTGCTGTGATGTCATCACTGGGCACAATATGCAAATATTTTTCTTTCATGTTTCTTTTTGTCCATCTACCTTTCGGAATCACAATGGCTTAGTGATTAAAGTGTGTGACTTGTGACAAAAAGGGTATAGATTTGACTGTAACAATTGGATCAATCCAGATTTGCTATGTGATGTATCCTTAAGTAAGTACTTTACTTGCCATGGTAAGATAGAACCACAAGTGTTGCAGTGTCAGTTATGTCAAAAACCAAACCAAAACCTTTATACAAACCTATACTGTCTCTGCTTTGTTCAGATTTACAAGCACCCTCATCTACCTCTTCAATATCTACACAAACACTTAAAAAGAAATACAGTATTCAACCTAATACACATGCATGCATTAATATGTGCAAGCCACCCTCTTCAAACAAAACATTAATAATCAATGACATGAAGAGCATGCATCTTGTACCCTGCATGCCAACTGAGGGGCCTGACTGCATCAAATATAATGATGTTTTCAAAACCTACTACACTCTGCTTGCTCTTTATGCCTTAAGGTTGTGTGTTAAATCAATCCCTGACACAGATCTTACACACACTGAGAATAGGCAATTTTACCACTGAAAAGGAAATAATGCAATGTAAATGACAATCAAATACAGAATGCAAACAAAATGCATTCTGAATGCAAATGAAATGGCTGCATTTTGAAGAAAATGGTGAAAATGTAAAACAATAAATGACAAATCAGAACAAAACACAACTGCATTTTCTCAACGCATCTGAAAACTATATGTATTGTAGTTGTCTTTTTAAAATGATGGTGGAATATCCTGCATAATGATTGCCAAAGTGACATCACTCAGTTATAAGAATTCAGATGTGTGTTAGAAAACTAATTGTGTGTGTGTGTGTGTGTGTGTGTAAGATTTGGATTTTCAATTAACAATTTTCTAGTCATATCATTATGATATCTGCAGTGTGGCAGTTTACAGTGATGTCTAGCACTGAGGCATCATGCCACATACATCACAATGTCCCATCAATTCACATCATGCTGACATCAGGCCAACCAGTCCCAACACTAATCTCTTAATGCTGAGCATCAAGTGAGGCAGCTGCTGGTACCATTTTTATAAGTCTGATATGACCTGGCCTGGTTTGAACCTATGACCTCCAGCATCCAATGTGGATGCTCTAACCACTAGGCCACTGGTGCAGTCATGAGCACCCAATGACTGACAGTCAAATCATAAGACAAGCAACAGACCACTGTTCCCACAGCTTATACACAATATTAGCAGATACTCATTTAACAATTCAACGAAACACCAAATAAATAGATGTCAATTGCCTGGCTGCCCTCAAATATTATAACAGAGCCGGGCACTGTTTGCACTAATTCAACACTAGTTATGCATCACAGAGGAATGTTATGCATCACTTCCATATTAAAAAATATCACATACCAAAAAATGCAATATATCTCCAACATAAATATAAGTAAATGAATACTATTCTAGCTATTTTGCCCTGATAAGATCTGCCCTCAGCTCTCATAATCAAAATCAAAGGCCCCTTGTAACAATGTGATAGTCTTTGGTGCTAAAAAGAAACAAGATAGGAAATAAAACAACTGGTTGACGAGAAATGAGAATAGAGCTGAGAGAAGGTAACATAAAACAGGAAGAGAACAGAACAAAAAAATTCAGAAAGCACCACTGACAATACACACTGTACATAGTCTCAGTGTCATGATGTCATCACTGGGCAGCAAGATAACAATAGCCATGCAGGACACAATCAATGCCATTTTTATACAAGGAGTTAGGATACAAGATGTAAGTTACCTGTTGACCCAATCCAACTTAAAAACTCCACTGAGAGCCCTGGCACTTAGTCCTGGAGGCAAGACCCATCTAATTGGCGGGTGGTCATTGGTCGACTCAGCTGAAAGGCGGGCAAAGCCTGTAAAGATAAAAGACAATTGTAAAACTTTTCATAAAACAAGAGTCCCTTTAAAGGACTTACACTCTACTGGGCTAAAAATAAATTTCCAGGAATTCAAGATAAAAGGATTTATTTCTTTAAGTGTGAAGCATTACAACAACCTATGATATTCTTCAATCATATGATTTTCAAATCAGACGCTATAGTGAACATTGGATGTCAGATGAAAACCATATTCATTTAGGACCAAGCAGTCATTATCAGAAGTCTTGGTAAAAAGCTCATCTCAACATGATCATCTAATCAGCGATAGCAACATTTTAAATGTCATTTAAAAAAAAAACACATTGACTTTACGATCAACTAGATAGCACAGGTCCATTGGTGTAAATCCCATAACCATCAAATAGAGTGAAGATTATAATATTTTCAAGATGAACATGTTGGGGGTCAATTTGCATCATTTTCATCAATACCAACAAGACATTAAAATAAGTCTTCCAATATAAAACCACATATGACTTTCTATTTTGGCCATAGCAGATGTCAGATTTGCACCATTTCCACTTAAAACCAACTATAAATAAAAAGTCTTCTAGCGAAAGCACATTGTCAATAATATCAGGCATACTGGAGATCAAGTTTTAACATTTTTCAATAAGAATCAACTAGACAATAAAATAAGCCTTTCTGTGAAAACTGCATGCTGATATGATCATTCATTCAGAAGAGGCTGGGTCAACAAGATTTTCAAAATGGTCACTGTAGTTGCTTTACTCAAAGTCTGAGTGTTAGTGGACAAACCAAACCAAAGAATTAATGTGTGTAAAGTCTTAACACAATCCTGATGTAGTTCAGGAGTTGTAGTGAAAATAAACATGCAAATGGATGGATGGCAATGGACAAAAGAGAAGCAATCCAATAAGCTCTTTTGATCTATAAACAATGCAACTATATATAAATTTTAAGCCATTTTTGAATAAATGGTGAAACAGATTTGTGTGGATTAATAATTTAACAAATTTTGTGCTTATGATAGGAGACGCAGGGCAATGATGTCAACTACCCATTGCATTAATCCGTATCAATTCTCTAGATTTGTATAACTGTATCAATGTAGATACATTCATGCATTTGCATCAAAGTATAAAGAAGTATCAATGTTGAAACCATATCTGAATCTATGATGAGGGAGTTTTATGTTGTAACAACATGTGTTTCATCATATTCTGATAATTATGACAAATCCTTAATCATTGCTAGATAATCTAAGATATTAACATAATAACAAATCCAACTAGATTTATATATCAAAATCATGGCATGTACATATCTTTTACCCATAACAACAGAATAGTACTGCACAATTCTTGGATGTGAAAATAAGGTAACCAAAGAAACATACAAATATCTGAATACATAACCTACCTTGAAACTTTCCACTTTCTTTCACTGAGAATATCAGTATCACATTGTCACAGGCCTGAAAAGAATTTTCAAGGTAATTTCAAGTTTGAAGTTTTTCTATTAGCATGATTTTAAGACCAATTTTTAATTTAGTAAGCATTCTGTGCAGGCTATATACAACTTATTCCATATATTGTCTATTAGATCACTTTAAATCAGTTATCTTCTTTAACAGAAACATCAGGCATCTTTAAGCCCTAGTTCAGAATAATTTTTACATAAACCAAAGTGAAGGTAAAATAAATCGAGTCTGCTAAATACTATCTCACCTGCTCTGCCATGATATATTCCACAAGGATAATACAAAATTTTCATTCACTTATCCAGAACAATTAAGTTAACATAAATCACTGCAAGATGATATTGTCATTAAGACCTACTTTCACCCAAGGTGTAGTACCTTTAAAATTTCATGACTATTTACAAAAGTTTTAGAAATACTAAATGCTACAAAATTGAAGTTGATGCCTATGACAATGGCATTAAATAAGTGATCCTTTTTAAAGCAAAGGAAATCTGTATAAACATATAAGACAGGAGCAGTTTCATAAAGTATTCCTTTCAATCATGCTTACTCTGTAAGCCTGGTTGAGCCTGGATTCATTGACTGGTGGTGTGGACCAAACTCCTTTTGCTTTGGCAAGTGCAACATTTTCATGATTGTTACTCTTGATGAGGTAGTACCTGGCACCACGGAAAAGGTATTTCAGTTTGGAATTTAGACCTGCAATTGATGATTTACTTGTTGAATACATCAAAAAGCATGAAAAATTACACCAAAAAAATGATATATGGCAAGTGAATTGTGCAATAATGTTTTATGACTTTTATAAATTTAAACTTATAATTTCAATGGAAGATCATATTGAAACTACTGGTGTTGCCTCATGCAAAGCAATAGACATGCAAACCATGTATCATCCCGCTCATGTAAGACGAGCCACTTTACTTCAATAACTTCAACAAGCAAATACTTTGCATATTTATTTATACTCATGAACTATTGACTATTTCAACATCAAACACTCTCATGATGTTTAAAAGTATATATTACAAAAATATGAAAGAAAATATGAAAGACAATTTGGACCAATGCATAACAAGATATTACTATATGCAAAGATATAGTTTTCTTTTCTGCTTAATTTTTATCCATATGTATTTCTTCAACTATTCATAATAAAGAAATGATTATTTTCTCTCCCAATGGGCAAATAAGACTATTAGATGATTCACAGTCTACAATCAAAAGATTGTTACAATTCATCTTCCCACTTTTTATAAAAAATTCCAAACAAATTAAATTGCCAGAAAATTGTAAACATTGAACTGTTGAAATGAATGGTTTTCTTTAAATATCACACAACTTGCGGATGAAATAATTCATACGCTGTGTTTCAGATTTATCACTCTTATCATCACTTTGATCATCGCCTTCCTCGTTTTCTTCTTCCTCTGCATCTTCCCCTTCTTCACTCTGTCTATCCCACTCAATAGGAGAGATGGCACGCTTCCTAGCTTTCTTTGTTCCATCTTCACCCTCACATTCACCTTCAGATTCTAAAAAAGATTGTTGCAATTAGAACAGTACATAGGGAAATTATTTGATTTGTGCTGTTTCTTCCAAATATTCTATTTCCAAAGTGGTTCAAGGAAATCAACCACGACTTATAAAATATAATAGCTGACAATTTCACTATCCAGGTTTATATATTATGATAAGAACACAAAGGTCAGTTATCTACCAAGCTATTATGTTAATTTACATTTTACTACATTAAAAATTTGTTGTAAAGATAATGGCATAATTAATATAAAAATTTAATGAGAAAACATAAGTCACTAAATCTTTACATGTAACAGGCCAAACAGATACAAGGTATCAGATTAATATGTGCTTCACTTATTATATGCATGGGTCTTGGTCATAACAAAATTACAATATTACCCTATTTTCTAAGTCTGATTAAACTTGTGTAGTATATACATTCCCATAAGCAGTAAGAAGCTCCAATAATCATAGGCAGATAACATACTATACATTCCCATAAGCAGTAAGAAGCTCCAACAATCATAGGCAGATAACATACTTAATATACGCAACTCTTGCTTACTACCTCACTAATACCCATGCACCTCACTCATTACTGAACTTATCAAAGATTTTGATGATACAAGCATGCCTTAGTTGCAATTATTTTCACGGGTATCTATTTAATTTTGTGGAATTTCCCTGCCAATATTTACATATATTTGTAGATATTTTATTTTATATATTAAATTCAGCAAAATTACCCAAACTAAAGAATACATTAGAACATAAAATATGCAGAAAATAAGTAGTAGGGGATTGAATTATTAAAATAATACAACCACCAGTATAAGCACAAATCAAACAACCATAAAGATCAATCTGTGACAATGTGTTTTTAAATCAGATGATGAATAAAGACTCGAGTAGTAGCAAATAATAACAGTTATACATAACACACTATGTATGAAGGTCTCAACCATAAGCTCACTCAGTCTTACAGCCAATGTAAATGTAAAGCAAATGTAAAAGAAAATAAAAGCAAAACTATAAAAAAAAACACCTATATGAAACAAAATTCATAAGTCAACTCAGTTTAGTTAAAGACCGATATATTGTTGTCAGACTATCATTAAAAATGTAGCTGACTTAGCTTAATTAAATGGCAACTAGATACAGTTTATGCATTGTTTCTTGGTTAGATAATCAAATGTGGTATTTGCAACTAAATGTATGTCTTTAAGTTTTGCCAATTGTGTAAAAATTCAATAGCCATAAAACACAAAACAGTGGTATGAAAGCTTTTCTCCTGGAGTTGTACAGAAAATCTCTTTAATTCAACAACTGTCTCAGGGATTGTACTGTACACATTACATCTGTCCACACACCAAATTTTTAAATAATACTGTACTACAGCATGTCATAACATCAAACCTTAGAACAAAATATGTGAAACCTAGGCATAAATAAGAAGAAAAAGAGATACTAGCAACAACTTTAATCATCACCTCATTAAACAAATTTTTATCATCCAATACCAGAAATGCCCTTCTATTTGATATTAGATCTTTTCAAGGTAGCAAGTTGACTTGTTCTCCATAAATAATTATTTTTTAAGAACAGAATGGAACAAAATATTGTTGTTGGGTGAACCCCTTCAGCTCAATTTTTTGGTGAGAAAAATAGTTGGAGAGGAAATCAGTGAATCATGGAAGGATAGTCAAGCAACAGCAACTCTGGAACCCAAGATGCCACATTTAGGTATATCAACAGATTCTTCATAGTCACAATATATTACAGTTTCTTTACAACTTTTTACATTAAATTTCACAATCATTTGACACCACATTAATTTTCTGCACAAACCATTTGAATTTCAGGATCCCAGGTTCAGATATATGGATAAATAAAAAATAGATCCATTTTAATCTTTAAATGATCATGAAGTGTGTGGTAAATTATATGCAATTTTTAGAAGAAATTTTAACTGTACTATATTCTGTTGGTATTTTCAATTTTTTTTCTTTTCTTTAATTTAATAAATATACAGTGGAACCCACTTATCTCGACCTCGGTTACCTCGCCAACCCTATTAAATCGATGTTTTTGAAGTGGAACCGCCAAATTCTCTCTTTGCCTTAGCATTTTCTCTTTGGTTATGTCGATCCTTTTATGTCACCGAACCCTAATATCTCCAGCACAAAAGAGGGTGATTTTTTTCCCCTTATTGGTGATAAAAATTCCCATAAACTTTTTGGTTAATTAATTTGTACAAGCAATTGTGGCTTTTGACTGGATAGATAAAAGGGAGAAGAAAGCTACTAACTTAACTAAGCAATGAATTGGAATCAATCAGCACACAAATAATCCTTTGTATGGACAACCCCAAGTCTTAGCTGTGCATTGTTACATCATAATCTGCATATGCTCATGTAGGGCAGAGCACTGTATGTTTTGACGGTCAATTATTCTACCGTACTATACTTACAACTGACCAACTTCTGAAGACGAGAATAGAACAGATAAAATTAATGGAATGGCCAATCCTTCTGTTTGTTGGTTGTTACAGACACTTAAACTCAGCAAGAAGAAATAGCAAACAACAAATAAATAACTTTTGCATAATTAAAAATAATTATTTATTTCTCAAAATACAGGAGTGAAAGAATTCCTATACTGGGTGTTAACTTATGCTACAGTAATATATACTGTCCAATATTGTCAGGTGTTCACTTGTGTAAGTTTCATTCGTGGGAATGGAGATACTGTTTTGCAAGAATACGGTCATTCAATTTTTTTAATTTACATGTACTTCTTGGGATTGGTTACGTTTATGCTAGCTTCTGACTTGCCAATAAAATGATCCTACTTGGTTAACTGTCCATGTGTTGAGTTCACGTAGCACATGATGACGGTCAATATGGTCCTTCATTCCAATGACAGTTCAATCACTTTTGTTGATCTTGTCTGAAGGATAACATGCTGCATTCTGTTTATGATACTTTTCAGAGCTGTCAGAGTGAAATAACTCGACGGTGGTTTGTATTGTAAACTGGTAAATCTCTGCTGTTAGTTTGTGCCCATATGCCTTTTGTTGTTAACATGTATATTTTTATAGCATGCTGATCGATTCATCTAACAGATCGAGGCAACGCTGTTATTTAAAAAAAAACATCCAAAAATATGTGCATGTACATTCTTATTTACTATCACACATCATGTACATAATGAAATTTCAAGCACGTTATTATATTGACGCCATGTATGTTTTTATCTCTATCATCGGTTATCTCATGCTTTTTGGCAAACCCCTAGGCCGGCGACATAACCGGGGTTAGACTGTGTTAGAGTTCTTTTTATTTAACCAAACCACAACATTCAATGGAAAAGTGCCAGATTTTTTCAATGACATTCATAAAGGCATGCCATAAACACTGCACTTTTGCAATAATATGAAAAAGTAGGCAAGATCATTTTCAGAGGACAACTGTCACACGAGCAAGCTTTTAACATGTCAATGCCTATGCATGTTTATGAGCCATCTTCTGAACATGTCTACTGAGGATGGTGGTAGTGCAATGTTCACTAATCACTATGGCATGTAGAGGATTAGCAAAAACATGATAAGGGAAAGCTTGCCAAAGAAACAATGCTATTTTAGCATGTATGTCACCATTCCCATTTTTTAAAATAAAAATTGCAATATCAGCATGAAAATCTATCAGGTCATCTATTCATTGCCACCAAATTACACTTGTCTATTTCAAGTGGTTTTTGCTTCACTCTGCAAACAAGCTCTTTAAAAAACATAAGACATGCCTACCAGATTCCACTGGTCTATCTCAAATGGTTTTGCTCAATTGTGATAACAATGTTAATGTCCAAAAAAGGCATGTTCATTTGATCTGTCTCCTTCAACAATAACAAAAACATTCATCCCAAATTTCATTTGTCTACATCAAATTATTTATTCCTATCTGTCCTAACAAGATTTCCATCCCAAAAAATTAATACATACCAAATTACATCATGTCTACCTCAAACAATTTTGCTTAATAATGCTAAAAGAGTTTTCATTTATGCAAATATTTTTTTTAAAGTCTTCAAATAGCATGGAAAATCAAACAGGTCATCAACATAAGAATACAAATAAGCAGATCAAAATTTCATTTGTCCACCTTAAGTGGATTTTTCTTTACTGTGCCAGCAATATTTTCAAAAAGACAAAGTTTTAAAATGTGTCTTAAAAGACAGCAGTTATTGTCTGAAAAATCTGCCCATATGGGTATAAATATGTTAGGAACATCTCATTCATCCAAATTGAGTGAAGATGGTCAAACACATAAGACCAAATCAAAATGCCTCTGCCGCAAGAAGTGCAATAATTGAACAATGGTTCATACAAACATAATTAGCTAATTCAAACATTTTTCTGATATTCAAAAAAAAAATATGTTATTTACAAGCACTATGCTTTAAAAGAATGTTAACATATTTAATGTCCACACAATGTTGGATTTAAGGATTCATTCTCAGACAAGAATTTTAGACTAATTTCCTTGTTAAATTAGGCCTAGATATAAACAATTTTAATTGATGGATCTTGGGGGGAGTAATATGTACAGTCGTTTGAACTACATCAGATTATTAGTTAGCAGTCTTATTTGCTTAAGTTTCTGACCCTTGGAATTATTTATGTCAAATCAAACAATATTTTTAATTAATTTTCTTTTCACTCTTGCCAAGGGACTTTAGACACCTGCCCAATGAATAAATGTTAATTTTCTTTTGCCAAACACAACTCATTTTTATTTATTACCTGGCTTCCTCATCCATTTTGTGCAATCATGTTTGAAAATACATTTCAAATGTAGAGTATATCACCTCATTTTTTTTTAATTAGCCCATTCAATAAAGCATGCATTCTGAAAGCATCCATTCAGAAGGTGTTTACAATCCCAAACAATGCTAAGTACAAATAAGCACATAAGCATCTAACCAAGTCTTAGTGAATACATAAGAAACCTAACACACAAGTACAATACCAGGAAGTTATTATTCTGACTATTTAAATAGATACTTTTTTCTTGATAATTTTAGTAATAAATTAATATGGTCAAATGTAATGTGTTTGTTTCAAAATTCAAGCACTGTTCAGGATTCTGGGCATTTTAGGTACTTTTCAACCACATTTTGGAGCCGACTTCAAATTCAAGCGCTTCTCATGGTAACCAGCAAGACTGAAGCACTTTATAAAATTAAGCCAACCCTGTATACCCTTTCAACAGATCATTGTTATAAGCCTAGTATTTTTTCACTTCTTAAAAACAGCCACACCACTACAAATCAGAACTATTTTAGTGCCTTGATAACTTTCTATTCAGAAGAGTAATTTCAATGCATCAGTGAATTCAAGAATAAGTTTCAACTCCAAGTAAATGATGCTTTAACACCTTCAACCAAATCATTAATGAATTGATTAGTCCTACCAGCGTTATTTCTTGCCAAAATAGTATATTCACATATTTGCTACCTAATAGTATAGTACAAGAGCTTATGTCCATAAACAAGTGTTTTTTTAATAAACAGATTACACATGCAAGTGAAATTCTGAAATGGGGCTAATGCACTGTCCTTTAAGAGCAGGTGTCATTTATAAGGAAAATGTCCACTTAGATAGGTTTCACCAAATAAGGTAATACCATATTCAGAAGCTGCCTCTTCAGACTGTGCACTGTCACCTGCCTCACTACGAGTATCATAATCTTGGTCATCAGCGATGGGTTGCTCTGCACGCATGTCCTCTGCATCTTCTGGATCAAGGCTAAGATTAAGTTTTTCATCACTTTCATCCGCTTCTTCAGCAGACATCATGCTAGAGTCTTCATATACTATAGAAAAACCACAAAGATCACCTAAACTCTAAAACACAAAAACCTAAACTCTCAAACACAAAAATCATTTTGCTAACTGCTTTCACTATTTGTAACACACCATTTGTATCCAATTCTAACAACTATTCATAATTTTTTCCCTCATTTTTGTTTTCTTGTTGCACAAAACCATATTGAATCACACATTTTTTTATAGCAAAAGTATCAGAGACATCTGTTTTCCTTAAGTGACCAAGACAAGACCTACTTAGGGCTATTCCCTTTGAATTTACATAGGATCCATGGAAGACATTTAAAGGCAGATATTCAAGCCCATGTAGAAATTCATGCAGATTTGTTTATTTCAGCAAAGAATAGCTACCAATAAATTCGAAGGCATCTATCTGCAGAAATCCCAAGTTTTTCTTCAAATGGAATAGTCCTGAAAAAATCACAAGTCCAGTTGCCATAGGATCCAATGCAGTTACATTTACAGTTCTATTGCTTCAACGACTTTCTCATAAAGGGGGATTTACTTCAAGCCAAGAAAAAATATGAAACTTTTTGATGAACAAGATCTGTTGAAAGGTTCAACTACAGGCCAACTGTGGGATCACAACAAATAAAACAACAAAAAAAACATGCAGATATTTGATCAAGATGATGGAGATATAAAAAAGAACAACTGCATCATCCTAGGGCAACTGTACCTAGCTGTGTTTTCTCCAGTTCATAATCCTGAAGAATTTCTAGCAGATCCTGGTCCTTCATACTTCTTTGTACATCTTGATTCTTAACAAATTCCAGCAATTCTTTCTCTGTCAAAATAGTCTCAAGACATTAGTTATTCAGATGAAAGTAATATATCAGAGCTCTCTGTAATCAAGTCCTAACCCTCAGTCTCTATAATGGGTGTCCAGATGGAAAAATTGAGTGGCCATGTAAGAAACGACCCCTTTAGAGAATAATAATTTCTTGGCATAACAATAAATATTTAACTGAATGAATCTTACTGACTTGGTTATTATCATATGATTTCACTTCATTTTTCAGTTAACATCAAATATGGACTATAAGGATGTTTCATTTTGATACTTTTTCTTCTTCCCTTTCTTGACAACAAAAGATTTATAATCAAATAGGTTTTGATGGTCCAGGATGCAATGAAACACAGATAGCTCTATGTAAACATCAACTACTGGTTGACAAGCTGTATGACTCTACAAGTATTGCGTTTTCTTGGTATCCTTGGCAACTTCTGAAGATTTAAGTAAATTGAAAAATAGGTAATGAATCTGCTTTGACTTCTTGAGATCAATTTTCTTACTATTTATTATATTATATTTATGACAAAGCCCTTTTCACACTCTGTTAAATATGTATATTCTACACATATGTGCACTGCATACTCCAACACATACCAAACACACTTGATAATAACAAGAGAACAACTGCAAACACAGACCTAGGTCTGTCAACACAATGAGCCATCAGATCTAGTTTAGTGAAGGTTATTAGGAGTGATCAGTAGAACCAATATCACAGACCCTGTTCAGCAATCACATTATGTTATGACAGATCTGGATCTCTGTTGATTGCATTGTGAACAGCCTTATAAACAAGTATAAATGGTTCATTGTAGTTTAGGTTTAGATCATCATTCAATGTACTATTTAACAACTGCAATGATCTAAGGGCTGTTCCAGTAAAACATATTTCACCCCCACCAGTAACAGCTTTAAAAAAAAATGATGTAGGAGGCTGTGTTAATCACTGAAAATCACTTCTATTGTGGGTTGTGTTAAGAAAATGAGAAATGGCTCATGCGGTTGTCAGATATATATATATATATATATATATATATATATATATATATATATATATATATATATATATATATATATATATATATATACAGTAGTCCCCCTTTTATACCACCACCCCTTCTGCACCGGGGAAAGTGGCCTTATAAGGCGGGTGGCCTTTCCAGAGGGGGACTAAATTTTTTGTGAGAAGTATATGTACATTGTAAGAAAGCTTCATTTTTCAAAGCATTTAATATCTTCGTTTAAAAGCAACATTAAATATTGAATGGTTCTTGTGCTATAATAGTTGACTTATTTCAACTGAATATGAATTAATAGTTCTTATTCTTGGCGTAAGCGTGATATGCGAGCGGGTGTTGTCATGCACATTGCAGAACCATTCAAAAACGTCATTTGAATCTTGGTATATACCCAATTCTTTTTCCATTTGCTCCATTTTCCCACTGCTGCTAAATAACTTATCAGTTCTGATGTTATTTATTCGAGTCTTTTCAACATAAAATTGTCTTATTCGAGTCTTTTCTACCTAAGTTTGTTTGACCAGTCCCCCTCCCCACCTCTCCCAATATCGTAGACTATAATAACCGATGTTTTCTGAAATAATCATCTTCGTTTACGTGATGACATGTTAATGTTTGGTAATGATTTATTCCGATGTTGCTAACTGTATGTGATTTAATTATGCAGATGACACATTTGTTGAGCGGACGAAATTCTTTCTTTGTAAAGAAGCGACAAGTTGTGTTGTCAAGTGATTTTTCGGTCTTTGTCTAGTACCCTGTTTTTCTTTTTAGCCAATGCTGACCGTGTGATCTTGACCTTACGTCCAGTAATAAGCATCAATGTTGCAACTACAAGGCCGATCAAATAATTTTTGTTCTGCATTTAAACAGATGCCGTATATTTTTAAAGGCAGCGATTGTTTAGTGATTCATTAGTCGCAGTCTGGTACCCTATTGTTTTTATTTATTTTTTTTTTACTCTAAGTGCGAAAAACGGTTTGGATAAGTACACCGATTTGATCTGAACAATAGCACATCGCGGCCGTTAAACTTTACAATTGCTGAGTAATAGCCATTAATTATGTAAGTTCCACATCTTGCAAAGGGAAGCCATAAAGGCTATCAAACCATTTTCGGCGCAAACTTTGGTCTTGTCCATCAATATTGCCACTTCTCCGATGTTACTACTATTGCTAAGTGTAATCTTAATAATTATCAGCTGATAAACCAGACCTCTTATAAGTAAAGATGCACGGATTACCTTTATATAAGGAATAAAATATGGGTCTTTCTCTGCTTTAAGGAATAAATGTGGCTTCTCGTGAGGTGTAAAGGATATAATATTAACCTTAGTGGTACCCGTAGAATACTTTTTTGAAGAACGAAAATCTGACATCGGAAAACAGAAATCGGATTACTTAACACAATTAGAAGAAAAAAAATTTTCTCGATACATATTACAAAATAAAATGTGGCCGCTTGTGAGGGGTAAATTTTATGTTTTTGCAAAAATATGCTGGCCGCGTTAGCTGGGTGGCCTTTTGTGAGGGGTAATTTTGAATACAAATTTGTCGGTGCCTTCAGATTCTGGCCGTAAGGAGCAGGTGGCCGCTGGTGAGGGATGCCGTTCAAGAGGGGGACTACTGTGTGTATATATATATATATATAGAGAGAGAGAGAGAGAGAGAGAGAGAGAGAGAGAGAGAGAGAGAGAGAGAGAGAGAGAGAGAGAGAGAGAGAGAGAGAGAGACACACACACACACACATCTAATCCCCTCCTAGCAGTCTATAGTGAATAAAACATTGGGCCATAAAATGCCAGTACACATGAGTGCACTTAATTTGTACAAATTTGTGTATTTTTAAAAGCTGCGATTTGCAATCCGGAAATTAAATCATTGTTGCAGACATAAAATATGCATTACGCAGTATGCAATTTTTTCTTACTTAACATTTAACTTAGACTGTGCATTTCACGATGTAAATTGCGCTGCCAGTAGCAGTATAACAGTGCTTGATGCAACATCCAGATGCAGGAAAGCAAACCTTAAAATAGCTGAATACTTCGGTTTGACATGAATGGCTGTTAAACTAAATTTGATTGGTTTACTGGGCCCTGGAACAAGCATTTTATGAGCATTTTAACCTTACTATCATGGAAGTTTTATAAATGTGTTTCAAATAAGGGCCACAAAGGAAACCAAAATGGCTGAATCACAACATGGTTTGTCGTCAGACGATATTTTCAGTCCGCAAATACTGGCTGGTGATGGCTATGAATTTCATATATATTAGTCTCTTGGACAATGTGGGAAAATGTCATTGGAAATACCAGTCTGTGATTTTGAGCTCAAAATTGCTGTTGAGTGAAAATCCAATGTATGTGTTGGATGGACAGGATGCTTGCACATGATTCCAGGGTAAAATAATGTGTACATTCACCACTTAACTCTTCAATGTTAATTGGTGAATGTACACATTAGTTGACCCCAGAATCGTGTGCCTGTGGATGCCGGTTATATTTATCCATGACACTAGTGTCTGAACAAGCAGACTATGGGAATGTTGGACTTAAAACCCTAATACAGCATTATGGAAGAAAAAAATCTGGCATAAGAAGCAGCAAACACTGATTCAAGGAAGTGAATCTTTGGCAGAGTTCAGGTTAGTGAAAAAATTTATTTTTGGAACAGAGTTATCTAACAGAGAATACCCATGGGGCATGCTAGTTATGCATATGCGTTTCAGACAGCAGGCAAGGAAAGCGAGTTCTCAGCAGAGAATAATGTTGTACACTGAGAAGGAGGATCATATTAAATTCAGAACCAACCAACAGAATAATGCTCATAGGGAACATCAAAGAATTCCCATACAACATAACTATGTGCATATCTCTAGTTGGCAGAACCACTATGGCAACAAAAGAATAATGAGACTGACATTCATATACAGATGTAATACCAAATGAAGTATATGCTCTCTATGTGCAAAAATTAAATGACATTTAACATAAGAAAATGACTGAAATGTGTAAACTCAAAGCAAGATGGATAAAGTTTGTCTTGTTTGTGTTTAGTTATTCCTATGTTTATTTTGAGGATGTTGATATGTTCTACAGATCTTTTGGCACCAAGTTCCAAGCCATCATTTGGTATTTGTATTACAAATTGGATTGCTATTATCTAGTACACATTTTGAAACAGTGTCATTAACTAATGATGAAATTGATGAAAAAATATTTGACATCATTCTGATATATGAATTCTTTACTACACTACTCTGTTCATCCTTATTCATTTTTTACCATGTCCTTTTTTAAACTAGTACCAATACTTTTAATACACTTGTAACTTCTTTTTTCTTACAACGTAACTATTTGTGAAAGTATTAAAGGTGTGATAAAGGTAAAATGTGCTTAGTTTTCTTGTAAAATTTAAAACTATTAATTAGCAAGGGACTAATGTAAAAACGGGTAATGCTACCAGGAGAAGTGAGCGAAAAAGTCACCTGAGAACTTTAAACTTTGCCTTTTTCTGTTATGAAAGCGAAAATGACTTTGCCCTCGATTTTTCGGACATAAAATGGCTGTAGATGTTGACTTTTGAGATGACCCCTCAGTAAAATGCATCTTTAAATAGTAATTTGCTTTTAAAAAAATGTGATTGATGAAGTGTTTTCTAATGTATTTCTTGTTTTTATAAATGGAGATTCTAATGGCCTTATTTGCATATATTCTTGATTAAATCAGTTTGAAACTTAAAGAAATTGAAATGGTGGATATTGCTATGTATATGATATACCACATCATTAAACTGTCTGTATTCATAAACAATTGGGCAAATAGATTCAGGAAAATATATAATATAATAAAAACAAAGTTTAAAAATTATGTCATAGTAGATTTAGCCTAAATATTTTATAATGTAGGTAAAAAACATGTGACAATCTCTTGTGGAATTCGAAACAATGCTGCAAGGTCAAGGTTGTTTCCTGAAGTACCAATTTTCGTGAAATTACAGAAGAGATATATAATTGTGAAGTAAATACTAATTAACCGATTTATATCATTAATACCAGTAGGTAGATAAATAATTCAACCATAAATATGCAGTCCTATTAATAAATTTGTTGTAACAAAGCAAGAAAGTGAATAGTTATATTTAGAAATAACCTCTTTCTAAAAATAGTTGCACTCGCTTAGTGCAATACCTGTTCTTGAATGTTTCGTTTTGGGGGGAAAAAAAGTGTCCAGCTAGTTATTTATTTACTTAAGTGCTTCTGTGTGTGTGTTGTATGTAAATAGTTATAGCATTATTTTATTGAGAACAAGGAAATCAGGAGGAAGTGTATATTTTGAAAGTGCTTGTGCATTTATTCCTATGTACATGAATTAGGGGTTTAAAAAAATGCTACAAATCTTTTTTGACTGCAATTTTACACAAAATTTGTAAAAAATAAAATAATTAAGTGGTAGTTTATTAAGCATTTTTACCAACTTGAAATTACAAGACTCTAATATTGTTACTGATTTTAGTTAAAATTAATTACAATATATACCTTCTGCTGTGCTTTTTACATCATGTCTCCAATTTGCCTGTATCTCAATCTAAACATACAAGCAAGATGAATAGAATGGGCATGAATATAATAATTTGTAAATATGTACAAAATGGGTTGATAACAAACATGACATTTTTAATCTTGAAAAATGCATTGTTTAAAACTGTTAAAAGCATACTGAGAATTTATGGCGCACATAAAATAATGTGTGTATGTATATATATATATATATATATATATATATATATATATATATATATATATATATATATATATATATATTGCATTTCTTGCTTCGCTTGGTTTAGCTTCCACTTAGTTTAGCTCACACTTCTCCCTGTTCTGACCAAAGAAGTCATCTCTCTCTACAATTTAAGTCTAGCTTGACCCCTGAAAATGTGGGTCAACTTCATGTGTGCAAAAATTATTGCCACATTACGGTGTTAGAAACAAAAGAATATTTGTACAAGATGTATTTTGCAAAGTTGTAGAACCAGCACTTGTATTGTACCCACATATTCTGTTTAAACATTATCATTCTTTCTGCATATTTTTATGAGTTTTACCCCAAAAGGTATCATTTAACTGATCTTCTAATGTTCTTTTCTGGTGCAATTTTTACACATCAAGAATTCTCAGTATCATTAAAAAACAATATAATCTACACCAAACTGAGTTGTTAAATTTTTAACCCAAAAATCATTGAAGGTACGAGTTCTGGCTTTAAAGTGTTATATTAAATAACATTTAAATTAGACATGATAGTAATTTAGGACACAACTGACAACTGATGTAATTTCACCTTTGGTATATTCAGATCTTGCATGTGATGGAGGAACATGACTCCAATTTTAGATCCTGTACATTGACTAGTAATCAAGTATAATCTTAGTCCAACTGAATTGTTATAAAAATTTTACATGGTAATTAGCTGCAAAATACGGAGCAAGCCTATGGTCTTTCTGCCATTCCAACCAAGACCCCACCACAACTGCATGACCATACCCAATGATATCAGAGTAATAATCGATATTCAACTAGAGATGACATCTCTTTGAGTATTTTGATTTCAATAGAGCCTTAACCCTTTCATCATGGCAGACCGCATATGCGGTCAGGGGAGTTTACTCCGTCAACACTATGGACCGAGTTTTCGGTCTAGGGCAGTGTTCCTTTTTAACGTTATTGTACCCGACTAAATATCTTTCAGGGTATCTCTAATAACTTCCATCTGGTAATGTAGATGTTATATTTGGATTATCTCGTGAGTTTAGCTTGCATACAACTAGAAATAACGAACAAAGTAGGAACTTTTAACGTGTTTTCCGAATGCTGAAATTTGTATCCAAAATGGTGGCGTTTGAAGGATTTTTAGAGGAGAGTTTTCGGAGGATTTAAATAATTCTGACCTGATAAATTTGTTTGACAATGAGAGAAGATGTATGGAGAGACAATGGAATGCACTTGTGGTGACACTCATGACGATGAAGATGACTCTGAAGGTTTGAACCAGAGGAATTGTACGCTCCACGTGGTTTTTATTTTTGGACGAAGCCCAAAAACCAAAGAGATTTTTTTTCAGTTTTCTGACAGAGTTTGGCACACCCGAGAGTTATATGGCTCCAGGAAAGCTTCTGATTATTTTCAAATATTCTATTCAGATGAAGTGTTTGGAAAAATTGTCCGTTTAACGAACTTCAATGTGACGATCAAATGTGGCAGAGGCGATATAGGTCACTTACGTGTGTGGAAAAATCTCACCTTGGAGATCATTTTGGTTCATTTTATAAAATTTTATATATTATGGACACCATGAAAGAAAGACTTGTGTTGTTACTGTGATTATTCACTAGTACATCTAGGGTCAATTGAACAAGTTTTGAGAACATTCTAAGTTTTCTAAGAGGTAATAAAATAATTGTATTTTACCTGTTGTTACCTGTTTGTACCCGTACCTGCATTTTAACAGTTGTAATAGATATGCACATTTTATTGAATTAGTCATAAAATTTGATTTTTAACCTTGATTTTGACACCTAATCCAGCCAGATATCTTTAACATTGGCAAAGTTATGTTGTTTCAAAGTCCACAAGTCATTTTGCTTTACAACTTCAAAGTTACGTAGTGTTGAGGACTCTATGCCTATAAAGTTACTTAGTGATGAAAGGGTTAACAGAGTGGAACAGTAAGAAAGAGTGATAAACATTTGTGTTAGAGAAATATTTAATGGCTATTTCTCTTGCCACCACTTCCTCATTGGAGATCACACACACACAAAACTTTAAATCCTGGTAGCATCCCTGCAGGGGAGATAATGTTATTGGACCTTGGTTATGCCATGGTATTTGTTATTTCAACATTATCTTACAGACGTGCAAGATAATGTTCAAGTAACAAAATACCATGGCATAACCAGAGAACAATAATATCAAATAAAAGGTCAAGTTATCTCCCCTGCAGGGATGCTACCTGGATTTCAGGATTTAAAGTTTTGTGTGTGTGTGATCTCCAATGAGGAAGTGATGTCAAGAGAAATAGACACCAGTCAGCATGGTTGAAAAAGGCATACAACCATTGAGTTGTTGAAGGACTCACATTACTATAGATACAAAAGGAAATGAGAACTATACTATAAATCAGCGGAGATAAAATAAGAGTATACATAGTTTGACTGTACCTGATTAGTTGAAAATGAAAGTAAGAATTTAGTAAAGAGAATCTTTAAGAGCTTGTCATAATAGTAACTGAAAAAAGTCAGAGACATTGTTTTATTAACATAATTTCCATCCCTTTACAGACCCATTACTGAAATCAACAGACTACTCTTTGGCACGCATTTCAAATTTGTGTAGATTCAGAAATTGCTGTTGTGGTTTTCTTTTCACAAAAGATGTCTTCACAGATGTGTCTATACTCATAAAAATATGATCATGAGCACTCAAAATTTAAAGTTACCGAATGTTAATATCATGGTGTTTGCACTGGTCTACAATGGAAACTGAATTAGTACATAGAGTCTTAAACTCTTGACTTGTGTGCAGAAACATGGAATCCAAGCAGCATACATCTAGAACTGTAGAGGTTTTCTATCATGGATTTTACATGATTGAATTTTACATTGATAAGCATATTCACAAACAATTGGTGTAGTGGTAGGTAAATGGGACAAGATCATAAGAACAGGCTGGAAAGGAGAAGCATAATAACAGCAATAGTGAGTAGAAGTGTTGTTGTTGTTGTTGTTGTTGAGCTTAACGCCATTTTTCAGCACACGATAGGCTATTCATGGTGGCCAGTATTATTGGTGGAGGAAGAAACCGGGAAATCACCAGAAAGAACCACCCACCCTTGAGAAGCTACTGGCGAGTAGAAGTGTGCTTCTTGTTTGATGTGTGCTATATTATTTTCTCAGTTTCAGAAATTACATCAAAGGAAATACAATAAAGGGTATACAGTTAACTAAACCACGCTAATTTAGCTACTCAAATTGATTTTAACCATCTGGTTATATCTGTTCTGGTGTTTAAGTCCACTGAATCAGTACGGTTGGAAAAAATCTGGCAAATTTAAAGATTGAAAACTCTCTTGGCAGATTATGATTATACACTGTACTTCTTCTGCCTGAGAGATGTGAATAATTTCATTTCTTGGTTTGTTGATTCTGGTTGTTGCTCAGTTCAAATGCTTCACTGAAAAACACTGATGCATTCTCAGACTTTTGTTACAAATATTTATTACAGATGCACATATCCAGATATCATTGAATATACCTTGAATAAGTTATAAGTTCTGATTGGAGCAATGGACATTAGTAGAGAAACTTTAAGTGAGCTAAATGTAAACTTTTCAGGAGCATGTGATGCAGGGTTGCTCAAGACTTCTCCATTTCATATGCTCACCATGAAAAATCCATTTTATACCAGGTAACTGTCAGAAAGGCATAATTGATAATATTCAAAGGTCTACAATAATTACTAGAATCAAAATTTAAAAACTTGTACAGCTGTGTCAAATAATGATGTACTTGTACCTTTCTTTCTGTTGCAACAGTTGATTAATTGGTTGATTTAGTGTTACTGTGGGGTTTTAACTGTATATTAGGTGGAGGAAGAATCCTGGTAGACCACCAACCCAAATTGGTTAATCTGTGACTGAGATGTGCAAGTGATCTGTAAAAGCATGCACCTTAGTACACATAGAGCCTCTGTTGATATGATGTTTATCTCCAATGCCAAAGTCATTTAAACATGAGACCTCAGGTTTCAGATGATCATTTTTGCCTTTATACCATTTTCAGATGAAAAGAATCTATACTGCTGATGAAAATCCTAGTACTTTTGAGACAAGACACCACTTATGTAAAACCAATGACCTTCCACAAGTAACTGACAACATTCTTTTTCATACATTGGAGACAAACAATCACATGACAAGCATCTTGTACTGCTCTGCCATGAAAGCCCCTCAGACCATAGATTTAAGTCTCATATGAAAGACTAGAAGTAGGAGATAAAACTTGTGACAACAGGATTTGTTGTTGTTGTTGTGGGGTTTAACGCCATTTTTCAGCACAGGAAAGGCTATACATGGCGGCCAGTATTAATGGTGGAGGAAGAAACCGGGAAATCATTGGAAAGAACCACCGACCCACGAGAAGCTACTGGCAAGCTCTCTCACACAACAGGATTTAAAGTGCATAATGTTCTGCTTGGCAATCAGTGATGATGATGCTGTTGACAACATAATTTACTGCAATGACGTTGATTTTTACTAGCACTCTTGGGAATAAAAAAAATTATTCCTTGACTTACATCCATTATTTAAAATCTAATTTATGATACAAAAATATTTGACTAGCTATATTTCTTTTTTTTTTACTTTATATTAGTCTTGCAACAAGGCATAAAAATAAGACGTTGGTAACTGCAGTATGTTCTTACAAGAAATGATATAGTGTAAAAGTAGGCAGAAATAATGTGACATCACTTTCACGAGAAGTTAATGATTTTTTCTGACAAATCATGGATTATAAGTTCATGAAAATATTTATTGAAAACAATAATAACAAGGGAATCATTGCATCTGACCACACATTTAAAGCAATACAAGATTGGACCATTTTTTTTTATCAAAAGCAGCATGCCTGAGAACAAAGAAAAACAGCAAAACATAGTGATCACCTCAAGAAACAGTTTAGTAAGGGTACCACTTCATGATTTCTTCATGATTTCTGTATTAGAATAGAAATCCCTAATATAAGATCTATTCATGGGCATTGCATTAGTAGGTATTAAGGGACAGATCAATGACATCTACAAATAATAAGTCACCAAGACAAACTAAAAGACAAAATATTGATCATAATGAATTAATATAAATAAAAATATACAGCCGATTATATGCACTATAAGAATTCATCAGATTACCTCCAGACAGCTGTTATTTAAACCATTTCTGTCCCAAACTCCATATTCAAAATGCTTCTACCACCTACTAACCCATAACCAAAAATTATGTTAAAAAATGCTTCTGCAGGGGGTAGTGTTTTTTAATTAAAACATCTGACAGTTGTGGAATTTGAAAGTGCCTTCCACTGGGAGTTTGTTTTACTGGAACAACCCTAAAAACTTTCCTACAGTGAAAGATATCACACTTTCTCTTTTGATCATTAAAAAAATATGAATAAAAACGGGGCTAAACAATTTTACAAATTTAACTTGTTTGCCGGCACGTTTTCAGTACAAATACAACCTTCTCTACCTACAAAATTGGTTACTGTGTGCCATGTAAAAAGAACAAATTGTACAAAGCCAAATTCCACCCACATGGAGAAATATTTTCTAACTGATACCTGGATCTGACTCCTTTGCTGTTGTTTTCTCATCTTCATCGTAATTTTCCTCTTCTTCCTCTCCTTCCTCATCCTCATCCTCTCTTGTTTCTACTATCTCAGCCTTCTCCTTTTTTGCTTCCTTCACTACTTTTTTAACCACCTTTTTTTCTGTTTTCTCTCTTTTCTTGACCTTGCTAGGAGTGCCTTGGTCTTTTGCTGTAAGCATATTGAACACAAGTCTATAAACCCATTAAAATCCTGAAGTACTACAGATCCAAATATTTGCGGACAAGACAAGTCTTTCTACAATGACAGAGCAAGACAAGTGATGCACTGTACAGATGTTTATAGTCATCAAGATTTTGATGGATATCATCTTGTCTGCAAGATTTTTTAATTTTTCTGACATACAGGAGACACACAAGTCTGACCTAGTGGTCAGAGTAGGAAACTTTTTCATGAAATTACTGTAAAATTTTAAATATTCCCTTCATTTTTTTTGCATTTGATAAATTTTAAACCAACGACCATGTCCCAATTTTTTTTTATAATTCCGTTTATATTTTGATGCAAGTATCTTCTAATTCTATGCCCATGATTTTATCAATAATATATTTGGAAATCAGCACACAAGTAATAATCCAAACCAAGTACACCACTCCCTCAATAACTCGCGCACAGTAAGGTCCAAAAACATTGCATTATTAACGAGGGCGCGAGTTTTAGAGGGGCCTATACAGGGTTCTTGCAGACTTAACAAAAACAAATTCCATGACTTTTCCAAAACTTTTCCAGGGCCATTTCATAAAACTCAAGGACCGCATTATCTTGCATTGTCAAGTAAATGAACATAAAGAATGACATCTTTCAATCTAAAATAAGAAATAAGTTAACAAATATTTTTAATATGTACATTTTAAATTTACCTGGGCTAGCACACTTTGACTTTATGTAGTAATTCATGTCATAATCCAATGATCAATGTAATTTGTATTCAAAAGAAAAAAGGAAATAATTCTATGTAGTCTTTGTGTTCCTATTTACAATATTAACAAAATACATTATTTTCCAGTTGCTTTCTTTTATTTAGTGAACTACACCGGAAATCATGTGATACTTCCATTAGGGGAACTTACTCTTATTATATGAATTTAAACCATTTATCGATTGTAATTTTATCATTTTATTTAATCGGTTCTTGGTGCTATATGAAATTTGAAGTAATCAATTTCTTTAACTCCATTATCACAAATTCCATGACTTTTCCAAAACTTTGCAAGGTTTTGACAAATTCCAAAACTTTTCAAGGCCCTTGAAATTGATTTTTAAATTCCAAAACTTTTCCAGGATTCCATGACCTGCAGGAACCTTGCCTATAACAAACAAAAAAAACTAACAAAGGGATCAACATACAAGCAAATAGGGAGTGGGTTGGATTGGCATGTTAGTGGTGAATACTCAATAATCGTGCTAATATTAACTGTGAATAAAGATATCTTCATAGCGGTGTACTTTGTTTACTTTTTTTCCTCACAGAGTAAAAATAATTTCAGAATAACTTACAGTATAGTGAGATCATCAACCTGATTTCTATTTGCTTAACACATGTACGACTATGCACATTTTACTTTGTCCCAAATTTTTCTGTTGAATTGGATATTATTTTTTTTTGTTTGATCCAAAGTAGACTTTGTTTTATACAAAAGATCGATACTCATTTCAAGAAAACAATGTTGATCGAAGGATGGGTAGATTTGATTGTGGTAGATGTAAAATGAAAATAATAAATTTTTTACAAGCGTTAACCATTACCAACATGAATTTAATGGTCTACAAATTTCAAATATTGTAAATTAGAACACGATAGTACTTGCAGTTTGTAACACGTTTGACAAATATCACTTCACATTTTAAAAATAGATATTAAATTTTTTTTTTTACAATTTGATTTCTCTGCAGCCACTGTGAATTGTTGATGGATGTTTATCTCTCTGAGCTGGTATGGATAAATTACATGCAGCTTCCTGATTCTCTGAGCGTACTTCTCCCAACAATAAATTTTGTTTAATTCTGAGCCGGCAATAGAATCTCCAAAGCCATCCATGGCTTGCCCTAAAACAAAATTCATTCTCCATACTTTTTGCCATTTTTTTCTGCTTGGTCCATGAGAATTATTCCAGAGATGGGAACACACTGTTCACACAGCATGTCACATTCAGTATCGTTTGCAGTGCATGCTCATTTTCATTTGATCCCATATCTGAATCAACATCATGTAAATAATCCCAAAGTTTCTGCTTATCCTAAAGCCATTTTCTAAATGTCGACTCTAATTGTTTGTTTATTGCAAGCATTGGATCTTGCTTTGCCATTATGAACTTTATCAATAATGCACTGCTTTTCAGTCAGTGAGTATACCTTTCGCTTACTTCCTTTGCTCTCATTGGCCATATTAACAGATGATTAAGATACATTTCTAATATTATATACTTTACTGATGTTAAGTACATAAAAATGCGAAACTATTTTTGATTGGTCAAATAAAATGAATTTTAAAAATGGTAATGACCACAAGAACTTTTGCTGCTATTGGATGCCTTTGAATTTTCTTTAATTGTACTACCCTTGCTTGATTCGATATAAAAGACATACGGATAAAACAACACAGGTCTCTTTTAACTGATTTTTGTTAATTCAACAAGCACTTACCCATGTTGTTGATCAAAACAAAGCTGGCATGTAATTAGTTCTCCCAGAAGTACTCACTGTTTCAATGTGATGGTTGATTGACTCTTTTCATGTTTTCATATAAGAGAATACCTTGTGATTATAGTGTTTACAATGAAGCGAAGTGAAGGATTAGAACAGGAATTTTACATAGCATGGCATTTAATTGGTGTTTATTTCATTCTCTGTTGCCACCTATTAGCATCTATCAGAATTTTTCATTGATCGCTGTTTCACCAGATTACTTATTTACAGTGTATTGACAACTATTTCTCTCAAAAAAAACCCAACCATAATATGTGATATTTTATGAGAACTTGCAAATCTCACAATATGGATTCTATCTTTTTGGGCAATAATCACCAGAGCTACAGTATTCCATGTACTTTATTGTATCCTCTAATTTTTCGTACAAAATGCAGTTACCAAAATAATTATTTTAATATATCGTAATTTTTCGTACATAATACTTTGTATTATTTGAAAAATTATCGAACATAAAATTTCTACTAAGAAGATCTTTGTTTGTAAAAAAGATCGAAAATACCGCATTACCATTTTGATTTTACAAATATTAATGATTAAAAATTCTTTTTTCGTTACGAAAATTAACAAAATATGGTATGTATCAAGGTTCAATTTACCAATACTTATCACGATTTTTTTCACGTTCAGCACATTTTAAAATATATTTTCTTTTGAAAAAAGACAGGAGCCATGCCAGACACAACATTATAAGCGGGTTTGCAAGTTATCCGGGCGCAAGTTATCAAGAGAGTGGTGTAGAATTGGACAAACATTCACACAAATTTACTTGATTCAAGATGAAACTTACGCTTCAGTTGTTCTTTTGTCTTGCCTTCCTTGATCAATGATGCACTTTTCCTTGGACTGGATTTTTCAATGCCTTTCCTTTCTGTTGTCTCTAAAACACTTTCATTCTTTGCACTATCTGTTGTAATGCTTTCTGGTTTCAATTTCTCCTCACCTTTTGACTGCTCCGGTTTTGGTTTGGAAATCCGTTTTTTCACTGTTACTTTATTTGTCTTTGTTATTTTTGCTTTACCTGTAATTTTTTTGTTTTTTTCATTTGGTTTTTTTGCAGTTTTCTTGACAATCTTGACAGTCTTTGGTCTACCTGAAATGACTGAAAAAAAAAGAAAGGTATTAAAAAGAACAGCTTGTGAAAAGGTATAACCATTCTGTCTCTTCTCGTACACAAATTCCAAAAATCCTAAAATGGTTACATTTACTGGACCATATATAAGCTCTGATGACCAGTGACTAACACCATATATTTGACGCCAGAAACAAGGTGCTCATAAGTACAATTGTTGGGTTATTATATTTTCCAATTATTAAAACACTATACAGAGTTCATACACAAATTTGACTGGAAAGTTTGATCTGTACATAGTTAATTAAGGCAACATTATAGGAAAGATAACCACATAACAGCTTTTTTTGTCAAGATGGTACCCAACTCCCTGATTCCCCTTACAGGACACGCTGTACTAACTGTATTGAAAAATGGGACCAGCCTAGAAATGGGTGAACATTAAATAGAGTATATAAGGGTTTGGTTGACCAAGATTGGTTAATAATGTAAGTTATGTTTTAGGAAAAAAGAATCTTTAAAGACCTTATCCTAGTTGAATGTGAATAAAAAATATTTATTGATGGAATTTCAGTACTTAAATAGTCATGAGTTTGGAACACTCATTACTAAAATTAGCACCAGACTTTTTGGTGCATAATTAAAAGTGTTTCAAACATGCAGGTCCAGAAATTGCTGCGGCTCATATCCTATCCTCTGCACAGAAGCTGACTTCCAGGTTTCATCTATACTAATGTAATTCTTTTTATGAGCCTTCAATCATTTTAAGTTATTGAATTTTTAATATCATGGTGTTTGCATACATTTACTATGGGAACTGAATAAGTACCATGATTATTACAGCCTTCTGATCTGCCAACTGTCATACTACAGACTGATAAGTGAGATTGTAAATTTTTAGCCATTGTCATAATTTTTCCATTATTGTCCCAAGGATTTTCAATCACCACTGGAACCCTGTTGATATGCACAATTCATATGATGAAAGAGATATGAAAGCTAATCTCAATGAATCACTGAAATACAGAAATTTCCTCCATTGCTAACACCATTTGATTTTTAATGACATTGGTTGGTTGGTTGGCTTCCGTTAGTCTCGAGAGACGATGGAAATGCGCCCATGAAAGATGTCCTAGTTTGATGCTGTGCAGCGTCTTCTGTGACTATAAAGTCCCACACGGGAGTGGCAATCCTTGCTACAGTTGCTACACTTGAAGTATGAATCAGGTCTTGGTTGGAACTGCATCCTCTTCCTCTGAGATCTTTTCTCATCAGCGAGCTGTCGTAACTTTTCCTCGCTAGCTTTCAGACCTGTGTACAGAGCATGTTGCCAGCTGGACTTGTCGATGGCAAGCTCTTCCCAGGTGTTGACCTCTATTTTAAGAGCTTTCATATCCTGCTTGCAGACATCCTTGAAGCAAAGATGTGGCCGTCCTATTGATCTTCTGCCTGAGGCAAGCATAGAGTAGAGAAGGTCTTTGGGGATCCATCCATCATCCATTCGATGCACATGGCCCAGCCATCTGATGCAACGTTGGCGGAGGAGTGTGACCATGCTGGGAATTTTGGCCTTTTGAAGCACCTCGTTGTTTGTCACACGATCGCTCAAGGTGATCCCAAGTATGCGACGGAGACAATGCATGTGAAAGGCACTCAGTTGTTTCTCCTGAGAGGTGTACAGGGTCCAAGTTTCGCTGGCATACAGAAGAGTGCTAAGCACGCAGGCACGGTACACAGTGATCTTAAGTGTTTAATGTCAGCTTGTTGTTGTTCCACACTCTCTTCGACAATCTAGAGAGAGTTGTTGATGCCTTTCCAATCCGCTTGTTGAGCTCGGCATCGAGTGAGAAGTTGTTGGTGATGGTAGAGCCAAGGTAAGTGAACTGACTACTTCTAGTTTGCAGTTGTTAATGGTTATGCTGGGAGGGTCTGCGTCCTGAGCCATCACGTTGGTTTTCTTTAGGCTGATGGTCAGCCCGAATTCATCACATGCTTTAGCAAAGCGGTCCATCAGGCGTTGAAGTTCAGCTTCTGTATGAGTGACTATAGCAGCATCATCTGCAAAGAGCATGTCCCTAATGGTTGCTTTCCTTACTTTGCTCATTGCCTTCAGTCGTGCCAAACAGTCTGCCATCTGAACACGTGTGCAGGTAGATCCCTTCTGTGGACGTCCCAAAGGCATACTTAAGCAGGACAGCGAAGAAGATGCCAAAGAGCTTTGGGGCAAGTACACAGCCTTGTTTCACTTCGCTGTGGATATTGAATGGTTCGGACGATGAGCCATCATACTGCACTGTGTCTTTCATGTCTTCATGGAAGGACTAGACCATGCATAACAGCTTTGGAGGGCATCCAATCTTCGTCAGGATTTTGAAGAGTCCGTCTCTGCTGACCAGATCGAATGCTTTGGTGGGGTCTATAAAAGCCAGGAAGAGGGGTCTGTGTTGTTCCCTGCATTTTTCCTACAGTTGCCTGATGGAGAAGATCATGTCGATTGTGCACCTCTCTGGGCAGAACCCACACTGAGACTCTGGATACACTCTGTCGGCAAGCGTCTGCAGTCTGTTCAGGATGACTCTAGCGAAGACTTTACCAACGATGCTGAGAAGTGATATGCCCCTGTAGTTGTTGCAGTCACTTCTGTCGCCCTTGTTCTTATACAGGGTTATGATGTTGGCATCTTATGTCCTGAGGCACTGCACCTTCATCCCAGCACTGGCAGAGAAGATCATAAAGGTGTGTGAACAGCACACTGCCGCCACATTTGATGACTTCTGCTTGGATGCCATCCTTTCCTGGGGCTTTACCTGTGGTCAGTTTCTCTAATGCCAGCTTTAGTTCTGTCTCAGTAGGTTTCTCATCCAGTTTGGTCAAACAAGGGAGGTTTACAATGGCATTGAGGACATTGTTGGTCACGTTATTCTCTCTGGAATACAGTTCGGAGTAGTACTCCACCCAGCGCTCCATCTGTTTGCCCTTGTCATGAATGATATCTCCTGCAGAAGACTTCAGTGGAGCTATCACTTTCTTCGTTGGACCCATTGCTTTCTTTATGCCATTGTACATGCCTCTGACAGAGTAGAAGCCAGTATTCATTAGCGCATTGCCTTGCTAACCTCTACACTTTGCTTCTGGTAGACCTATATGCATGTAGTGTCCTCACGCAGGGAGAATGCTTGAATTCCAGGTGGGCACTGCGACACTCTTCTATTGCTGGCATGAGTGTGGCGGAATTGGCGTCAAACCAGTCATTGTTCTTTGTCTGCTTCTTACCAAAGATTCTTGTGGCTGCACTGTACACAGTATCTCTGATGTTGTCCCATCTCTCTTTAGCACTGCCATAGGGAGGTTCTGAACTGAACGCCTTGGAGAGGACGTAAGTGAATTTTTCAGCCTTGTCTGGATATGACGTCCTGTTCACATCGATGTGTGGTTTACCCACTTGCCTAGAGTGGTGGATCTTCTTTGGTTGAAGCTTAAATTTACAGCAGACTAGAGAGTGATCGGTGTCGCAATTAGCGCTGTGGAATGTACGAGTAAGCTGCACACCCTTCATGGCTGAACGTCTTGTGATAATCAAGTCCAGCTGATGCCAGTGTTTGGATCAGGGATGCCTCCAAGACACTTTGTGCTGTGGTTTTGTCTGAAAAAATGAATTGGTGAAGCTTGATGTTGTGGAACGAGCACATTTCTAATAGACGTTGCCCGTTTTCATTCATCTTCCCAATGCCAAACTTGCCGAGACACAAAGGCCAGGATTTGTGATCGGCACCCACCCTAGCGTTGAAGTCGCCCAGTAATATCAAGTTCTCTTCCTTCGGAATATTGTCGATGAGCAAGTCGAGCTCGTTGTAAAACGCATCCTTGGTATCTGTGGTGGCACTGAGTGTGGGAGCATAAACACTGATGAGATTAACTAGCCCGGTTGTGGTGTGGAGGCAAAGAGATAGCAGTCTTTCGTTTCCTTGTTGGCAGGGTTCTATCATAGCCAGCAGAGAGTTTCTGACAGAAAAACCAACACCATACTCCCTAACTTCGTCTGACCTCTTTTCTTGCCAGAAGAACGTGTAGTTCTTTTCTCTGAGGGACCCAGAATCTGGTAGCTGTGTCTCTTGAAGTGCGGCGATATCGACATGGAGTCTTGCGAGTTCGTCGTTGATGACTTTAGTCTCTCGAACATCACTGATTGCCTGGTGATCATCTGAAAGCCCTGTCAGCATAGTCCGGACGTTCCAGGTACCTAGCTTGAGGATTGTTGATTTCCTTGTTTTTCGTTTGTTTTTTCTTGGTGCTGTAGTTGCAGACCGCTTGTCAGGTACTCATGTATCTTAAGCCCTGTGCACCCAGCAAGGCAGGCAAGCTGTGGCAGGACGGCACCTTATTGGCTAGGGGCTGCCCAGCTTAAAGTGGGCGATAGCTGTCCAATGAGATCTGTTGGTCTCTCCCACCATTGGAAGCAATCCCTGGCGTCTAACTCTACGCCAATCGAGTGGTGACTTATAACCAGTAACTGTTGCTTCCCGTGTTGTGTCAACGCTGTGAAGCGAAGCTGGAGTGTCCTCTCCAGGGTGCAAGCCTGGGCAAGGTTATATGGAGAATCAGCTCTTGCCCATGCAACTGACTCCCCCCTCTCCACGCAGCTGATGGATCCAAGGGAAAGGACAAGCCAATACGTCATGGCACCAGCGGCGGCACAGGAGTTGCCGAGATGTCACTAAATGCAGTGACAAGTCGCCTTAGGATTTTTTGTTGGGATTTACTTCCTTAGCCTTTCCCATGTAGGGGTATAGTCGCAAGGCAGCAAAGGTTTGAAATCAGAGTTTACCTTCTCCTAGACGGGCTACCACCCAAGGTTAACAGGCTCCATCTGCTCGAAGCATCTGGTTTTAAGGCGCCAGAAACTCGCCTGCCATCCCTTCTCCAGTTAGTTTAAACAGGTTCCCCCAGGCTTAGTAGTTAAGCCACCCGTGAAGGCCTGGAGTAATGACATTGGTGGCAGTGTTTAGAACAAAATATGTGTAGTATAGGCCCTACATAAAAAAATTCTTATCAACAAGAACTATTTCTTTAATCATTAGACTTCACCAGAAATGTCCATGGATTTTCTAGGTTCAGTTGTTTGGCAGCTTGTTCTTGGTGCTGTTTTTTAAACAGCTGAGGACTTGGTATTTTGGGGCAGGAGATAAACTAATTTTAATTATGTAATGCTTGCCTGCTATACCAATCCTGGCACTGGTACCCAACACATGGCAATTGTTATTAACCCTTTCTTAACTAAGTAACTTTGTAGGCATAGAGTCCTCAATACTAAGTAACTTGGGAGTTGAACAACAAAATGACTTGTGGACTTTGAAACAACATTAACTTTGCCAATGTTAAAGATAGCTGGCTGGATTAAATGTCAAAATCAAGGTTAAAAATCAAATTTTATGACTAATTCATTAAAATGTGCATATCTATTACAACTGTTAAAATAAAGGTGCAAACAGGTAACACAACAGGTACAAGTAATTATTTTATTACCTCAACTTAGAAAGGTCTCAAAACAGGTTCAATTGACTCTAGATGTACTAGTGAATAATCACAGTAGCAACACAAGTCTTTCTTTCATAGTGTCCATAATATATAAAATTCTATAAAATGAACCAAAATGATCTCCAAGGTGAGATCTGTCCACACACCTATATTCCTCTGCCACATTTGATTGTCGCATTGAAGTTCGTTAAACGGACAATTTTTCCAAAAACTTCATCTGAATAGAATATTTGAAAATATTTTGAAGCTTTCCTGGAGCCATCTAACACTCGGGTGTGCCCAATTCCGTCAGAAAACAAACAAATCTCTGGTTTTCGGGCTTCATCCAAACAAAACCACGTGGAGCATACAATTCCTCTGGTTCAAAACCTTTAAAGTCGTCTTCATCGTAATCACTGTAACCCACAAGTGCATTCCATTGTCTCTCCATACGTCTTCTCTCATTTTCATCCAAATTTACCAGGTCGAAATTATTAAAATCCTCTGATAACTCTTGTCTTAAATATCTTCAAACGCCGCCATTTTGGATACAAATTTCAGCATTTGGAAAACACATAAAAAGTTACTACTTTGTTCGATATTTCTAGTTGTATTCAAGCTAAACTCACGAGATCATCCAAATGTAACATTTACAGTATAAGATGGAAGTTATTAGAGGTACCTCGAAATTTATTTAGTCTGGAACTGTAACGTTAAAGAAAAACACTGCCCCAGACCGAAAAGTCGGTCCATAGTGTTTACGGATTTACTTCCCCCTGACTGCTTTTCCAGTCCGCAGTGATGAAAGGGTTAAATTTCAGCAAAACTATTTATCTAGGGTTGTTTTTTTATTGGTTTTTTTTTTTAAATTGCTGTCATGTGGTCCACTGTTGTCATTTCACCTTTCTGCCCTCAGAGGTGGTTGATTGTAGTACCTTTCTGCCCTCAGAGGTGGTTGATTGTAGTAAGTTGCAGGGCTAGTTTGATTATGTTACAGCATATAAGTATCAAGGCCAGATATCAACATAAGTGGATTATGACATAACAATTAACTGTTAGGGTGGTTTGTCAATGTGAAATAAGGATTTGTTTATGTAGCAATTAATTCCAGTGCATTTTTAGATCCAAGTTTGTGGCTTCCTGTCCTGGTGCCTTTGAATTTCTCCACTCCAAACACAAGACTGTACTGTTTTTATCAGACAAAAATATGGTTAAAAGGTATATATTTGTGGCCAATATGTAAACATAATTGCAATTTGCAACATTGGCCAAGCCCAGTGCAATCACTGTTATTGATTTCATTTCCAGTTTTTTGTTGTAAAAATTTTGCTTGGGAACTCCAAATCAAGAGACTACGACAAAATGTGTTTTGTAGTTAAAGGGAGAAATGATGATTTCAATTAGATTCAGAGCTGTGCTAAAGTTGCTATAACTGATAGTTTGGATTCGACCATAGTCAAGTGTAAGAAAGCATGTGATTTTTGGCTTAGTTCAGACTGCAACTTTTGCTGGTGGGACTGCAATTTTTGCTGGTGCGACTCCTATTTTTACCAAATTAGGAATCCTGGACTCCTAGTTTTAAAATCCTAGAGAGACCTCTGAACATTGCACACACAACACCTCGAAATAAAGTCTTCATTCAATGTCTGAGCATACATGACCAGCCTTTTTTTGTTGGAAATGACAATGCTCTCATCTGCAAATAATGTTAAAACAGGCGATTTCTTAATTTTAATAGTTACAACATTGTTAGCAAACTCTGCCAATGACTCCAGTTGCTCACTGGCAGTCACTGAAGATTAATAATTGATATTACTTTTTGATGAGAACTTCAAGATCTTCAATTCCGAATTCATGTAAAAGATTCACAAAAGACTTAAATTTATTCAATGGGATGTCTTCATGTGTCATCCATTTAATAACCTTCAGTAAAGTAGTTATAGCTTCATCTCTATCTGACATGAGCTTTGAACTAAATTTTTCAAAGTTGTTTCATAACTCGGGGGCTATTAGACATAATTTGTGGTCAGCAAGATCAACATATCTGGTTAACGATGAATTCTGAAAATTTCTGTTCCTAGCAATCTTGTTCATGCTATTTACCTTTAACATATCTAACAATACATAAAGTCCTCATTTTTATTTGCACAGCCATTGTCATATCGTAGCTACACATACGTTTTTAGTCACTTCAGCTGAAACTGTCGAACTTTTGGTAATTTATGCATTGCACTGGAGGCTGAACATAGTTTCATCCTGATCATCAGATGAAGAAACCAAATGTTGTTGATCAGTGGAATTTGAATCATGAAACAAAATATCCAATATCCTTTGCTTAGGGTCAATTTCATCATCATCTTTAGCAGCATTTTAACCGGAAACATGAGAGGAACTGATACATCCCATAATAGTATAAGGAGTGGAACCACATGATCATTGCAAAGATAATATTTATCTAGTGAAAAGAAAGTCCAGTTAAACAAAAAATCACAGTAAGCACATTGTTGTTCATTTAAAATTTCTTGCATCAAAAGGAATGCATATAAACAACTAATTTATCCGTCAGATTTTGTGCACGCGGAACACAGGTAGATTAATCACTGTGTAGATGATGTTCTGTCAGATATAACATTAGCTTCAGTGACTGTTGTAGGATGAATTTGCACTAAATACAATGCTGTTAATTTTATTGAGATGATGAACACGCAATGTCTAAATTATGTTTACCCATGAAGTTGCATTTTTGACAGTAATTCAGATTGAGATTTTTTCCATTTACTTTTTTATTTATACACAGCAATCAGTACTTCAAAGGTAATCAGTTTACTCTAACATATCAGCAAAACTATTTTATTGGCATATATAAAATAAGGATTAGCCATCGTTCTAATAATTGCAGTTGTTTCTGTTCGTGTCTTCAGAGACCAGTTGATTGTAGGTATAGTCTGGTAGCATGATCGAGTGTATCACAGCATGATGAGTGTATCACAGCTTAGGGTACTCAGGCTAGATGTTAACATAAGCAGATTATGATGGGTTTGTCAATATGAACAAAGGATTTGTTTATGCAACAGATTCCAGTGCACCATGTATCCAAGTTTGTGGCTTCCTTTCATGGTCCATTTGAATTTCTCGACTCCAAATCTGTGATTGTTTGTACATATTAAACAGCCAAAATGGCTGTTGCAAAAAAAATTAAAAAATCGCCAGATATATTTTGTCGCCAATAATGGATAACAAATTGCAATTTGTGATATTGGCGAAGCAAAGGACAATGACTGTATATGATGTTTTTAAGACACTTATGAAGTGCAAAACAGAGGGCATGGTGAACCAAATGAGACCTAGATAAAAAAAGCATCTATAGGATGCCATCAAACATTGAATTAAAACCACTTAGAAGAAAAAAATCTGTTAAGTTCTTTTTTCTTATCTAATAAATGACATGCTCAAATGACAAGTCCATGTCTCTCTCTAATATGCATATCAGAAGTAAAACCTGTAAGACAAAATAAAAACACCACCTGCTACTAACAGACCATTCAAATGATGAAAAATCAATAAATGTGGTGTTGTAATCTGTGTTATCATCAATCATATTGATATGTGGCACAGGTTTATTGTTTCACCCCTAAAAACTAGAAGGGTCACTAATAAATACAACAAAAAATGTTACCACTGTAAATTTTGTACAGGTGAAGGTGAGAAATTGACCTGCTGTAGTTGGGTTTGTTTAGTGTTGACTCATGGATTAATTACAATAGAATCAATAAGGGGTGTCATCAAGCTTATTATTCTTATTTGCCCTAGTCAGTAGATTAAGAATCATGCTACATACAAATTTTAAGTGGAATCACTATCGTAGCAGTATCACATATAGACCTTTTTGTTTCCCACTTTGGAAATATATCAGCCTCATGTATTGTATATTGCATATTCTGACCCAATTTATGTTTCTTTCTCTCTTTATTTCTCTACATCAGGATAAGGAGATTTTTAGAAGTTACAAGTGCCTGCAAACAAGTATTCAAATTGGCATCAACTTAACTTGCATGTCAGGTTTCTAATGGACAATCAGCGATTATCTACCTGATATGAAGCACAAGTAAAAAAATATTATTCAGTGTCACACTCATAAATTATATGTGAGCACAAGAGAGAAATTGGGGATACATGAGAGCTCATGGAATAAAAAAATTATCCATCTTTCTAAAAAGCATACTTTTAACTATGTTTAATAAATATTAAAAGTGCACTTCATTCCCTTCAAATCATATTTCAGAAATCTGATTCCACTTACTGTCCTGACCTTTGCTGTGCTCATCAACTTCTGCTGTTAATTCATCTTCGCCAGTGTTGCCATCCAAGATATCATCAAGGACATTGACTATCCCTTCACCACCTAGGAGGCAAAACATTTTAAACCACTTTAAAATTGTTCAATATCATAATTATGTCATCACTACCATTTGTAATAATAATAATAATAATAATAATAATAAAAAAAGAAATACACAGAATAACAAGTCACATCCATACAAAGTTATAAACTATAATTAATGTTTTTGCTATAAATTTGCATGTGCATATTTTCCAATTTCTCCATCATTAAATAAGTTTCCCCAGGAGACCACACTGTAATGACAGACCCTAATCAGACCGTGAAAATTTGGTAACTGAAAATCACTCGTTTGTATGATCAGTTATCAGGAGCGTCGGTAAACCCCCTTGTGTACTTTTGGACAATGACGAACAAATTAGGGATATCAAGAATCTTTGTTGCTTCAGGCAGACTGAATTAGAACAAACTGTTAAAAATCTGTCAAATAGACCGCATGTGTAAAAATAATAATTGTGAGTCTATGAATCATGTTCTTAGAGAGTTAACTGGAAGACAAAAATGCTCACAGAGTTGGTATAATTGACACATGAATTATTAACTGGACAATTCAGAAATCTGAAGAATGCTCTAGCAGGCACTGGATAATTCCAATGTGCTGACAGTCACCAACAATTTTAGTCAACAAATTCAGCATGGATAAAAATAACAGAACAACAATGCACAAACGTTTTAGACGACACATTGACATAAACACAAATTATATAACATCTACGGATGGTCAAGCAACTGTTGATGCACCATGTTTTAACGGATGTAAACCTGGACAATGTAAACGAAACAGCAATGTACAAACTATGACAAGAGATTTTGGCATAATGGGCTATAATTTATTGTTTTTTGGTTTTATTTTACATTGTGCAGCATGACTTGAAGCCCAATTTTCAAAAGAGAAAGAATCCTGAATACTAATAGATTAATTAATTCAGCTGTGATATAGGTATTCATTCATTAAAATCTGATACCTTTTATATGTAATTAAATATAATTATTATATTTTGCAAAAAATGTTTTTCTTTGCAAAAATGCTTTCCTGTGTTATCTTTGTCAATCACCATATATCTTAGCTTGTAAAATCGAACCCTTCTCACTCTCTTGGATACTTTTGGTACTTTGCTACTTTTCACTTTCATTCTGCATATGTACTTCAATTTAACATTAATCATACCTATCCAATCATGCAAAGAGTAAATCTTATAAATCTGAATCAGTTTATTTTGCTTTTCATTATTATTCAAATACAAACAAAACAAAAGATAATTGTATGAGCTATGATAAAAAGTGCTAAAAGATCCAAACCCGATCACTGAAAATACTTCTGAAGAAATTTTGCCATAAACGGACTATGGTGTGTATAATGTCAACCAGGCAGAGGATTGTTATTGGCTTGATTTATTGGAATATATCAGTGAACAAAAAAATGGTTAACGACAGACTTTTGACTTATTATTTATCATACAAATACTTTATTATTTTCGCAAAGAAGACAACACATTCCTTTCTCATTAAAATGCACCTTGCATGCATCATAGTCTTTAGGAATCTAACATTCGGTCTAATGAATCCAACATTCAACTTCAAAACCAGTTTACTTATTTTTGTATCTTAGGGCTTATCTTATCTGAACTCATCAATTCCGATTCACATACTTTCAAGATGATTAATAAAAACCTTTACAATCAAATGTCATGTTAACAAAAGTAGCATACAAATATGTTACAATATTACCAAATATTGGGAAACCTTTTAAACAACAGTTAAATTAAATGCTTTTTATCAAAATCTGTATCATTAAAAGTTAAAGCAAATATATAATGTCATGTCGGAGAGTACTTTTGATTCTTTTCACTTTCATTCTGTGTACGTATTGCTATGATTCCCAGTTGATTGTATCTATTGAATCAAGTGGTACCTGGACGTTTCGCCCCATGGACGTTTCGGCCCAGGACATTTTGCCCCACCTGGTACATAGACGTTTCACCCCATGGACATTTCAGCTCAGGATATTTCATCCCACATCAACGGACATTAAATTTCATACCCCATAATCCCCCCTCTCTCTTTTCCATTCTTTTAGAAATTGATCAGTAAACATGAGTGAACATGCATGAGAAATAAATATAAATAATATAAATAAATATATACATGTATGCATGTGTGTTTACATATGGATGTATGGATGTATGTTGTCCGTTATGTCAAAAACCAGTTTTTTTTATCTCTTTATTGTTAATTACAATTTTCATTCCTCGCAACTCATTCAGCTCAATGACTGAAAATAAAGAGTCACTCGAATGTGTAAAAGATCGAGACAATGAAACACTATTTTTGGGATAACAAATATTGAAGTGTAAATTGTCCAAATAAAAATGCAATGCATCCCGAATTTGACAGATTCTTACCATTTGAAAAGAGGCAATTGAAGTACGACAATTTTTTCTTAATACAAAATGGATTTTATTTTACTCAAAATAATACTTGAACCAATGTTTATAGAAATAAAGTATCGTTGCATAGAATTACCCGATGCGCACAATTGGCTGACATGGCATTCTAGTAACGTTCATTTTGTAAATATTTTTTTAATTTTATGTTTTCCTTCAAATAATCAACGGGGCATGCTTGTCCCATACTTTTGTGCAAAGAAATAATTGATAATTGCCATCAATTGTGTCAGTGTTTAGCTGATGTGCAGAAAACAACAAGTCTTTACTCATTCTAGTTTCTATAAGGTTCGGAAAAGGAATTAATTTAATTCCTCAATATACACGATCTTGATATTGACTTTAAGAAATTACAAAACCCTCTCTTAACCCTTTCATCACGGCAAACCGCATATGCGGTCCAGAGGAAGTAATCTGTCAACACTATGGACCGAATTTTCGGTCTGGGGCAGTGTTCTTTGTTAACGTTATAGTACCCGACTAAATATCTTTCGGAATACCTCAAATAACTTCCATCTGGTAATGTAGATGTTATATTTGGATTATCTCGTGAGTTTAGCTTGTATACAACTAGAAATAACGAACAAAGTAGGAACTTTTAACGTGTTTTCCGAATGCTGAAATTTGTATCCAAAATGGCGGCGTTTTGAAGGATTTTTTTTTTTTAGAGTTTTCGGAGGATTTAAATAATTTTGACCTGATAAATTTGTTTGACAATGAGGGAAGACGTATGGAGAGACAATGGAATGCACTTGTGGGTGACAGTGATGACGATGAAGATGACTTTGAAGGTTTTGAACCAGAGGAATTGTACGCTCCACGTGGTTTCTTTTTTTTGGACGAAGCCCGAAAACCAGAGATTTGTTTCAGTTTTCTGACAGAGTTGGGCACACCCGAGAGTTATATGGCTCCAGGAAGGTTCAGATTATTTTCAAATATTCTATTCAGATGAAGTTTTTGGAAAAATTGTCCGTTTAACGAACTTGAATGCGACGATCAAACGTGGCAGAGGCGATATAGGTCATTTAGGTGTGTGGACAGATCTCACCTTGGAGATCATTTTGGTTAATTTTATAGAATTTTATATATTATGGACACCATGAAAGAAAGACTTGTGTTGCTACTATGATTATTCACTAGTACATCTAGGGTCAATTGAACAAGTTTTGAGAACATTCTAAGTTTTCTAAGAGGTAATAAAATAATTGTATTTTACCTGTTGTTACCTGTTTGTACCTGCATTTTAACAGTTGTAATATATATGCACATTTTATTGAATTAGTCATAAAAATTTGATTTTTAACCTTGATTTAGACACCTAATCCAGCCAGATATCTTTAACATTGGCAAAGTTATGTTGTTTCAAAGTCGACAAGTCATTTTGCTTTACAACTCCAAAGTTACTTAGTGTTGAGGACTCTATGCCTACAAATCACTTAGTGATGAAAGGGTTAACGCCATTCACCATTATCAATCAAATAACTTTCACCATTATAGATCCAAAAATAAAAAAAATGACGGTTTCTAAATATTTACAATAAAGTAAAATGAAGACAATGGTGTAATGCTGATGAATTTCTACAAATGTTCAATATTTCCATTGCTGTGGGGCGGAATGTCCTGAGCCAAAATGTCCATGGGGCGAAACGTCCATATACCAAGAGGGCGAAATGTCCTGGGCCGAAACATCCATAACCCAAATCAAATATGACATAGTGATGCCATTGCATGAAATTAATGAGGAAAAAAGTAAATAATTTGTATCAAAATCACTCCAATCTTTTTATTTGGTCAAATACTATTCAAACAAAAACTAATCATAATTCCTATGTGTACACCGATATATACACAGAGAACATGTAAATACAAGTGTATTTTGGTGTATTTAAGATTTTCAGTGTATATTCCAGTGTTTATAGTAATCAGTTCATTCTCTTATCTAATACAAAATTCACTATTGTTTCAATATAACAGAAGAAATTAACTTTATGGCTATGAGGAAAAAGCACACTAAAATGGCAATGTTTGGTAAAACAATTAGATACTTTAGTTTCGTTATATCAAAAAAGGTCTCGTTGAACCTACTTTGGCATTCCGCAGCTACCACTGCATTGCAACCAACTGAAATTGTATGTCAACAGAACATTAAATGTGTCCATTAATAGGGTCAGATTTTGAATTGATCACAATAAAAACAGCTTAATAACACTTAAATATGTGGAAGAATGTCAATATTTGTTGCCATGTATGTAATAGTTCTTAAAATTTGATCTCTTTTTTCCTGCCAGTGGAGTTGTGAAGACGCTGCACAAGCCAGTTATTTAGGCAATAATATCCATCACCCCTCAAACCAAAAATATCCGGTGAACCCCTCTAAACAAAAATATCCGGTGATGTGTATTACGTTGTAGAAGTTTGATGTCCCAAGACTTACAGTACATAAAAAGATTAGTATAAGTTAGGTCATCAAAAAGGGCCACCTATTTATATAAAATGATGTTTTATTCGTTTATGATTCATTTTTTTAAATGTTCCGAGAATATAAATATAATACATAAAATACATTTAAAGTACAATTATTATTATGAAAAAGAGTCAACAGACGCGGTGGGCAATGGTGAGATTCCAATATGGAGTTCATGTCGTTTGCAATGTTGAAGAAAGGACACCTGAGAAAACGAGTGATACTTGAAAAAATGGATGAAATAAATTCGTGACGTTGAATAAGAATTTGAAACTACAGGTAGACATGAACTAAATACACACATGGTACATCATGAACTCGCTACTGAAAAATGTCTCTAAGTAACTTCTGGCCTATACATACCCTTAGATTCAACACTCTCTCCACTCATATCCAGGAGGAGGAGATAATGACTATATTCTGCCTTTACAAGAGTGCAATATCAAACATAAGCGCAATGGCAATTAAATATTGCTTTAAAAAGTCAATGTCTCTTTGTTTAAAACATGTCCTCCGCATAAATTATAAATCTCGCGTCGATAACGTTCGATCTCGCGCTATCAGCGTCAGGAAGTCAAGACTGTACATAAATAGTTCTTTTTCTTATCAGTAACTTTGAAGAGAGATTTGAACACCAGACAAATTTCAAAGGGAAGTTACTCTTGTTGAATCCGTTGAGTTTGGTCTAATATAGGTGGAGCTCACCAGTTAGTTTGTACTTTGAGAGAGTGATGTAAGGCGAAGTTGTTTGCATTTAAAACATGTACAGTGGAGAGAATGTTGGCATACCTCTGCTAATTTCATATAAAGTGGCTGACATTTCTTTGGATATTGTACTTTTGGAAATTGCAGATGATCTTAGCACACTGCTATTTTTATAACTAAAATGACCTCTCCTTTGTGCTCCAAAAATCAACAGAATTTGTCTAAAGTACGCTATGACCTCTCCTTTGTGCTCCAAAAATCAACAGAATTTGTCTAAAGAACGCTATCCTTGGAAGTTATTAAAAAGGGAAAATGAATTTTGCCAGACTAGACAATACCAGCTTCTGAAAGTGCAATGAATGAATTACCAAATACATTAAATGTAAAATAAAAATAAAAAGTTATTGGCTCTTTTTCTTTACAATTTACCTCTGAAGTTCAGGTAGCTACGATGACGTAGCCTCAAGTTATTTTGTTGAGGTTGTCCACAAAAGGACTAAGGTACTAAAGTTCAAAAAGTGAAAATGAGCAAGTGTAGACCAACAAGTAGGTCTCTGCATTTTTTTTATATCTAAAGCTGCTGTCAGATATAAAATTTAAAAAAAAGCAGAGACCAACTTGTTGGTCTAGAGCAAGTGCATCTATTGAAAGGTGCACAACTGGATTAAGGCCAAACTGTATATTCTATAACCCATATTACACCCATCAATCATACACCAAAATAAAGGGAATTAAAGGTTGTTTGAACAATACCTAAAATATACAAAGTCTTTTTTTAAATAGCCCATATAACAAGTGAGGAAACCCTGGGAAATAATTTTTCTTAAAGTGTATAACTTATGCAAAATACGATAATGTAGAAAAATCACCTTAATGTGCAAAAGATCTCATTAACGAGAAAGGGGCCGGTCATTTAACCGATTCATTTTGCGAAAAGAACTTACCATCTGAAAAACGGACTGAGGATGCTTTTACTCACAGTTTCAGTAAATGCTTATATTTCGTAAATTAAATCATTTTGTGTATTTACTCATGTTTCATTAACAATTAACATACCTTTATTTTAACAGAAAGTGTTAAAATCTGTCCTTTTCTCGACAAGAATTAACCATCAGCGAACAGGATCCTGTATTTTTTAAAATAACAAAATAGCAATCAAAATAAATTTCCATTTCACAATTTGTGTAGTAACTCATTTTACATAGCATTTAATGTCTTTCAGCATAAAGTATAGTAGTAAATATAATTGATGAACCTTTCTCGGAGACCCCACCCCACCCCACCCCAAAAAAAAAAAAGTTGTATGTTAACATTTTTGTCAGCAACCTTTGTTAGCTCAAAATGATAACCCATTTTCTGACAAAAATATGTTTTGGGGCCGAGGAGTCTCTGAGATAGGATACATCAACTATTTCTACTACTATGTACTTATTGGTCAAAATCACAGAATTTTTTCAGCATTGATACCGTTAAGTTGTAATTTTTTAATCGCATTCTCAAAATTCATTATATAATAAATATATGTAATAAAAATAAGCAAAAATAGACTAGCGCTAAGTAACAATCGATCTACCATTCCATACTTGATCAAATATAAACCTAATGAGGATCTGAATTTTTGTTTAGACATTTACCCCAAGGCGAAGTTTCTAACTATAGGACGAAATGTTAGAAACTCAAAGGGCTGTCTGCAGTGTAGGTCTTATTTTGCGACCATTTGTTGCCCTTGCAAGAGTTCTTAGATTATTCATACCCGAAAGTCTAGAAACTCAGAAGGCTTAATGGTCTTTGTGACCTTGAACCTCATTAGGTTTATTTATAGTTGTGTTTTTAGAATAGCCCCTGTGTGGGAACCCATTAGAAGGTCACAGGGTTACGATCTCACATCACCTCTCGCTGGTCTATTTTTGGACGGCACAAGACGGCACACAACACATAACATATACACAAAACAACACCTAAGACGGGGGAACCTTGTCTACTTCTAACAAACGAACATAACTCCCTACTATGGCGACACCTAGGAGTGCAAAATAGCACAACTATGTCTTGACATGGTTGGAAGTTATATTTGTTTGTTGAATTTCAAGAAACTACTCTGGTCCCCCCACTAAATAGATAATTTTTCGTGGGCAAATAAAAAAAATCACCCCCGACAAATTTGCCTTTCATTGGAATCTAACTCCAGCCAAAATTATCACAACTTCAACACGTAATCGACTGACCTACCGACGCATTATATAAATATATTGAATTACTTTATATATAGTTAACCAAAGCAGCATTATACATTTTCTGATTATGAAAACACGTAATTCTGCATTATATTTTCTGTTTTAAAAACGATATCTTATAGAGAAAATGATTTTTTTTATTTCACATTGTAATATGAAAAAGAAATGTAATGCTACACTCTCGTTAATAAAGTCAAAGCTACACTAAGTGATAAAAATATCTATTTTAAAAACATTATATATAATTTTATTTTATATAACGAATTTCTCATTACAATCTATAAACATGACCATAGCCAGGCGCAATTATAGTTCTGTTACAAAATGGAATTTCTTCTGAAGAACGGATTTCACATTGCAGCAGCTATTATACATGACTTGAACTGTTACAGCAGTACGTAGTTATCAGCAGACAAAATGTACTGTGTTTCTAATACAATATGTTATGCAGAGAAGAAATCAATAAGCCGTATAAAGGCATTTGTGTGTTCTTCAAAGTTAATATATATACTTAGACAAACAGATACAAATGTGAAAAATAGCAGATCATAGATTTTTTTGTCTGTTTCACTAATTAATTAATAACAAAACTGCTCAAATTAAATCCATTGCAATATATATATATATATATATATATATATATATATATATATATATATATATATATATATATATATATATATATATATATATATATATATATATATATATATATATATATATATATATATATATCGTGTAACGAACTGGAGTAGTCTAGATCAACTTCAACGAAATATGAAATATCTTTCGGAAGATTTTTTTTCAGTTTCTTTAAGAAATGTAATCCAATGAAATCCAATGAAACCCCCCGCACTGCATTGTCTATCCCTTACTGGCCCCGTACAAATTGACACAGTCTAGATAAATAATGTAACTCGACGGAAAATTTGTATCATAAATGTTTAAGTATTTATTATTAGCAGCTGCATTTTTTTTGTTATGACGCTAATTCCGCCTTTGATGCCTTTTTCAATAAAGTTAAACATATCGATATCTGTTAAGAGTTCTAATTCTATCTAAACGTCAAAGTACCAGGACATCAACGAAACATAAAATACGATTTTATTTTTGTTATAATATTTAATTTAATGGCAGTCGATGATGAGAGAAAACTGCACTTAATTTCTTTATTTAAACCTGTAAAATGTAAGTCAGTACTAATGAAATACGAACAAATTTATAATAATATTATTCGATCGCAGTCGATGCAATCGACTGAGTTGGTACCCAACTATTAAATTAATCGCTATATCTGCGCCATTTAACTAAACTTTTGTTGCCGCGCTTTCTAATAACCTTTTCGATAACAAAAATATCTTGTTATATGTTTTGAAATTCCTACTCATAAAAACTGCCAGTTATAGGTTCACCTAATAAGTCTTTCAAAGAGGACGTAACTGGTATTGTTAAAAGTACTTTATCAACAACAAATACTTCTTCACTCCAGTTCGGAGTAAATCCCTTTTCAATTTATTTTTTAGTCAATGAAATTCTAACTTTATCGCCAACTCTAAATTTATGTCTGCTTTCGTGTGCTAGTACTGGATTTGCAAGCGCGTCATTTGATGACATTTTTCTTTTGCCAGAAAGGGTTCGGTGTTTCGTGTTATTATATGCCTGAACGATATTTTGTAAGTTGTCGATGTATTTATTCGTGTTTTTGCCATCAAATATTTATGAATTTTTTCGTTAAGCGTGCGATTAAATAGTTAAACGATGAAGCTTTTTCCTTCATTTCCAGTAATATATTTTTAATGCTATTTTGTTCCAAAAACTGCTCAAACTTTTTGTTAAAAATCTCTGCTCTGTGATCGGTCCAGATTTTGATTGGCAATCTTTCTGTTGCTGTCATTATGCGCTTTATTTCGTCAATCATTGAGGTCCCCGTTTAATCCGAAACTGGTATACTAAATGCATATTTGCTAAAGACATCGACAACATTAAAAATATATCTTTTATTTTCGTTACTTTGAGCGACATTTTGACATATCAACTAAATCTATCGCCCAAATATCATCAACGGCATTTGCTACAACTTTACGTCGCGGAAACTTTTTTCTAGGTCTATGTAGTTCGATGGCAAAGTCATCGTATAAGTCTTTTCCGAGTCGGAATTTATATTTTACTCCAATAAAACCCTGTACCAACAGTCTGTCAACACGCTATCGTATATTTTCTGGTTTCATTTCACTAATTTCGTCTAACATCACTTTGTCGCAGCTGTGTTTTGTTTAGCCACTAGGAAGATCAATATCTCTGTAGCAGATATCATGGCGCATCGCTATTGCATCAACTTGATTGTAGGGTTCTTGTTCTGGCAGCGGATTATCATTTTCGTCAAGTTGCTCACCAAGCGGATTCCACGGACCAGTATAATTATGGCCTGTCAATGTCCATCCACCTTTCAGTTTCTGTAGTTTGCCAATTGATTTATGTATATCTATTCGCATTCCAAGTATTTCTCTGTTGTTGCATTTATGGCAATATGTAACAATTTTATTTGTTCGAGACATAAATCTCTATCAGCGTTGCAGTTGCACTTCATTATTTATTTAGTCGTCTACTAAAATAACATCAAGACAACCCGCCCCGGACTTTGCTGCTGGATAAAACATACGTTTTCTTTTTCCACAGATTGCGCAAATACTTTTCAGCATTATTCTAATATTCTTTGTCTTTTCCGGTTTTTTTCGTCTTTATTTTCTGTTTTAGTTTTACAATTGAGACAATATGTTGATATTGTTATATTTGTAAGTTTAGATAAAATTATTCGCGATCTCATCATTAGCGCGAGAGGGTTGTTTATCAAATTGCAAAATAAACGTTAAAAAAATCTGGATTTTTGGTCATCTGCTTAATGAACATCACGCACAAATAACCGCAAGCGGAAGTTCCAACTGGCTGAATCTGATTAGAAGAAAAATTTATTATTTTGTATTTACTCATGTATCGTTTTACCGCGTCAATCGGGGGATTTCCGAACGAGTCGAAATAATTGTTATCAAAAACAGCTACCCAATGTGTACCAGATCCGTCATTAAAATCTTGCATATTTATAAAGCAAGAACCAGGCAAGTTCATCTTTGGAATAAATTCCGCGAAAATTCTTAACTTTTTGTAATTTATCAAGTATATCAAAATTACTTAACGCTTTGTTCCCGGAAGCATTAGTCATCGTCATCGTCCTCGTCCTACCAAACCGGGCAGTAGACTTCCCGCTAATCATGCCAGTAATGGGGCTATTGGAAGAAATCCACCTTGTGTCGTTTTTTTTTCGTATTTCTTTTTGTGGTTGTCTTTTTTCCAACAGTTTTTCGTTTACGCATTATATATAATCTTTAGATAAAAAAATTTATTTATACCACCGCCAAAGACAATACCACTACCTTTAACTGGCTTTTCTGATGCGCCATGTACTGCTCCTGACACCGCTGCTAGCCCTAATGTTCCTAACGCTGGCAAAATTTTAGGCAGTAATATTTTGACTATTACTGATAGTGCCATACCGAAGAAACCGCCGTGTTTTGATATCGCAGTTATTTGTGTAGCGATCAAATTTAAAAAGAAAGTTTTTTTGCGAGCGTATTTACTAGCTTGATTTTTGGTTAACAATAATTTTGTTAAAGTCCCCAAAGCACTTGGGTTGATCTTCAATGAAACCGACCTTCGCTTCGCAACAGCAGTTCTTAATTTTTTAATTTGGCCATCGGTTAAATGTATTTCTTTTATGATATATTTTGCCATCTTATATAACAATCACAGATTAAACTTGTATTGTCATTTTACCTCCAATGGAGTCGATTGTCACAAGTCTGTCGCTTTTCACTAATGTATATACATTTAACGCCGCTGCTGGAGAGGCTCTGAGCGTCCAGGTAACCTCAATATCAGCTGTACTGTCAGCACCTCGCTCGCTATGTTTACTACAATCAAAGTAAAATATCGGATAAAGTGTACGAAATTCTTCTACTAATATCTGAATTCCATCTCCAGTATCTTGATATTTCTGCATTGAGTCGAGCAGATACATTTACGGTCTAGTAAAATTTTTATTAGCGTCATCAGCAAAATTGCACTTGATCGCTCTTTCTGGATATTGCTTTGAATTTATTCTAGCATAAATTTTGTCTAACATCAGCGTTATCAAATTTATTCATTATTTTATTCTTGGTTTCCAAGTCGAGCTTGTTGCTGAAATACAACGAATAAATGACGCGGCAGCTGTTCATTCGATGTTGTTGTAACTCGCCATGTGTAGTCGGTGGTATTCGGAACTGCAGTTTGATATATTTTATGTTGTTGAAAATGAGTTTTATTCGTGGGGTTTTCCAGCTTACTATCTAATTATAATGACCGACGGAGCTATTCGTAGCATCCACAGCGCAAGTTTGTTTATGACAAATTGCACGTTGACCCCACCAAATCTAAATAGGCAATCATTTTGTTCTGCTCCATCTAAAATAAGCGTATGTTTAACTCCACGGAATACTTTATTATAATCTCTGCAAAAGCCATATATGGTATTTAACAGCAACATCATTGTAATTTGACGTGATCCTGCTGCAAGATCTCTTCGCTTAGCATTGCCCTCATTGTAACGTGCACTTTTAAAACCTATTATATTATCCTTAACTAACGCTAATATTGCAGTTCCATCATCTCCAGCTCCTTGCGGTGTTATACCAAGATTATTACAAGCTGCAGTAAGAGAAACTCTTGTAGCGTTTGCATTAGCATCTTCAGCTGGTACGACTATACCAAAATTGGCAGCATTAGCAATAAGAACATTTCTCACATTTTCAACACTTGCATTAGCATTAGCTCCAGCTACAACTGCTACCCTTGGAATAAATTCTGCAGATGCTGCATTTCCATGTCCAGTATCTTTAAACCACATCATATGAGTTACAGTTGACTTGGAATAGTCATCGGAAAACAAAATAATATTTAAAGCTGTACTTGTAAGTGATTTGAAATATCTTCTACAGTTTGAATGGCCAGCTGATATCGAGAACGTCTAAATAAACACCAACCGTTATTAACAAGAGCTACTTCTGCTCCATCTGCAATCGTGACAGGCGGATTAGCTATTGTCATAATTTGACCACGAACTTCTAACATTGCTTTGTGAGGCAGTAGAAATACGTCCTCGTCTCGTGTATTAAATGTTCTAACGCCAGACTTATTAGGATCATTAGAATTTTCATGGAGATATTCAACATGGTCAAATTGCGTTACTGCGTCGTCTTTGTCAGAAATTTCTGCAAAATCGAGATAATTTTTCACAGACATTTTCTTATTTTATTAGGTTGTATAAAATTAGTGCTGCGTTGTAACTTTAAATACTAAATTTTGTATAATCTTCTCGCCTTTTAGTGATAAACGTTTTTTCGTTGTTGTTATCTTCGCTCGTTGGATTTCTTTTGTTGGTGCGATTTCTGAAATAACTTGTTTGATTGACGGTGTTGCTTTAGGTTCACCTTTGATTTTATCAGATATTTTTGTCCCACTGCAGTTCCAGAAGCAGATGCAGCTCCAGTTACAAAAGCTTTACCAGCGTCCAGTATGATTGGTGCTACTTTACGAGCTAGTCCTGGATTATTTTCAACAAGTTTAGTAAATATATTTCCAAAAAATCCTCCTACTTTTTTTCTTCGATAAATTTATTTTCTGTTTCATTATTAATCTGAGGTTGTATAATTTTGTTGTCAAACCTTTCAAAAAATATATGTTTACTATTGTTCGCCTACGCAACGCGTAGGTGCACGTAATAAGTAACAACTTCATTATTTAAATCCAACTGTCGTCCAGATTGGTCTCTCGGTTGCATATTTACTTCTGTTATTTGATTTTCAACATTTAGCGGGTAATAAATAATACGAAGAGGATTGATTGGCACGAGAGAACCAGATGAAACGTCTGGCGAGAAACTGTATATAGTTTGACCTTTGCTGCCTTTGGTTGAATTAGAACCAGATGCAATAGAGCAATTTACCAATATTGTGTTTACGTCAGTTATATTTACTTTATTTTGACTGTCATATGTAATTATTCCTCCTTTACGAATTGCGTGAAGATCATCCAGTGTAGGATAATGTTTAATTTCAAAACCTAACAATGATGCAATGGACTTTGAATGAAAACTGTATATTGCAATAATTTTAATGTTATTCTAGATCATAGTGTGTTATAGTTTGATGCTAGCACAAAATCATCAGCATTACCACCATGTTTCGTTAATAGTTATTTTATTATTTTATTCAGATCAGTAATGTTATAAGCTCCTTGTGGAATCTTAAAATCTCTCCAAATTTTAGCAGGATCACGAACAGGTTCATCAGCAATTGCAAATCTAATCTCATCACTGACTCCAATCTTAACATTTGCCATGGCATTCCAGCAAGGGCAGAAAATTAATCCAATTTCGTATTGTTATTCACGTTCGAGTTCTATTGGCGGAATATAATTTACTGAAAAGTTCTCGCTATCTTTTTCAGATTGGCCGGAGTCGAGCAAAAAAGTTGCTGGCATTTATTATTATATTTTTATAAATTAAGTGTCGGTGCAAAGTACCGTGTTCGTCAGATGTTAATAAATTTCTCGATCTCAAATTATCAAGTATGTCGATGATTTCATTGTCGATCTCAGCACCAACATTTGCTGCTACTTTTGATGATATTAACAACATTATTCTGCCGATCATTTGAGTAACCGATGCGAATATTCTGTCTCCAGTTCCTGTTTTTTCTCCTCTATGTTGTTCTAAAAGTTTTTATCAAATACAAAAAAATTCTTTTTAAAATTCTAACCCGTACCAAAAGGTTTTGTTCTACTGGTTTTTGCTGTTTTTCCAAATATGAGAGCAATAACACGATACCTCATTCTATCATAAAATGAAGCATATCATCAGTTTCTACGGCTGTGTCTAACTAATTTTTAGCAAAAGCTCCGTCTTTTATTATTGCATTTAATCTATCAAATAATGTGGTATATTCTGCATCGGTCCACTTATTGATTTTGTCAATATCTTTATATTTTCTTTCTCTAAAAATTCATCATACTCATGAACTTTTATCCCATTATATGCTCTTTTTATAAACCATCGTCTTTTCTCTCCAACGTCCATAAACCTTACAGTAACCTCGCCAACTCTTTGTTGCTCCTCTTTAATATATTTTATATCTCCTGATAAATTGGTTAAAATATTTTTAACTTCTTGTGTTATTAATGTTGCTAATCTTCGTTCAAGTTCCAGTGGATTATTTATAAGCCTATCTATTTCAGCTTGCCTCGCAGCAGGATCAGCTATCTTTGCTGCAAGTTGCTCAGATAATCTTCTTTTATATGCATCAGATCTCTCAATAATTCTTCCAGCAGCCGCCTCTTGTTGTTCTTTAACTAATCTGAGTAAACCTTTCTCTTGTAATTCTTTAGCTTCTACTTCTGATAGTCTTTTAGGGTTGTTTTACATGTAAAGCCTCAGTAACTGGTTTGAAAATTGTAGCTGTTGTTTCTGCTGCAGCAACTTTACTGCGTCGTGCTTGCTGTACTAGCTGCTTAAATTTTGCCAGAGATTCGGGTAAGTCCGTTAACGATTATGTTAAGAAAGCTGGCGATGTATTTACTGGCGACATAATTATGTCAGGGAAAAATTACATATCTTGGAAACCCAACCGCAGATACAGATGCAACAACGAAGAAATGCGTAGATGATCGAGGATCCAAGTACGTGAGTGCGCGGTGGTATTATGCTTGCATTTCTCGTTGTTGCATCTGTATCTGCGGTTGGGTTTCCAAGATATGTAATTTTTTCCTGACATAATATGAAATTTTGCCTGAGATTCGGGTAAGTCCATTAACGGTTATGTTAAGAAAGCTGGCGATGTATTTACTGGCGACATAATTATGTCAGGAAAAAATTACATATCTTGGAAACCCAACCGCAGATACAGATGCAACAACAAAAAAATATGTAGATGATCAAGGATCCAAGTACGCGAGTGCGCGGTGGTATTATGCTTGCATTTCTCAATATGAAGAATAATGGTATTACGAATCTCAGATCACCAGAAACGGATTTCGACGCTGCAACTAAAACATATGTTGACGATAAGAAAATTCCAATAACGACTTCGTTAACGACAATCAATGAAGAGGTTGCCGCATTTAGAACAGAGTTTTCTAATCACATACAAACGTTTCTAAATTTTCGTAGAAATTTAAACAGAACTATTAACGAATTTTTGGGAACTTTACCAACTGTTATTATTAATCTTGCTGACATTAACTCAAGACTTAACGATATTACTAGCGGCATTCCTAACATTATTCAAAAAGCTGGTCTTAATAAGATTCCTCACAAACAAATAAAAAATATTGTGTATACAGTTCCATCAGCAAAAGCAACATGGTCGCAGCAAAATAACACTCTTAAGCATATCGCAGAGGTCACAGGTGTATATAAATTGTCTTTGTTTAGTAAAGCAAAGTTTAGTATATTTACAACATTTCCATGGAGTTATTCGACCGATTATTTTTCTGGAACTGTGTCTATTGTGTTAAACAAAGATATTGAGAAAACGTTTATGCTGATAGCGGATAATAAAAAGTTAACCGCAGCTAATTACTGGTGGTGTATTGAATTTGTAGCTGAAACTCCAGAATTAGTTATTTAGATGATGGTATAAAATATGTAAATAAATGTTATATAATGGAAAAAATATAGTCGATTTCAATCATATTTCAGAAAACATTCTGAAAGAAGATGTTGACGCTCTAATGCAATATTACAGATGCTATCATAAAAATCTTTGGAGCGTCAAAAAAAAATTACAAATACTATACCAAAATACTGCGAGTGATATCATATCTACCGCTGCTAATGACCGGCTATGGTATAATTTGAAGTGACACATCATTAAATCCATTTTTGCTAATAATATCTGGTGTCGATGTTTTTCTTACAACAGCGTTTAAAAAAGTTGAACCTCGACTTACGACTAAAAGAAATGCTTGCAAAACAGCGAGTATAACTTATAAAAAATTACTTGATCAAATTCAATCTTACTTGCGTGGTATAGAATATGATATGGACGATTTAATACGCGAGTTTCGCATTATTGATAGTATGTTAAGAAATATTCTGCCAATGAGAGTTAGCAAATACGAAAAAGATTATAATAAAAAGTAAATGTTTAATTAATTTTGTGTGGCTTTAGTAATATCGTTATCGAATAATATATCAACCATGTTATCAATAAATGTCATCACATCATCATCCCGTCCATATATATATATATATATATATATATATATATATATATATATATATATATATATATATATATATATATATATATATATATATATATATATATATATATATATATATAATTTGTTAAATATGACATTGTGACCAATAAGGAGACAGTAGTAGAGTTAGTTGATGTATCCTATCTCAGAGACACCTCAGGCCCCAAAACATATTTTTGTCAGGAAAATGAGTTATCATTTTGAGCTAACAGAGGTTGCTGACAAAAACGTACAACGTTTTTTTTTGGGGGGGGGAGGGCCGGTGAGTCTCTGAGAAAGGATCATCAACTATCTTTACTACTAGTATTTAATTGGACCCTTTTCGCGAAAAGTGCCCTTTTCGCAAAGAGAACTTGCTGTGAGCGAAATGGAACCAGGGTATTTTTACAAACAGTATCAATTAATAATTCTATCTGACAATTAAATTATTCTGTGTAGTAACTCATTTTACATAGCATTTAATACGTCCGTTTTAACATAGTGTTAAAATGGGTACTTTTCGCGGAAAAGATTAAACATCTGCAAACAAGACCCAGTACAATTTAACTAACATAATCAATCATTATTTTTTATTATTATTTCACAAATTGAATTATTCTGTGTACTAAATTGTTTTACACAGCATTAAATATATCTGTTAAGAATGAAGTGTTAAAAATGGGTCCTTTTCGCGAAACGGTTCTTTTCCTGACAGATATTTGCAATGACCGAACTGGACCCAAAAATGACATTAATTTGTGTAATAACACGTTTTACATAGCAGTTAATATGTCTTTCAAAATAAAGTGTTAAAAATGGATCATTTTTCACGAGGCGGGTCCATTTCTCAAAGAAGAAAAGAACTAATCGCCAGCGAAATGGACCCGTTTCGCGAAAAATATCCATTGTTTTTTGTACTAACTGTATCAATATTTTTTTTTCACAAATTAAATTATTTTGTGTTGTCACTCATTTTATATAACTTTTAGTATTATTTTCATATAAAGTGTTTTAAATGGGTCTTTTTCATGAAACAGGTGGCGTGTCGCGTAAAGTACTAACCGTCTTTGAAAAGGACCCAGTATATTTTTTTTACAAACTCTTTCAATCAACGCCTCTGTTTCACAAATGAAATTAATTTGTGTATCAACTGATTTGATATAGCATTTAACATTTCTTTTTATATAAAGTTGAAAGGTAATACAATCTCAGTGAATAAGAAAAGATCGTGCATGTACATTTCATTGATAATAAAAGAAGCATAGTAAAGTTCCAAGTACATATCCGATAGCATGGACAAAACGAAACAAACAAAAAATTACAAACTTTGGACACACACACACACACACACACACACACACACACACACACACACACCTCAGATGAGAAAATTATTATTGTTTACCATTGACTGAAGAACCAGTGTATACACAATGAATTGAAAACATAAACAAAGAAGACAATGGCTTTATTCTTGATGGTTCAGATATATTTAGATTTACAAATATCTGCTTTTTAAAGATCAAAGTGCAGCGATTGACTACTGACAGAAAAGATAATTTAAAAAAAAAAACATCTTTCCAAGCATATCGGTCAAATTCTGTTTATTTCTGACACTAAAAAATAACGTGGTGTTACTTTAAGAAATTATGTAAAACCTTGGGATCTATGCGATCATGGGGGTTCGTTACAAAGAAGATTGACTCGGTTTTCTTTGTAACGAATTTGTATAATAGCAAGGCATATGCATATTTTCATTGTACCTCTTGATCGATCGAGCGGTGGACATTTAACTTTATAATGTGTATGTTGCAAAACAATATATATATATATATATATATATATATATATATATATATATATATATATATATATATATATATATATATATATATATATATATATATATATATATATATATATATATATATATATATATATAAAGAATACAAATCATATGGCGAATAACAACCCTCTCAAGCGTACTGGATCCACCAAGGGATCACGTTTGTCAGGGATTAATTAAAATAGATGCAATAAACTGACGACGAACAGACTAGTCTATACAAGCTGGTTGTATTTATAGTTTTAGCACATGTGAAGATAGAAATGTAGAGGTTTACAAACGCAACGTTTTTGTGTTTATTTGTTTGTCGTAACTATGTTTTGTATTTGCCTTTGAAAAAGACTCATTAAGAGTCGAAAGCGCTTAGGCTAGTTAGTTACTAGTTTCGTACTGTTCGTCCTCAGTTTATTGCAATATATATTATATTATTATTATATATATATATATATATATATATATATATATATATATATATATATATATATATATATATATATATATATATATGTATATATATATATATATATATATATATATATATATATATATATATATATATATATATATATATATATATATATATATATATATATATATATATTTGTGAAGGGTTTGCATTCATGACGAAAAAATAGTCAAGGCCAATATTCAGAATGTCTATTAATGGTTATAAAATAGTCCTATATACAATGTAAGACCTCGGTCTTGATATTTACGTTTTGGGCGTCGAGCGTAGGACTAGGTGAAACGCAGAACGTAGTGCCTTGTAGCGTAAAAAGACCGGTCCTTTTCTCATTTTATACTTACCGGAATCACTGCACCAACAGAATGGACGAAGAACGTGAAGTCCTAAAATCAATTTATTGTTTACCTGGTGAATGCTGTATTGATGGTATGGGATATAAGTATTTCGCTAAACAGAAAAGAACGCTTCAACAATCATATCATCCAGTAGAACTTGCAATTTTCCCATAAAACTAGCCGATACTGAGCTGAGTATAGCAGTAATAGCATTGGGGGGGGGGTTTAGGTAGACCTACAAGTAGGTGTCTGCTTTTTTTTTCTTTTGACAGCAGTAAGAAAGAAAAAAGCAGAGACCTACGTGTTGGTCTAGGGGTTGGGGTGACAGGTTCAAAGGCTATAACTGCACATCAAGATGGCCCCATTTTCTTAATAAAATGTTTAAGGAATTAGGCAGAATTTTAATTGTAGCGATTTATATTGGACAGTGTCATTCCCTAAGCGGAGCAGCAAAATTTAATCCATCCGCTATGAGCCACAGCGTGGACAACCATGATCACTTTATCCCGTCCATGATGGAGGAAATCACAGACTAATTTCAACAATGGAAATGTGAATTTTTCTAAATATGTGGTGTATGTACTTGCCTAATAAAGTTTATTATTAACCTGACCTTCAATAATATTGTTATGCACATCAATGTGTGTGTGTGTGTGTGTGTGTGTGTGTGTGTGTGTGTGTATGCATATGCTTCATGTAAAATGTACACACTGAAAGTGATTGTCCATTTACATTTTTGCACATAAATAGCTGTAATACAGTATACCAAGTTATCCTATTGACATTTCTGAAAGTAACATTAATATTGATAGTTGGTCTTTTTGCAATACAATCAAAAATTTTCTTTTTATGACCAACCTGCATGCAAATCGTGTGACATTAATGGAATGGTATCCATAAAACTTGATTACTTTTTAGTGATTCTTGTATTTGTGAATTTTAAGAGGATAGCACTCACATTTAATTTAACTGAAGAAATACCACATTCCCAGTTAAAGATTGTTTATAATTTTATTACTTCTAATTAACATGTGTGTATCTCATGTAACATTTACGGAGCAGAATTGGCATTTATATTAAGTTGATTGTTGTCTTTTGTTTAGGAATATTACACAATATAACATTGTTTTGCTTAAAATTAGATCTCGAAAGAAATTACATGGTTTAACTGTCAAGAGACATCATAGTAACATTGGATTAACCATAAGGATAAAAAAAGTTTCCTCTGACATCAAGTGTTCAGAAGTTATTCTAAGCAAGTTGACATTCCACTGAGCATATATACAAGTCAAGATGTGCATAAAGAATCAATATTACATATTGCAAATGAAAGTAATGCAGCAAAATATAAATCTGGGAATATGTCAATATTTTAAAGTACATGAACTAATACAGTACAGACCCAACATAGTAAATAAATAATATACTGTAAAAAAATCTTACTGTTTTTAGATTATATCAGATTTGCCATTAGCAGCCAAATTTGTCAAGAAAGTTGGCAAAGTAAGGGCATAAAAAATACAAAATATTGTCCACAGATGTGGTTGCTCCCAAATATTTTATGAATTTTAAATTAAATAGAAAAATAATATTTTGTTTGTCCCTCCTTTTACACGAGTTACATTTTCTACCCTGTTACATTTTATACCTTGTTATACAAGTTACATTTTCTACCCTGTGCCAATTGCAAATCACTAACATCTTAAATTAGTAAGTAAGTGTTTCAAATAAAAATATTTGTAAATTCATAATGTAATGTTTGAAGTTGGTGCTTGATGGATTATCATTACTTGATCAATGGGCACATTTTATATACATCTTAAGCATAAAGATGCTGTAGCTGATACTGCTTTTATTTATTGTGTAGTTGTAACAGATTTATATTAATTATTATCTGGATCATAAAAGAAATCATCAGTTAAATATCTAATTTGCCCATCCTGTTACACAAGTTACAAATTTATGTTGGCAATGTGCTGACAAACAATATTTTGGAAAGGAAAACTGAGTTATCTTCCAGCTGTTATTTTATAAAAGATGGGATACAAGAACAATGATCCATAATAAATTCAATGTAAAAATGAAGCATTTCAAATTTGGGGTTTTTCCCATAAAATTTCCCATAGAATAGGCTGAAATGAATATTGTTAGTCATATGCCATATTTGCCAGCCTTTAAGTTGATTCAGAGTAGTTGTGGAATGAACAAATTTGACAAATTTTCCATCCTTCATCTATATATAAGTCAATAATGAGTATAAGACGAGCAAGATCAATACCATGGCTTCATCTTTTTCACTTTGTTCCTCACAGCATAGCAAATTTTATCCTATCTTTAACTAAGTAACCTTTCCAGTCTGGATCAATAAATGTAATTAAGATTAATCAACTTGTTTGATACAAATTATTTTAAATGTATTATGTACTTTTAGCAACATATAATAATGCTGACCAGAAAATTTATTGAGTTACAGATAGAATAAAATTTGTGATGCTGTGTGGAATTAAATGACATGCAGTTTCATAAATATGAAAAGTCCCAATGTATTTCAGATTACCAACAGTAGGGAAAAAGATTGCATCATTGATGCTAATATGCTTTTCTGCAAATTTTTTTGTTGGGGGGGTGGAAGATACAGAGAAAGATGCATATTTATTCCCTAGCATTGTTGTTCTTGCACTCATGATAAAAAAAAAATATGGCCCAATACATATGAGATAGAGAGAGATTTCAGGCCTTTGGGGTTTTTTTTAACCTTTTTGCCCGTTTAACTAAAGCTTTTGTCAAAGAGATAAAAACAAAAAAAATTCAACAGTAAATGCAAACTATGAAAATACATACCATACTCCTTAATGGTTTAAATATTCACAATAGTTATATCCATATAGACTCTACTTGTGACGTTAAATCAAAGGAATGAAGGGGCCCCGAGTGGCCGAGTGGTCTTAAGCGTTCTCCGTTACGGATCACTACCATCTCACCTCTGTCTGCTTGGGTTCGAGTCTAGGATTCGGCGAATGTGGATATATGAGAAAGCTTGCCAGTAGCTTCTCGTGGGTCAGTGGTTCTTTCCGGTGATTTCCCGGTTTCTTCCTCCACCATTAATACTGGCCGCCATGAATAGCCTATCGTGTGCTGAAAAATGGCATTAAGCCAAACAACAACAACAACAACAAAGGAATGACCATTTTGCATGATGTCTAACTTTCTTTGCAAGTATAACAACTGCTCCATTTCCAATAAATAAGATTATTTAAGTTCATGTACTCTTCCTGTACTAAGGCAGCAATTCCTCATGCTATATCTTACTTTAAATTGCTGTCAGTCCTATCAGCAAGTTCAAAAGATGTCACTGGTTGAGAAATTTACACAAGTGACACCTGGCTTTTCCTTTCATTATATGATAAAATATTCATGGTTTGCCTCATTTCCCTATTGGTAGCCTCACTAATCGGATCTGGTCTGCCAAATCTTAACCTCAAAGAGGTGTTAACTTCGGAAAACCTGACTACCCTGTAGCATATTTAATTAGCATATACATGCCACTACAAAGCCACATGATTCATGAACAATGGAAGTGATAACTAAAACTAGAAGGAATTGCTTATCCAGTGGTAATAATTGATAATGGAATATGATACTGCACTTAGGTACATGAGTATGATCACAGTCATCAAGTAAGTGAACAATAAAAGATTACCATACAGACATAAATACATCTCTCTCTCTCTCTCTCTCTCTCTCTCTCTCTCTCTCTCTCTCTCTCTCTCTCTCTCTCTCGTTTGGATTTTTTTAATGTAGCTTTTAAAAAATTCTGTCATATTGATATGATGTCTGCAGTGTGGCAAGTTAATAGTGATATCTTGCATTGGGGCATCAAGTCTCAGACATGTAGCCAGATGTTCCAAAGAGTCACACCATTCTGACACCATCCTGACCAGTTGTAACACTAACCTCTTAATGCTGAGCACCAGGCAAGGCAGCTGTTAGTACCACTTTTACAAGTCTTTGATGCAACTCAGCCATGGATCAAACCCATGACCTTCCACATTCAAGGTGGATGCTCTAACCATTAGTCCACCGGAGCAGTATATTAAATAAAACAAAAACATATATCACTAATGCATGCTATTTTAGTGCAATTACATCTGATATAGGTTAATTTTAATACTGACAATCACATAATTGTTTCAGATTCTCAATGTGGAGTTGTTTTTTATCATGCACAATCTCTTCCCCAAAATAAAATACTTTTTTATACATTATATTTCATACTTTTGGAGAATTGTTTTTTATACGTAAAATTATGTGACATGCTATAAGCGATTTGGATGACAAAAATCCATATATAAGTAGATTCAGAGTATAGGACAAAGCTAACATTTTCTGTCCAAAAAGTATTGTCATATAGGCCAGCAAATATGGTACTAAATAAAAGGCCTTATTCACATTGACACCTTTTAAATAAATGTCAAGTCAAAAACTCCCAGTTAGTACTCACCTAAATGTCAAGGCAGCTCTCTAATAAGACCCTAATTGCATTACTTTATTTCCTCAGCAGTGAAGGGCCTAATTGTATGCTGGAGGATTTTTAAGGACTATTGAATGATATAGCTTATAAATCTAGTCAAACTACAAACAAGATCTTGATTTGCCATAGCATCATGTGCCTGCAGACCTGGGTATATGTTGTTTTGTTCTGCTGATTGCTCCAAGCAAACTGCACATACCAAAATCTGCTGGCAAATTAGGTGATGGTAAATCTGGATCTGTGCCAAAAATTATGGTCTATCCAGACAGGTGGTCTCATAATAGGTCACAATGCTGTATAATCAATTAATTTGTGAATTGTGAATATAGTCTCTCAAGACAGATGGTCTCACAAAGTAGTGGTCTTTCAGGACAGGTTTCAATGTAATTCCTCAACAAAGTGACATCTAATTGTATGAAAGGAGATTATCAAGGACTGTTTGAAGTTCAAAGATTTACCACTATTTTGACTGAGTCATTGTTTTTTTAAGTTTTTTTAAAAAGTCTTTTTTTTGTTTAATTCATCAAGTTATACTTATATCTTGAATATAATAATGTACATTGAGTGTTGTTTCATTCATAAATATTGAACTTTTTTTGCATTCAGCTTATACCTATAACTCACATTATGCATCTATGGTTTTTGCAGTATTCTTTGATGTTCAATATATATAACTTTTTCAATTAGCTGTTTTGAGTTTATAGGCAATTGTTGCTAGCTTTTAAGCATTACCCTTCCCAAGCAATCACATGGTTTGTATTATATTGTTTATATTCTGAACTTTTGGGTACATCAGAGGTCAGGGGTCAGGGCTTTGCATATTAAAAAAGCCAGATTGCTCAGGGCCAGTTGACTGGAATTTAAATTTTCTATAGTGCATTTGACCTGGCACTAAAACAATCAAAACACAATTACAACTAGAGTAAAAATATATGGCAAAACAACATACAGGCTGTTTTAAGTAAATCACATTCTATTTATTTAACAATATATAGAGCTTTTGTTTTCTTTTTATCTTTGCAATTAAATATAATAAGTAAAGCCATCAGAAAAGAGGTGTCTAAAAAGTGTATGCAGATATTTGTATTATTTTAATGTTTTTCTATATCATAACATTTTTCTGTGTCTGTCACACTGTATATCTATATTGTGTTTAACATTTGTCCATGATGGTAGATTATAGGGCCATTTTGTAAAAACATATTACATTGTTAAATTTTTACCTAGACTGTAGACTATACTTTGATAATGATTGGTTGTAACATTTTTATATGGATTTAGATTGGTTTTTCCCCAGAATCACCATGATCAGCAGGATCTAAGTCAGTTTGTTAAAATTGAATAAAACAGTCCTGACCTTGTTTACAAATTTAATAGGATAATGACTCACATTCTGGTCCTTTTATTGTGTGTTTGATTTTTATATAAAGGTTGTGGTCAATAGAAATATTTATTCCAATTTTAACATGTTCGTTTTGTGGAATCAATTTTAGTTATGTTCAGCTATAATTTGAGAGCATTTATTTATTGAAATCGTTCATTGGAATTTCAAAGTACTTATTGGGTTTTGGATTAAATCACTATTTTGGGATTATTGTGAATTCATTCAAGGACATTTTAAATTTATATCATGATATACCAAGATTGTTCAAACATTAACTATTCAAAACTACAGGCACATCAAGACATTGAATTATGGAATTCATTCAGAGCACTATATTTTTGGACTTGTGATAGAACTTTTAGGACTATTTGGAGTTAGCTCACAATATTAGCAATATCTTAAAACTTTTCACTTTGTATTCTTGAGAAATGAAATATTTGTTTAATTTTACCAAATTTGTTGGTTTTGCTTTTTTTCTGCTACTTACTTTAAAATCATAGAGTCATCACACACTGTTTCAGCTTAATGATTAAGACTGGAAAGGCTGCAAATCTCATCTCTATACAAATACATAATTAAAATAATTGATAAAATATAAATATTTATTTCCAGTTTGTCAAAACTTGCTTTAAATAGTAAATGTTCATATTACAGGTATCATGTCTGTATGTGAAATGTATGACTGACCTTGACATTGACTAGAAGATCACTAGAAGTGACTGAGTTTGACAGGATATCAGGTAAAAATGAGGTTTTATTGGCTTAATGCAGCATCTTCTACTCAAGACACACTGTGATGACGGTGCATTTACCACCCTGAGGATCAGCATCTTCTTTAAACACACTGAGGACAGAAATCAAGCCACTCTGGAGGGGAGAGAGAGCTAAGATATTGCCCTCTTAGGACCTCAGGAGATATCATCCTACAGATCAGAGTTAGCTGACTGGTCATCATCCAATGTCCAGTCAGTGGTAGGTCACCAGTAAATATATATTGTCAGTAGTCACCTGGTACCAGTCATTAGTGTGTGGGTACTGGTCATTAGTCATTGGAACCCTGCCAGTACAGGGACAGGAATTGGATCTAGACCCCTTTCTCACCAGGCACATCCCAATTTGTCATCCTCACAAAATGTACCCCCAGTTCTTTCTGAAATGGATGGTTTTCAAATTTTGCTATCTATCTACCACCCTGATAGTGTGTGTGTTAGCTGTTACCTTTATATATGGCATATACGTTTCTATTTGCAGGAAATGAAGTAAAAGTTTTGCTGCATGTAAACAGAGATTTTAACAATTCAGAAGAGAGGAAAAAGTCAGGTGTGACTAAAATTGATGTACAAGTTGTGTTGCACATCACAAACAATTACCCTGAAGAACTTCCAGTCATTTCCATGATTAGTGACAAAATACATCGAAATATCCTGGTAGAGGTTAAGAAAGATGTCCACAAACAAGTAGAACCATATATTGGCAGTCCACTGATTTGTGAGATTTTAAATGCAATGCAGGAGCAACTTGAGGAGAGGAAAGAAGTAGTATTCCAAGCATTGGATTCTTGTACTTTAGCTGAAAATGGTAACCAGAACAACCTGGACGAAAACCTCATGTGGATGGCTCTTTTACACTTAGATCATATGAAATCAAAAAATAGATATGTAAAGACAATAATGAAATGGACAGAAGATTTAAATTTGACAGGACGGTTAATATTTTTGAATAGGCTGATACTGATTGTGCTGCAGGGTTACCATGATGACATTAAGGTAATAATTTACAATTGACATTTCAGTACACTATCATGATGTTTACTGAAAATTTGTCTTAAGTTGCTTATATTGTTGAGACATCAGATTTGCATATTTAGCAAGATATGTACCATATATACTCACTTATAAGATGAATCAAACTGCAAAAGATAAAGATCCAGATATGCCATAGCATAATGTACCTGCAGATTAGGGTCTATGTTGATTGTTGTACTGATCACTCCTAACAAACTGCACAGACCCAGATGCACTATGTTACAGAAGATCTGAGTCGGTGCAGTTTGCAGCTGGACTGAGTCTAATAAGCAGGTATGGATGGTATATAGAGGGTATATAGCACTTTGCTTATTTGTTTATGTGTTTATTTGTTCATTATAACTTCATATTTTCGACTTTGTTTCACCATCAATTACCAAAACAATGTATGTTGATGTTTCTCAGGAATAACTAGGTCACTGAACTATGCAACACATTTGAGTAACTTGTATAATTTCAGGTGTTTAAGTGTTAGACCATCAATATCTTGGTCTCTATTTCACTCCTGACAATTGCTATGTAGATGCATATCAGGTAGAAGAAATCCCTCCAAGAGAGTAACTGAACTGTAGCAAAACTAGGTCATTGTGATGCAAATTTAACATTCAAGTGAAATTTATATTTTATTTGTTTCATAAACTTTAAACATTATTTCAGGTAGACTCATGAAAACTGGGATGCATCTTTGTGAGATTACACTTGGCGAATGCAATGCAATTATCAGATCTCTGTTTTTAATAGAATAGCAATAATACTTACCTGCTTCTTTTGTATTGCATTCTTTTCCCAGACTGAAGGTACCAGTTCAGATTTTAAAATCCCTTCTCCAGTTAGTATTGTGTTACAAGATTATTGCTCTTAAAACAAGTAACAGAAAAGAGGGAAAGGGCAACAAGCTTTGCAGAATTCAAGAAATAATTTATTTTCCTAGAATACAAAGTGAAAATGAGAAAAAGAACTTAAGGATTTCTGAATTAAATCCCCAACAAACCCAGGAATATTATTGGACCAGAATAATTTAAAAATCTGATTGTAGCCTATAGAGTGTTGATGTGGCAACAGTCTTTTGTTGAATCATAGTAATGTAATTCTAGGTTTGAATTCACTATAAATTCATGTGAATGTCTCTATCCAAGGATTTCATATGAGCACTTTTGTATTTTCAGAGAAAAGAAATCACTTGAATTCAACAATATGAAGAAATCAAATTTCCAGCCCAAATACAAAATGCGGGACACAACATATAACACAACTTGAAAGTGCTAGGTCTTAAGGCTTTACTAAAAATTCTCTTTCAAGATTATATAGTTGTCTACTTGACATCAGGTCACAATTAGGATTTTCTATTACATGTATAAAAAAGACCCCAAGCTATTACCTAACCTAAATTTTAACCTCGAATGATCATGTTATTTAAAAAATAAAAACCATAACATTATGTAAAATACACTCAGGAAATTACCAAATCCAGACTTTGACCCAAAAAAATATAATTATTTTATATTAATAATAATATTGATTTTAAACCCATACACATAGAATAATTTAGCTATGTATTGTTTACACTGAATAAATAAAAAATAAATTTTGGTCAAGCAGAAATGAACTAAATTTTGGGCATGGTCATGTCTAGCACACCATGTTAAATTGGGGAGATCAGCAAAACGTTTTAAATTATATAAAAGAGGGTGGTCCAAAATCTTCAATGCTGTGGTCCACTTTGAGCAAAAAATGTAACGTTAATGGGACATACATACATACATACATACATACATACATACATACATACATACATACATACATACATACATACATACATACATACATACATACAGTAATTAAACTATAATTATAGTACAAATTTTTTTGTATGAACATAGACCACAAAAATTGACCCATGGGCCTGTAGGTTTACCACTCATAGTGTATATCCTGGTTACAATTCAAAAAAATATTTAGTATGAAAACTGTAACTTGAAAATAATTTTTTACATTTGGGTGACTTTCGGTATCTTCAGCTGTTCATTTATTACATCCTCAGAATATCAATTTATTTCATCTGTTTTCATGAAAATTTGTATGTGCATGCCTGTCAATAAGAATAGCTCAAGCTAACCATACTAGGTGGTTTGACTAAATTGTAATGCTTGAGTTTGTATTTGCAGGGAGGGGGTCATTTCACTCTCAATATCTTTGACAAAAATGTCTCTTTTTCTCCAGAAAATAGAAATGTAAATGAACCATGATAAGAGTACCAAAACCTATGACTGTGATAAATTTTTAACACTTTGAGTGACTTTGATTTGGAATATCAACAATGTATTTTATGGAATTTACCTATAGTCATTACACACATAAAAATTTGTATGTATTTAGCATCTTCAGTACAGCACTGAAACTTTTATTGCCAGGTCAGCTAAAAAGAATTCAGAGAATTTTATAAAAATGTCATTCTTAAATGCACAGTGATGGATTTTATCGAATAAATGTTCTAAATGTTCTAATGTGATGTATGTCTCTATTTATTAGGAGTATGTAAATCGACAGCGAAGTGGGAATGTAGATGTGGACTCCAGAGGACAGGGCTGTAAAGAAAGAATGTTATCAGTGCTTTCAGAACAGAAGATGCTAGACCCAAATACAAGGCAATGTTGAATGTTAATTGAATGTACTTATTTGTCTGTCACAAGAAACCAATATAGGAATAGAATCCTTAATCCTGAAACTCTCTGTTCGAGTATCAGGTATTCCATTCCAGTAGTGGTATTCTTATAAAAACATTCTCATGCAATAATTTAGCTCTATAATCTGATGTCTGATTGTTCAGCAGGGCTCAGACATTAACAAGTCATACATAATAATTTCCAGTCTAATTAGAGTTTTGAGAATGAGATTATTTTTTGCTAGGTTCCATGGGTAATAATTGATAGTAAATCACTCTTCCAAGATAGACCTGTGTTACAAAGGTTGCCAGTACACATTTTTTGCTTTAAGGAATTTTAGTTTCTCCATACCCAAGTTATAGTGATCATTTTCTTTTAACAATAATAGTTTGCATTACTAACAAAGGTAATATTATGGTCTTACTAAAATTAGTCACAAGTATAGATCCACAGGTTTCTGAGGTCAGTTTTAAGTCCAGGGATATGACTCAGATTTATATATTTTTTTTTAGACCTGTAAACTGGGTCACATGGCCTGATGACAAAAATAATTGAAATGAAAATGAAAAGACCCTTAGCAACAATGCTAAACTAGTTGGACTATTTATGAAAGATACAATAAATGTGCAAAATTTCATAACAAAATCTTTAATTTTATTGCAGTTAATATGTTAATAGACAAAGCAAGGTCTGTAGGTCAGTAAAAATGGCCACATCCATCAGTTTGGCTTCATTGTTTGGTCGCCCTACCATGTGCAAAAGTTTCTGTTATTAGTTGTTTTTTAATATTTTTTGACTAAAGATACTTCATAAGAGAACTAAAACATATTTTGTAGCATTTTTAGAATTCAGTCCATGAAGTATACTTTTGTCCAGTAATGCAACTTTAAACTACCATATATTCCCAAATGAATGCCCCCACTCTCTTTAACACCCTCCTCCCCATTTATAAGAACCGAACATTTAAAAGATGCAGTATAAGACTTGTGCTTTTCAATGCAACAAAATGCTGCAGCAGTCCCAGTTGATTACACTGTTATTGTATAAATTACTAAAGTCACATGTAGTGTTAAACATGTTACAGTATCATAGTGGCAAGTTCATTCTTACCAATCCTACTTAAGCCAGCTACTGACCAAAAAAATGTGTTGAGTGATTAATCTTTTAACTCTGATGATATTTTCAATGTCTGAATTCAGTGGCAGAAAGACCCTGTATGTCCCTGTGGTAATTATAAGAGTACACCAAAAAACAACTTTAGCTTTCATTATTGTGCTCTATTAAGTGCACACACACAGACATGCACACCCTTTGGAAAATATAGTGATGATGCCTCTTCTCCCCCCCACCCACACACATTAAGTAGGGAATGTATGGTATATAGCAAACGTAATAAGTACACTATTTTTTTTTCAGTCATTTATAACCTTAATATTTTTATAACTGTTGTAACTTTTTATCTTGAAGGACTGCATGTTTATGTTTTTTTAGAAATGTTTTTCTTCCAAAGGCTTTTTGCAAGTTTATATTTTTAAATCTGCATTTTTAATTGGCACTGATATGTTGTTAAACTGTATACATAACATGCATATATTTTCCAATATGTTTTCTATAATGGTAAAATATTAGCTGATTTGTCATTGTTTATGATGAGAGTTTTAAATAAAAAGCAGAGGCTTAAAATACAAACATACACACACACACACACATATATATATATATATATATATATATATATATATATATATATATATATATATATATACACACACATAAATATTATATATGTGTTATCTGTTTTATTTCAGATTTCAAGATTTTTCTGTCATCGATTTCTATTCAGCAAAGGAACTTGAAGATTTCTTTACACATTGGAATATGAGGGACCTGTACACATCACATGTTAAACACATACATGGCATTTTCCTTTGACAATTTAGATTACGATTTATTTTACTCAATCTTTCATAATACAATTAAGGTCCATATCAGTACATGAATTTTGTTTATACACTTTAACTCATGGTGTCACCCCATGGACCCCCTTCCTGCATAAAAATTCAAAATTTTTGTAATGTCCTGCAACTCATGGTGTCATGTCTTCCCTATAAACCATTCTTTCTGCACAAAAATTAAAAAAAAATTTTTAGCAGTCGTTTTGGTGTCACCCCCTCTGATGGTGTTATCCTGTGCAGTCCGCACCTCATCCCCCAGTGACGCCACTGAGTAAATTGTACCAGTCAGTTACACATTAAAAAATGTTTATCCATTCCAGTCTTAGACCACACAAAACTAGATGTTTTCTGAATTACAAATCCAATGCATTATCACATAGATGACGATACATTTTTGTCGTTTTACTCCAGTTTGGAAATTGTATTTGTACAGTAATAACTCCCAAAGAAATTTATATTATGAAACAAAGCCATATATTTCCAATATAATGTGTAACATTTTATTCTGTAGAAAGAATTATAGATGCCAAATTCACACTTGAATTGCAGCTTCTGGAAAACATAGTCATTACTATACAGTGTAGATTCACTTTGTAAAGAGATAACTTGACTAGGCTAAACTGCAAATTTATTGATTGATTGGTTTGATTGGTTTATATTTTTACGGTGCACCAGCACTATGTGGCTATTTAGCGCCAAACATTAGGTTATATCCTTTTACATTTAAAACTGGTAAAATAATTTTATCGACCAGCGATTGGGGTCCAAACAGTTAAAGGTAAAGCGATAAAAATGTGAATGATGGTAAAGTATTAAAAGTTTCCTGATCAACGGGGAGTGCAAAAGTATGATTACAAAAACATATGATTGGCAATTAAAATCTATCGACTGCATAAATATAACACAAAACTGAACAAGGTGATAAAATAAAAGCTATAACTTATGATAGATATTTGCTTCCTTAAGGAAGTCTATAATGTTGGTAATGTTAACTGTATCAAAGAGCTCCCTCATGTCTTGCACAACGTATAAATGATTACGCGTAGGTTGAAGATCGAAGCATTCCAGCATAATGTGCTTAATGGTGAAAGGTTCATTACAAGCTATGCACTCTGGTGGGTTTTCTCCTTTTAATATGTAGGAGTGTGTTAAATGAGTATGACCGAGTCGAATTCTTGCAATGACTACCTCCTTTCTACGGACGGATCTGTAGGAAGGGGTCCATTCTCCTAAGGTTGGCTTGATGGCATGAAGTTTGTTATTCACGGCATCATTCCATGATGCCTGCCATTTCTGGTGTAAACAGTTTTTGATACAACGTTTAAAATCAGTATATGGTGCTTTAAAATCAGTTGGTTCTAGTAATAAGGCCATTTTAGCAGCACGGTCTGCTTTATCATTACCTTTAATTCCTACATGGCTGGGTAACCAACAGTATACTATATTGTGGGAGGTACTCAGCTCAGTATGCTTAAGGAGAATATTTGCTAATAATGGATTCTCCATTTTTCTGTTTTGTAGCGACTGAAGTACTGATAGTGAATCGGAGAAGATAATGCTGTTTAAAATACGCTCGTTTGCAATGTATTGCAAAGCAAGGTCTATTGCTCTGATTTCAGCTGAAAAAATTGACGTACCATTTGGCAAGTGAACAGTTTTATGTATTTTTCACTAACGAAGGCTGCAGCAGCCTTTTTCTCATCGTTTGATCCATCAGTATATATTCTTATATAATTTTTGAACTGAGAGAGGAGTTCATGGTAAGAGTTGAGGAAGATGGATGGGTTTGTTTCTGATTTTTTTTCCATCGTGTAGCGTGAAAAGTACCCTTGGTTGCTTAAGTAGCCATACTGCAAATTTAATCTGCATTGGTAAAATTTTTTTGATCTAGTCCAGATAATAATTTCAAAGTGAACTTTAAAATCTCTGATAATTTAAGAGTGACACATGATACAACACATTACATAATACAGGTACAAAGTTTAGGCTATGAAACAGAACATATGACAAAGGTGAAGAATTAGCATTTTGTCAAATGAATATTAGTTTGGGTTTTTTTCCAGTGGATATTTCCCATCTATCATCCCATTATTCCATCTGTCCAGCCCACATCAGAACTAAGAAACAAAAATATACTTTCTTCAGACAATTTCAAATAATCATATAATGTTTTTAATTGAATGCTAATAACTTACTGTTTAGAGTAAATAGTTTCTATAATACAGGCACAGGTCAATCAAATAACATATAATTAGTTAAAGCATTTTATTAATTTTCCTTTGATCTACAAAGAAATCTTAGTCGGTCCACTGTTGCTATTCATCAGAGGAAAACCGTAATATGTTTGTAAATATGTCAAATTAATCATAAAATCTTGCATAGGGTTCATTATTTATGGAACTTTAGTTCTGTTGGCAATGCTTAGCTGGCCTAAAAGGATTATCTAAGCAGGCAAATTAATTCCATTTATTGCAAAGGTCAGAAAAGTATATTTCAACAAGGTTTTGTATCTCTACCATTTCAGTGATGAGGTATATAGTTATACCCATGTCTGTCCACCCACAAGTACGTCCGTCCATCCAGTATGTTTTGTTTTTCAGGAACTGTGGCAAAGCCTTTGTGTTCCATGAAAATAGTTCCTCTAAAACTTGCTAGTTTAAGAAGTACAGTCATTTCTTTTAATATCTATCTCGATTAATTTTTTTGGCATCTGAACCGATGAAATAAAACATGATTGTAATTTGACAGACTAAAACTTCCCATCATATGTTTAACTCTTTAACCAAGGGTTCTTATCAAGTTCCATCATTGCCAGTTCTTAATTTGCTAATTCCTTTGTGCTTCAAAATGTTTTTATGTCATATTCATTCACATGAGCATTCACTTGTTTTTCATGAATATTGATGACCTTGTCCCCCCTGCCACTGTCCACCAATTCATTTTCAGCACCTCCCTCAACACGGCGGTAGCTATATCTAGCCAGAAGTGACAACGGCAGCATTTCCCAAGTTAGAACCTCATACTCTAGAACTGAAGAAAAAAAAGTTATTATATTACTCATACAAAAGTTGGATTCAACTGTAAAATTCACAGACCCAGACTTGCCACTGCATGATATGCCAGCAGATCTGGGTCTTGATAGGATTAATCAGTAGAACAAGCAACAAAGAACCTGATCTGCTGGCACATTATGGGACCCAACTTTTATACTGGATTTTTACATATGGATATATTGGGTTGGATTCTTTTTCCAAGTAAATGTACTTTATTATTGGAATGACTTTATCACTTTCATAAAGAAAGGTATACTGTAATAAAAGAATGGTGTATCAGGCATGAATGCTGTAAGTAGAATGGTGTGCCTGACAATATTGGATTGTCCACCTTGATGAATGGTACAGAAAGTTGTTGTAATTCAAACTTAATATATATATATATATATATGTATATGTATATATATATATATATATATATATATATATATATATATATATATATATATATATATATATTGCAGTATGTTGGGTGGGTTCACGTGACCCCCTTGACCTATGCTGCAGTCGCCTATGCTTTTTATCATGACGTAGGTACACACTGTACCATTTCGATAATACTTTGTTTAAATTTATAGTAGATGTAATTAATGAAGACAACAAACTTTGGGTGTACATACTTGTAGCTCTTACTGAGGAATCCCTTGTACCAGAGCAGGGTGGTAGGCCCCTACCAGCCAAAATGTTGAATAGGAGAATCTGTATCCCCAGTAACATAATGACCAGCTGGAGGGACATGAACTTCGGTCTGATGTACCGCCCAGGGAGACGGACTGTTGTGGCACGTGTGATGATCCCCATACCGTAAACTGAAACAACAGTACTAATACCGCCCAAAATGTTCATGTACACGATTGGAGATGCGAAATCAACCTGTAAAGTATAAATAGGTCCCTAAAGGTAAATGCACTGAAGAGTCTGGAAATGGTGCAAAGAATTGACAGTAATTCGCTGAGTACATAATAATGAAACATGCTGTTTTTAACCAATATATGTCTACCGTCATTTTGTGTGATGGGTCTTACACATAAACAGACATACGAAAATTATGTTTGTCTGATCTTAGCCTTCACTGAGAATACTGACTAACCTGTGAACCAGTTAATGATTTGACCATTTTTTGATAAACTTTTTTTGAGCATTATATATAATGAAGTGTCTGCTTGTAGTGGTGGTATTGCTTAACCAATCTTGCGCGTGGCCAGTGAGGTTCTTCGCCTCGCGATGTCTGGAAAAAAGTCAATGCAATATATATATATATATATATATATATATATATATATATATATATATATATATATATATATATATATATATATATAGAGAGAGAGAGAGAGAGAGAGAGAGAGAGAGAGAGAGAGAGAGAGGTCAATAACAGAAGAATTAACATAAACTTAATAAAAGACGGCAGATGAAATTAAGATGATAATATGCCGATGGACACCACAACATAAATTTAGATTTTCAGATGTTTCAATGAAAGAATATTTTGTAATGATTAAATATAAATGCGGGTAACATCGTTCAGAAAATTATATATTTGCACAATGAAGCCAATCAGAATTGGATAGGCAAGATTTCCTCGATAAAAAACAACTTTAACAAGTACAATAAATTTAATTTTAAAAATAAACGCCTATCCTCCTTTTTCTAATTTTAAGAACTAGAAGAAAGTTGATTGGATACAATCGCGAAACACCTGCTTTGTTGGAACTAGTGCCAGTTTCAGCTTGAAAGCGATTTTAAGCAGTGCAACTTTGATAATTTGCAATAGCAAATTCACCGTCACCAACCCTGAATCTGTTCCCACTACCACCCACAATCCCTCTTCCCCCGACCTTTACCTTAGGGGTCAGAACCCATATTATATATATCCATATATAAGTAAGCGATAATAAAAGAAGAAAAAAAAAATACCTTCCAGAAATACAACTCTTCAAACCATCGAAATATACCATTGCTACAAATTCTTGAAATCTGACACGTGCTTCTTTCATCTTTTAGTACTTTAAAAGCCCTTGTACACAATGGTAATTTGGAACACTTAACCATGGCATCTGGGGTAAGACACTCGACATACGTTATATGTCTTGAGCTATTTAATTTTTTTTGTTGAAAAAGACAATTACATTATAATCATAACCAATGTCTTCAAGGGGTGGGGGAGGAAAGTCTGCGTCAATATTAAATTTTGGAAACTTGCTGCCAAATTAAGTCCAGTGGAAACGCTACTAGTATATGAAGGTCTTAAATTTATTACCAAAGAATGTATAGTTCGTAAAATTTCATCTTTCTTTCTTTCTTTCTTTCTTTCTTTCTTTCTTTCTTTCTTTCTTTCTTTCTTTCCGATTCTGACCTACTTTGAGAACTATGGGGTCAGTGAGATGATCAACATCCATTCAAAATACTTTAATCTGAATACCTTCCCCATGGCTTCTGGGGCTAATTACAAACAACATTTACACCAATCATGTATTTGGAATAGTGTAAAACCTGTCCCAAATTAAAAACCATAAAACTAATCAAATGAGTGTCATTCATTTCATCTGTACCTTTCACATTGTCTCTGAGTCTGGATCTTGGAGAAATTTGGGGACTTTTACTGCAAATCTACATCCCACAGGATGCCAGATTTGATAGCTGCATCATAATGGTAAAAAAAAAATGGTAAAAACTAATTTAATGGACATAGGTCCGTACCCACATACGTACTGGCAATAACAGAAACGATTGCAATAAACCCACTTTTCCCAAAAAATAAAACGGTGTAATAATGCATATTTGACTGAAGGTAAGGGCGACTGTTTCTTACCACCAAAGTGTTTATTCCGTTAGCCTACATAACAGTTGTCACAGTAAGAGTGATTGTTTCTTACCTCGTAAGTTTTTCAGTCCGTTAGCCCACAGAACAGATATCCTAGTAAGGCTGATTGTTTCTTACCCCGAAAGTGTTAATTCCATTAGCCCACTGAACAGATGTCATACTAAGGTTGATTGTTTTTTACCCGACAAGTGTTCATTCAGTAAGCCCGCAGAACAGATGTCATAGTAAGGGTGATTGTTTCTTACCCCATAAGTGTTCATTCCGTTAACCCACAGAACAGCTGTCACGAATAGGATACATGGACGGACAATGATTATTTGAAAGGCGAAGACTTTAAATATTTGCAGAGATCTTCTGAAAAGGAGTCAAGAAAAAAATTACAAAATTTACAATATAATTACGTAGTTATATCTTGGTCTTCGTTGTAAAGCCAGAAATTTGCAACATATGAACATTACCCTAACAGGAGAAACATTCCACCTTTTTTAATGACTATTTTCTTCTTGTGCATAGATAAGGTAATCATAAAGATAAGATAAGAATTCTTTATTTCAGACTGCATAGTCCATAATTAAAATACTGATATAGAGTAAAACATTGATCTTAATTAATCTTAAATTTGTATTACTCTTAAATTTGTTAATCCCTTTAATGTTGAATAATTCCTGACGTGTACACATTAGACGAATGACTAACATGTCATATATCAATGAAATGATAGGGATAGAACATACATACATACATACATACATACATACATACATACATACATACATACATACATACATACATACATACACACACACACACATACATACATACATACATACATACATACATACATACATACATACATACATACATACATACATACATACATACATACATGAGCCAATTCGGACTTGTCGGATACGATACCCATCCAGGCCACCTGATCGGCTGCCTCTCCTATTCCTCTGCATTAGCCAATAAAGCATAATGAAATTTTCGTACAACCTTACCTACACCATACAATGGTACGGCATGCACATTACGCATTAGGGTCAAGGTCAGTTAATTACGGCTTGGCCTAGTGCTATGTGCGTTTTATTTCCCATTTGATGCTAACGCCAAAACTTCTCTGCTTTAAATTAATCATGTTTTACATGTGATCAAATGCTAATTTGCATTGTGTTTATAGTTGCAGTATTTTTTTTGAATGGAAGAGCACCCATAAACCCTTTCAACTATACTCCATCATTTAAACTTCGTGTACTCATGTGTCCACAACCTATACGTAGCACGCACGCATGCACGCCCTGGGGATTGCTGGCAAACCTGCTTTATGAAAGGAACTTAAAAACGCAATTACACTTATGTTATTCAAACAATCGATAAATCAAATCAATTGATAAAAAGTTGGAAATTTAATCAATCAATCAATCAATACCTGTTTAATCGAGTCTCGGGTAGGCAAATGCAGCAGCAGCATAGTGGCAGTGTATTCAAGGCAACCTTGTGCTCCGCTAGCTCTCTAATTATCTCAGTGTCACCGCCAAAATAGTCCAAGAGTAAGGAGAGGAAAACGTATATGCAAACACACACATAGCTGAAAAGTAAGGAAAAAAATTTAACTGCCAAAAAATATGTATAAAGAAATAATCTCCTACTCAGGCCCAGCCCTAGCACAAGGCGAATGAGGCAAATGCCTTGGGCCTCGCGCTTCTCAGCAAAGCAATTGTTTTGCTTGGGGCCCCGCGTTCATCGCCTTGTGCCCCGTGTGCTGCCTTGAGCCCGCACATCCTAGGGCCGGGCCTGCTCCTATTTAACTATTACATCCATATAATGAGAGTTTGTAGTTTTATTGAACGCCAGAGCTGTTAGCCCCCCTCCCCTCCCTTCCTACATAATCAGGTATCATTACAGTTTTAAGAATGATACAACAGTTAATGGATTTTTATGTTCTATAATGTTTGGAGTAAAAATAAAATATTGAAAAGCGATTTAAATTAAAGAAATTTGGATGGTTGACTATTGCAAATGCAATGCTTTTCACACTGATAAAATCAAATTCATTTTAGACCCTCAATTCAACCCACCCCAGGACAGGATGTACGATATCCTAATCTTCCCACCAAGACTGCATATTGAAACTTTTCTATCTTCTCGAAATATCCTTTAAATAGCACCCCCAAAAATCAGCGCATGTTTACAAACCTGTAGGCGATCAGATTCACAATCGATATTGATCGTGGGACTAATGCTCCGACTAAAGCCATTACAGCCACGACCTGAAAAATTATAATGGAGAAATTTAAACCAGATTTGTGTTTGCAGAACACTTATCCTCCAGCAGACGACGCACACCAAAATGTCTAAATGCAAAATAATGAAAACTTAATAAATTTGATAAATTGCTATATTGGCACGAAAAAGAATATCACTCTACTTCAGGTGGTTTTTACTAAATTGTGCTAACAAGTTTTTATGCAGTTTTTTCAAATTTCCACAAATGTATATTTAAGAAAGGCGCGAGTCTGGTGCTAAATGGAGATATATGCACAGTAGTCGATGAGCTGGATGTAGGTACCATATATTTTCTTCTTGTTATTCTACTTAATCTTCTTGGTTAAATATGGTGATTATGTTATGTACATTTAATTTAATTGTTTGTCTGTTAGCTACACTATTTTTATTCCATTACATTTTTTTGTAATGTAAAACTGTTTACTGGACTTGCCCTTGTCCAGAATTGAGTTCAGTTCTGTTTGACCTGATTGACTTTTTAAATTTTTCTTTTATTTCATTGATGTAAACTCCTAGTAATAGCCGTATTATCCTCTATGGGTATGAGTTCATTGACCAAATTATTATTCTGGTAAACATGTTGATTTGGGTCAGGGTTTTGAGGAGTCCAAAATGAATTTTATAGGATATTATGTTTTAAGCAAAGAAGGCTCATTAGATAATTTAAGAAGGTTATTTTCCATTAAGTAATGGTTGTTTTTAGAAAATGTTAAATTGTGACCTTAGGTCAAGCAGATAACTATATTATCTTGTGACTGTCAGAATGTAACCAGTTGTATTTTAACATCAGTCACTTTAAATTGTATTATGATGTGACCAATTTGCAATGGGCTGTATTTTATTTTCTTCGAATTATTGAATTCAAGTGATTATTTTCGCTGGAAATACAAAAGTGCTCTGACAAAATTCTTGGATAAAGACATTCAGTGAAATGTATACTGAATTCAAAACCCTGAAAAATATGTGATTCAGCAAGAGACTGCTGGGACACCTCAGTAAGACGCAGACTAGACACGTGATTGCCTTCAATTTCAAATCTCTTTGGGACCTGGACTGAATTTTATTCAGGTCTTTTTATTAATAGGGCTTGTGTTTTTAATTCTTAGATTATATTTGGATTTAATTCGTAAAACCGGAAGTTCTCTTTTTCTCATTTTTCACTTTGTATTCTTGGGAAATAAATTATTTGTTAAATTTGTTATGTTACCAGTACAACTTAATAAGGTTTGTCAAGTGTCACGCAAGAGTTAAATCATTTAAATCATAGCTTTTTGTAAGAGAAACATTTTTGTATTTTTATCATCGTAGTTGTGTATGTTGTCGAAGTGTTTAATGATATCGAATAATAAGCAGACACATCTTCGTATCCCAATTTAGAGTGGGTTTAGTTTTATAGTCAAGTATTTAAAAAAGCATCTAGAAGAAGCACGTACCGGATACAAACCAAGCATACAAATGGTTTTCGCTGTCTTTTTTGTCTGTGTCGCATTTCGTCGTAAGAAGACAACCTCCTCCAGAAATATCAAGACGACCAAGGCTGTACACACTGCTGTTATCGCCAGGAGAACTAATTCTGTTGTGTCTTGTTTGATTTCTGCGAAAAAGGGAGAACACAAATAAACATGAAAAACTGTGTCGATAATAGCTATAACGATGATAGAGTTGTTAATGATAATAATGGCAAAGATATGATAGGTTGACATAAAGACGACGAAGAAGAAAAAGAAGATGGCGATAGTCACAAGGATAAAGAGAAGAAAGAGGGAGGTTAAGAGGAAAACAGAAGAATTACCCAGAAGAATCATGGTCTATGGAAGTAAAATGAAACTAGCCACCTTATATTCTGAGACTAAGATTAAATTCAATTAATATAGAAAATAAAACATGCAAATTAGCTCCATTAAGGTAAATAAAGCGCAAAATTTATGCCAAGCAGAAATAATATTGCATGAACAATTTAGCTGAAAACACTTTCGCTTGATGTAAACAAGCCGTAACAGGACACATTTTCTTTTCTTTTCTTTTTTTGTTGCCATTTTACCCCAAAAACTTGCATACTTAAATTATCTATGCGATTCATTTCAGACTAGACACAAAAATTTCAAAAATAAAGCAATTTTAATTGTCATTCTTATCATCGTTTTTAAAAGAAGCAGGAACAAAAAAGAAAACATTTTAAATGCAGAAAGTTGCAAACAACTTTTGATTCTTTCAATTGTTGGCTTAAAGTTTATTGACAGACGGAATACAAATCTCTGTAAAGAGTGTCCTCTTGAAAATGTTGCTCTGCAACCCTTGCTCACAATTCTTTTTGGAAATTGTTCATTTGATTCTTTCTTGCGCTACGATTTTAATTCATATTGACTAGATATATACTAGAGTTGCATGGGATGTGCACGTGAAAGTGGACTTAAACGAGGAAAGCAGAGCACCACAACTATTTCACGGCTTGATTTTCGAACAGTAAATGCAAGGTCATTAAATAATCCCTTTCTCCCCTCATTTTTCTCCCCCTCCTCTTCCGCCACTACGTTAATAATTCTCTCTCTCTCTCTCTCTCTCTCTCTCTCTCTCTCTCTCTCTCTCTCTCTCTCTCTCTCTCTCTCTCTCTCTCTCTCTCTCTCTCTCTCTCTCTCTCTCTCTCTCTCATATTCTATATCATTAAGTAACGAATCCACTATTTTTGTGATTCCATGTATTAGCCTGCATTGCATTTCTATACTTTGTCTTAAAATCTTCAAAAAATTGAGGAATTAAAGAATCTCTCTCTCTCTCTCTCTCTCTCTCTCTCTCTCTCTCTCTCTCTCTCTCTCTCTCTCTCTCTCTCTCTCTCTCTCTCTCTCTCAATATTCGTCTCAAGCAGTCGGTGAAAATCAGAGAGAGAGAGAGAGAGAGAGAGAGAGAGAGAGAGAGAGAGAGAGAGAGAGAGAGAGAGAGAGAGAGAGAGACTCTTTTATTCCTCAATTTTTTGAAGATTTTAAGACAAAGTATAGAAATGCAATGCAGGCTAATACATGGAATCACACAAATAGTGGATTCGTTACTTATGAAGTCTTTTGCATTACTTGTAATACATAGATTCATATCATTACTAAACTAGATATATCGCAATGTTTCTGTTTTTTTAAATATAACTACATAGAAAGTATATATTTCAACATTTGAAAATATTACTACACAACAAGAACAGTATGTATTCCAATCGCTTTGCAGTTCAGATCACAGAAATCACGGTAAACCACAGGAGATATATACCAAAATAGACTGTCCATCAAGATGTTTCCGTCGTCTAAGGTCAAGGGGCAATTCATCGAAATGTGTAAAATACGGTCATGACTTATTTTGCCACATAGGGGACACAGTCCTGGTCTTGCTTGCAATCCTCCAATACGAATTAATGTCCCATATTCTATTTTTCTGCTTGAGTCAGAGCAAGCGACTTTCCATAAATGGTGCATTTTTAGTCTTGGATTAATTTTTAAAAATCTACCGAACCCGTTTGATGGATTTCTGATATCCATTTAATGTTTTCTCTCCTCGAATACCTTTAGTCTTGTCCCATTTAAGGTTTTCATTGATATTTTGTCTGAATATTTTCCAAATAATCTTTAAAATCATAATTTTTTGGTACAATTTCTATATTGGGTCAAAATTCAAATTTCCAACAGTCCAGATGAAAACATTTTTAACAATTATGTTTGCAGATATTCTACACATGCGACCAAGGAATACAAGTTTTTGTTTGTCTATGCGAGCTTTCACAAGCATGATGTAGATCCAATAGGCTGTCTTTGAGGAAAACCTACTCTCTGGGCGATATGTGGTTTTATTTTCTCAAATGCTTCAATGCCTTGATAGGACAAATAAAACCAGATTTCTGAGCCATGTAAGACAGACATTTAAAACCAGATGACTGAGCCACGCAAAGCAGACGGTAATAGAACTTTTTCACAGGTGGGTTCGATCCCCGATCCAGTCATACCAAAGACTTACAAAAACTCAGCATTAAGAGGGTAGTGTTAGGACTGGTCGGTTTGGTGTCAGGATAAAGTGACTGGGTGGGATATCATGCTACATGTCTGCAGCATAATGCCCCAGTGCTAGACATCACTATAAACTGCCACACTGCAGACCTTATAGCAATATAACTGAAAAATTGTTAAAGCTACGTTAAAAATCATAAACACCAACACTTTCACAGACTTTCCCAGAAACTACAGGATTAATTCCATCTGCATTTAAACCAATTGAATATAGTGAGTTAGTTACACGTTTAGCTTTATCGTTTGAATAGTCTATACGAGCATTACTTGTCATTGATTGTGAAAAAAGTAACTCCTGCACAATTTACTTTTTTATGCTCTAGGAAGACCATGTAACCCCAAAGTAATTCCATTTGATGAGTACAGTTAATTTGTTCTGCCGAATATCAACCACTTATTCGTGTTAGTGTTATATTTAAATTTCCACTTCTGTGCATACTAATAAGCTGTATTCCCATGTATCTATAATCTATTCAGCTTAGTAGAGTAGCGTCGTCTGCCAAATGCAAGCCAGGTAGATTTATCTGATTCATTGTTATCCCGTAATCAGTCATTACTGTTCATTCAATATATCATTTATGTACACGAGAAAAAGAAAAGCAGACATTAATGCGACCTTGACAAACACCTCTCCTTAACGAGAGAGAGAGAGAGAGAGAGAGAGAGAGAGAGAGAGAGAGAGAGAGAGAGAGAGAGAGAGAGAGAGAGAGAGAGAGAGAGAGAGAGAGAGAGATTCAAAAATCTCCACGACGTATGCATTGTGGTAGTTTATAGTAATGTCTGGCTATGGGGGCATCATGACGCAGACATGCAGCATAATGTCCCACCCAGTCACATCATCCTGACATCAGGCTGACTGGAAATGTTGGAAGTTGGGGTGTGGTGTTCACAACAACCGGGTACCCCTAGGTCGTCGGTTAAAAAACTAGACCCAGGCAAGGACTACAAAACAAAAATGGCGAACGTAGTACGGTTTACTATATAAATAAGTTGATTCAGTATGTTTTGGTGGGGTCGTCGTCTTATCATTTCACAGAGAAGTACAAAACGACAAAGAAAAATAAACCCTTGAGTTCTGAAGAAAAAAAAATCAACAGAATGACCATGTTATTTTTAATTGTTTGGTCACGTTGTTGGCAGGCCATAGTACACAATTAATTTTACTATATGTTCTCTACATTTGTTCCTCAGTACTGAACTTTCCACTGTGTGACAATCAATACAAATCATATGTTAATCTAAAATACCTTCAAAGATGACTTTACGGTTTAATTCTTGTCAAGGGTTGACCTGCATTTTTTTGAGAGGCTGAATTGTAAACAAAACACCAGGCAACGGAACACAGATTTCACTTCCGGATCATCACCATGACCTTATTACTCAATGTGCACTGTCGCCGAAATACACACAGACAACCACACCATAAGCTCACATTTTAAAGAATAATCAATTGCCTTTAAATCCTTACCAAGAATGCCAAAATCTAACTCTAGTATCACCACCAAATTTAGACCGGAAAAAGTGATCTAAAAATAGACTGGGACTACATTCGTGGGTACTGAACCGGATTTTATTAATTGTGTACCGATTCCTGAAAGGGTCAATGTTTTTGTCAAACTTTTATATTTGCATTTTATTTTGCATGCCACTACTGTTTCAACTTCATACATAAAGTCTTTTGAAATTTCCTTGCAAGCAAGACATTTGACAGCTGTCAGAAAGTGTGTAGTGCTGGTGTTCTATAGGGTGCAATTTGAGGTCCAATTGTTCTTAAGAAACCAAAACTAAATTTGCTATATCTTCCTTAATTATAGGAATTTTTCAATGCAGTAAAAACCGAATTGTAATACTTGATAAGGCCTGTCTGAAAATAGTCTTGAAATTAAAAAATATTGATATATTAAATTTTAATGAAAATTTTAAAAAATATATAAATTTTAAAAACTTTTTATTTTACAAAAAATAAATTTTCATACAAGTTATGACATTCAGTTTGACAAATTTAAGGCAGCAATGTTGATTAATGAATGGTCTTTAAAACAAATGGTAGTTTAGGTCTGTACAACTGATAATATTAATCCCAGGGGTACTGAAGCATGATAGCTCACAGTGATTTTGACAGCAAATTTGCAATATGCCTATCCAGATGCATATAGGTGTACATACTAAAGAAACAATGACAGGTACTATGTTCCACATTTATTGTTTCAGGTACTTGGACAGTTGTTTGTATAACTAATATCCCACTCAAATTTAAAGTTTTGATGGAACCACTACCATGTTTTATAGCAAATATGCATTCCATTTTAATGCCGATAACTACAAAAGTCAACAATGCAATATGAAAATACAGTTTCACCTTACTGAAAAAAGATGTGAATCTCTCTCATGAAGATCTAAGCCATGTCTTTGAGATGCTGTATATCAGTGTACTGATATGAACTCATCTTGGTCACTTATAGCAGCATACTGCACATGTCCTTATGAGACCTTGCTATCACCATTGGACTACTGGAGAGCTTCCAAATTGATCCAACTCTAATACTTTGTTCCAAAAACCAGACTAGACCTGAAAATATATAACATGTTTCACTTAATTCTAAAAAAAGGAAGATGTAGGCAAATGAAGTTAAAATGTGTTAGATATGGTGATTTCAAAATAACATTCAGGTTGCAAATATGGCTAAAAAAGGTAAACTTGATAGAGTGACACTCAAAGATGTGAAGCAATGGGCATGTATTAAAGTGACAAATGCATCCTAAAAGTAGATGAAGTTTCTACAAGCATATTTAGCCATTTACAGGTTAAATAACTAATCAGGTAGAGTATGTATCATAAAGTTTAAGGCAATGTTGGAGCGGTGAGGTTTGATCATGGGTGCAAACATTGATACATACCAGTATAGTGGAAAGTCAAATGACAATGTACCAAATTAAAATTTATTACTATATGCAATCCTATTCATGAAGGAAAAACAATTTTAGATATTGTGAGTGAATATAGCAAAATGTAGCCACACAGATCAACTATAGGTACCAATAGATCCTATATCATCAACTAAATGTGAAATTTTCATCCCGAAAACTTGTAAACAAGGATGGATATTTGCATGTGTGGGACATATGCAATGTACTTGTTAAAATCACATGTGCAAACATGATTCAAATAATCTGTTTGAACATTTTTAGTCTATTTTTAAGAGTCTTGGCTACCAAGTTATTAAGTTCAATGATTCAATGATTCAATGGAATCAAATATCAGCTGATGCTGCAATACTGCCCTCTGTCAAAGTACTAAATTGAAATGTGTTACCATACAGAGGCATATTCATGATGAAAATAACATCTTGGGATATTTTAAGTGCACACAGTCAAAACTGAGCCTTACAGATTCACTATAGGTACCATGTCAACCTAACAATGTCAACTTTTGATTCCAAACATTACAAAATATATGCATATTTGTTCATGTCAGCTATGTAACCATGTTGGGATCAGTTGTAGAAAGTTAAATTCAAATAATCTGTTTGAATATTACTTATGTAATCTTTAAAGTGTCAGATAACAAATATTATTAGTCATTAATAATGCATAAAGCAAAATGGATCATGAGAATTCCCATAATATCATCTGGGCTACAATGTCGCACTACATCAATCAACATCTTAAAGAAACTAAACAATAAAATGGAATGCATTCTGTGTTCAACTTACATCATTTTGCTGTTTTCTTACATGCAATGGTAAATATACCTGGGTAAAGTATATTTTACCCCTCTGACCTGTATTTCATTCTCTGACAGCTTAATATGATTTTGTAGAGAACTTGAACAGGTTCTAGTATAAAGTCTTCATCTCTGTCCTCTCACTAAATACCCTATAACTATGGTTATAAACAATTACTGATAGCTATACAAGCAGATATGTGTTACTCAGGAAGTCACCCCATCATAAACACATAAATTAACTGTTTGAACCCCAAATAAATAGTTTCAATGACCTAAAGGTACAAAGCAAAGTAGAATTTTGTCTTCATGTATTTTAAATGAGGGTCTCATTTTGACTAATAAAGATATTTTCTTAGATCAAATTTGACAAATATCTATCATTTGAGCTTGTATATGGTGTAGGTGTATATATATGCTGATATCATTTAATATCATTCCCAAAAAATATTATATATGTGAATACTTGGTGGAAATTTTTTATTTTTTAATTGTTTTTTTAAATTTCATTTAAATTTTTAAAATTAAAATTATTTTTTTACTTCTAATTTCATTTTTATATTTTTAAAGTCATTATACATAACATATTAAAATTTCATGTATATGTCAATAATAATAAAAAATTTATATCATTTTCAAGTTTTTACTGACAGGCCATAGTACACAATTAATTTTACTATATGTTCTCTACATTTGTTCCTCAGTACTGAACTTTCCACTGTGTGACAATCAATACAAATCATATGTTAATCTAAAATACCTTCAAAGATGACTTTACGGTTTAATTCTTGTCAAGGGTTGACCTGCATTTTTTTGAGAGGCTGAATTGTAAACAAAACACCAGGCAACGGAACACAGATTTCACTTCCGGATCATCACCATGACCTTATTACTCAATGTGCACTGTCGCCGAAATACACACAGACAACCACACCATAAGCTCACATTTTAAAGAATAATCAATTGCCTTTAAATCCTTACCAAGAATGCCAAAATCTAACTCTAGTATCACCACCAAATTTAGACCGGAAAAAGTGATCTAAAAATAGACTGGGACTACATTCGTGGGTACTGAACCGGATTTTATTAATTGTGTACCGATTCCAACAGCTCCTTTCTCGCCAAACATGTAAACAAGTACACAGAACCGTTATGGATAAGCAAACATCAACACAACATATTTTCCCTTAAGATTTAGTATTTTTTGCAAATAAAAACATATATCCTTTCCCTATAAACTCCCACAAAATTTTATTTCATAAATAATAGCAACCTTGGTCATGAAATTTGGCTTTTATTTTTGACAAATTCGGCTGATAAAACCTCCCTGTACCTGTAATGGTATAAACTGAATGTTTAGAAACCAACCAATCATTCACAAGCATCAACACAGTTTTGGAGTTGGCTGATTTACAGAACTTAGGATAAATATAAACGAAATTTTATATCCGTGTAATTCTATTTTACCAGTCTTCTCAAAGCGGCGAAAACAAGTCAAAGCGTACTGAGCGTAGCAATTTAGCACTGAAAGTTGAAGTCATATTAAACTAAAAACAAACTAAATGAGGGGGAAGGGAATGTGGGCGGGTTCTCAGAAAATAACTTGAATTTGTTTGCATCGATATAATGCGCAATGTACTTGGTATATTGTACATTATATAGGTGCATTTTAAAAATATTTTCTCATTGTTATTAATTGTGCTTATTATCAATAATGTTACTGTTGATTTTTTATTTGTGTTGTTGCCAATGTACAAATTGAGAATACATATCAAAGTGAAAATATAAAAGGGCATATTTACTATCATATTAAGGGTTAAAGTAATTTCGAATTAAAAAACTGACACTATTGACTATAAAAATGAACGTTAAATTGTCTTTCCTCATATATTATTTTTGTTCTCTCTAGATTTATCATAAATAATATAAGAAAGGAGAGGACGTAGTGAAAAATGCCTGCAATTTTTCAAGTTTCCAGCCATAATTACTCTATAATTCGAAAAATGGACAAAAGCTTCCCAGCTGGTTACATTCCATATGATAAATCAACGTGACCTACATACCATGTATATTTCCACGATTTTTTTCTTTACTTCCATAAAATATACATTGGTTGATTATCATGCATGAATGATGTTACATCTATATTAAACATGTTATTTATTTTAACATATAATATACTCCTGCTAAAGTAAAAAAAAGGAAAGACTTAGTAGCTTCAAATTCATTATTATTAAACCTGTACTCAGATTGGTTCTACATTAATATCCTGCATGTGAAATGATTAGGTCAATAAAATGACTTTTAAAGTTAATAAGCTCACAAAGCATTTGCTTTAAAATATCCCATGAGATGCAATTCACTTCTTTCTATTAGCTTCATGCATTTCCTTTCATTTCGGAATTTTAATAACTCAAAGTCGAAGTTGCAGGTACTGTCAAGCAGCACATTTAAAATTTTACCTGTAAATACTATATGATCATCATCATCGTCGTCGTCATCGTCGTCATCATCATCATCATCATCATCATCATCATCATCATCATCATCATCATCATCATCACCATCATCATCATCTGTCACGGAATTGTATAAATGTTTTTTTTTTTTATTAAGTAAACGTACTCGGGTTTCGCTTTTAGTGTACAATGATACCCGAGGGTGATCAATGTATATTATACATTTCGAAAAATAGTGAATTCGGTTTTTCCTTGCTCGGCACGTGCGAAGTGCTTCGGGCTGGAAAAACCGAATACATGGATTACACGGACGATGTAGAGCTACATTGCCTGTGTATATATGATTCAAACTGTAACGAAAACATTACATTACTGACCGTTTTGTCAATCGGACGTCTGTCTACTGAGACCCAAACCTCCAACTATAGAGCTGTGTCTGTCTGTGTTTGTGTTGGTGCAGTGTGCAGCCGTTTGTGCCGAGTGCAGCAGTTTGTGCCTTGTGCAGCTGTCTGTACTGTGAGGGCGTATGTTGTGTTGTGCTGCTGTGTCGTGCCGTACAGCAGTGTAGAGCTACGTGTGCAGTGCTGAGGGGTGCTGTGCTTGTGTATTCGAGGGCTTCGAATATTTCAATGTTGCTAGTCGGGTTGAGGTTGATCAAGCGTGGCGGACCAACGTGGTGGACGCTGATAGTCTAACCCAGGAATCAATGGTGGTCGGTGACTACAAATCTTTGCTTGGAATCAGGGAGTGTCTACATTGCTCCAGATACATAGTAATTTAGCCGTGGGCTAATGCAGGTTTTTTTGTAATATCCAGTGTTTTGCTATCGTGAGTAAAAAACTATCACTACGCTAGTTTGAGCGAAATCTCATTTGTTTGTAGAACTATCAAGTCGTTATTATGAACGAACCATTATTCGTTTTACTAGTATGAGTAAAACTTGCAATTCGTTATTTTTTTAACGAACAATCATACTTTAGCCATTATATCAATTCGTCATTTTGAACATAACATTATTCGTATTTTACGATCATATTTCTGTTTGTGATATACCGTGGATCGTTTTTTTCATTTGTCTCGGTAACATATTTGTTGCATTTAAAGATCGTGCTTATTATGTTAATTAGTCTCATATTGGGACCCAGTGCAAGCACGTGTCTATAATATTTCGTTTCATACCACCATATAACATTAAACATTGTATTGCATTCCCATCAATGGTGTTTTGTTATTAATCCGAAAATCCCAAACTCGGTTATCTTGTTACAAATGGTGTCAGAAGTGGGATCTTCGGATTTAACAAACATTGTTTCATTATTAGTGTATGATTATTTTTGTATGTTTCAGACGTTCATGACAAGACAGTAAGTTAAGTAGCCATTTTACATTTGCCTTGTTCATCGTACAGTTGTGTGTTGTTGTTGCCTTCCGAGAAGGGAAATACGGTTCAGTTGTTCAAAGTGTAAAGATTTCACCTTTTGAAATAATTGTGCACTTTTAGGTTGGTTCCATCAGATTTTTTTTTTGAAAAAAATGTCTTCGTTGACAGAACTTGTGGAACTGGGGAAGCAGTTTGGGTACGATGGGGAATCTTTAAGAAATTTTGTTCGTGAAGAACAGGCTAGAGAAAGGGACCTGAGGGAAAAGGAAAGAAAAGCCAAACGGGAATTGGTAGAATTAGAAAGGGAAGCCGCAGAAAGACAAAGGGCTTTTGAGAAGGAAAAAATAGAATTAGAGAAACAGGCCGAAAAGGAAAGGATAGAATTAGAGAAACAGGCCGAAAAGAAAAAGATAGAATTAGAAAAGGAAAAGATAGAGTTAGAAAAACAGGCTGAAAAGGAAAGGATATAATGGGAAAGGGAAGCCGAAAGGGAAAAGGTACGACTAGTAACATAAGTAGAAGATAGGAAGTCAGAAAGGGAAAAACAAGCGAGATTAGAAACTTTAGAGATAGAAGATAGAAATAGGGACAAGGAGTTTCAAAGAAATTCTGAGCTATTGCAAACCAAACGGGAGGGGGAATGTGATTTTAAACTGAAAGGTCCAAAACTACCCCCATTCGAACACGATAAAGATAATATGAACAGCTATCTTAATAGGTTTGAAAGGTATGCCACTGTACAAAAATGGAAAAAGGATGATTGGTCGCTTCATCTTAGCGCGTTGCTCAAGGGTAAAGCTTTAGATGTTTATTCTCGTTTACCCGCGACGGATTCCTTTATTTACCCCGCGTTGAAAGAGGCACTTCTGAAGACGTACGAGTTAACCGAGCAAGGGTTTCGCAAGAAGTTTCAATATAGTAAACCCGAGAGAGGCGAGACATTCACTCAATTCGTCACTAGGACGTGCAATTACTTGCAGCGATGGGTGGAATGTGGTAAAGTCGTGAAGACATTCGAGGGTCTTATGGACTTTTTGCTTCGGGACCAGTTATTAACAACTTGTGGCAAAGAGTTGTACTTGTTCTTGAAGGAACGATCCTTCACTAGTATATATGACATGGCCACACAGGCGGACCTATTTGCTGAAGCTCGGGGGGGTCCCAGAACGTTATCTCGCGAGATGGAAAAAGCGGTAATCAGGCTAGGGACCCAAAACCCAGGGAACCTGAAAAACCTAGTAGAAATAACCAGGGGAGGTATAAGGACAAGCAATGTTTCACTTGCAAGGAGTGGGGTCATATCTCCCCCAATTGTCCAAGGCGGAAGGGATCAGTCCAGAGAGTCGCAGTAGCCATTGAAGGCAGGCGGTCGATAAATAGAAAATTCGATGTTTCCCAGCCAGCTAACCCTGAAGCAGCGTATGAGCCAGTAATGCGTGCAGGGATCGGTCGAGACCCTATCCAATCGATCGGTACATGTATTTTCCCAGAAGCAAGGGTACCGACGGCGAATGGCACTGTAAATGGCCAGGAAGTGACCGTTTTACGAGACACTGGGTGCACTAGCGTAGTCGTGAAACGGAGCCTCGTTCGCGATGACCAATTGCTGGGGTTCGAATCGCCATGTATGCTACTGGACCAATCAATCGACCATGTTCCGGTCGCAAGGATAGAAATTGAAACACCTTTTCTGACCGGAACCGTTGAAGCGTTGTGCATAGCAAATCCGATCTATGAACTGACCATTGGCAATGTACAGGGATCTAGACTCCCGATCATGTCGGATTTCAGATTCCCAATCATCCAAGCAGTGCAGACTAGAGCTCGGGTTAAGGGGGATAACAAACCCCTACGGAAATTGAAAGTACCTGACGCCATTACTGATATCTCCCGTGACGAATTTCTAAACGAGCAAGAACGAGACGAGACTTTACACGCAATCAGGGAGAAAATATTGTCGGGTAGCGTGAGAAACTGCAAGAACGGGGGTCCTCCAGGTTTTTAAAGCGTAAAGACTTCATGAATAGAGAGTATACTACTCCTGATGGTAGGAAATATCAGCAATTAGTTGTTCCCAAGAAATTTAGGGTGCATGTACTCAAGGTCGCGCACGAATCAAGTATGGCCGGTCATTTAGGTGTAAGGAAAACATCGGATAGGGTGACCAGGGAATTCTATTGGCCTGGGGTCAATGGCGAAGTAGCGCGGTTTTGCCGTTCGTGCGATGTTTGCCAAAAGACTGTCCCTAAAGGCAAGATAACTAGAATACCGTTAGGTCAGATGCACCTAATAGATACTCCGTTTAAAAGAGTAGCTGTTGACATCGTAGGGCCCATATTTCCGTACACGGAACGTAAAAACCGTTACATTCTAACACTGGTAGATTACGCGACTAGGTACCCTGAAGCCATAGCCTTACCCTCAATTGAGACTGAACGTGTAGCCGAAGCGCTCGTAGACATGTTTAGCAGGGTAGGAGTGCCCGAAGAGATTCTTACAGACTGTGGGGCGCAATTCACCTCAGATCTCATGGCGGAAATAAGTAGGTTGTTGTCCCTTAAACAGTTGCGCACAACACCATACAATCCTATGTGCAACGGGTTAGTAGAGAAATTTAACGGGACGTTAAAGCAAATGTTGAGACGGATGTGCGCAGAAAGACCTAAGGATTGGGATAGGTATCTAAACGCAATCCTGTTCGCGTATCGCGAGGTCCCTCACGAAAGTTTGGGTTTCTCCCCGTTCAAACTGTTATACGGTAGGACAGTTCGTGGTCCTATGTGTATCTTACGCGAATTGTGGTCGAGTGAAGTCGCGAATGAAGAGGTCAAGACCACTTACCAATACGTTGTAGATCTACGCGAAAGATTAGAGAGTACATGCCAAATGGCGCAAGACGAACTCGCGAAATCGAGTCATAGACACGCGAAGTATTACAACAGGAGAACGCGGAGCAAGAGGTTTAACGTAGGCGATCAAGTGCTGGTGCTTCTTCCTACGAACAGAAAAAAACTGCTAGTCCAATGGAAGGGACCATATGAAGTCAAACACGTGCAAGGCGAGATGGACTACGTTATCGACATGGAAGGTAGGTCCAAAATATTTCACGCTAATATGCTAAAACTCTACATAGATAGACTAGTCAGGCTATTGATAAAGGGGTCTTAAATGTAGTATGCATGGCGGTGATAGAGGATAGGTCGTGTGACGAATCGGAATTCGTCTCCAGTACCGAATTACCCCTTGAATACCCCAGTGACGTAGGGAAAGAGGGTGTAGACCAGATCAGTGTATGCCCAGATTTATCTGAGGTTCAGCGTACACAGATCATGCGGGTATTGTCCAAATACACAGACGTGTTTACAGACAAACCAGGCCGGACTGGATTGATTCAACATGAGATCAAGTTGAATACATTAGAGCCGATCAGAATTAAGGGATACCCAATACCATTTAATGCACGGGAGACTGTCAATGACGAAGTGGGAAAAAATGTTAGACCTGGGAGTGATCGAACCATCCAATTCCCCATACTCATCCCCCGTTGTGTTGGTCAGAAAAAAGGACGGGACAAACCGCTTTTGTATTGACTTTCGGCAGCTGAATAAAATCACCGTGTTTGACGCAGAGCCTATGCCAGATATGGAAAGCTTATTTTCGAAATTGGCAGGCTATAAATTTATTTCTAAGTTTGACCTTACCAAAGGATATTGGCAAGTTCCAATCGCCGACAATGCCCGAGAAATAACGGCATTTGCGACTCCAAACGGTCTCTATCAATTCAGGGTCATGCCTTTCGGTTTAGTTAACGCCGGCGCGTCGTGCGTTCGTCTTATGCGAAAGTTGCTTAACGGTATGGAAAACGTCGACAGTTTTGTGGATGATATCTTCGTTTACACTTATACCTGGGAAGAACATGTTCAGATATTAAGGGACTTCGTAGAGCTAATCTTATAGTTAAGCCCACAAAATGTAGTGTAGGGTACTCTAACCTTGAATGTTTGGGACATCTTGTAAGTGGACTAGGCCAGTTAAAACCCCCACCCAGACAAAGTAGGTGCGATTAAAGATGCACCTAGACCGGAAACTAAGAAACAAGTTCGATCTTTCTTAGGTTTGATTGGGTTTTATAGGAAATTTGTCCCCAATTTTGCGGCTATTGCCAGCCCATTAACAGACCTGACTAAGAAAGGACAACCGAATAAAATTCCCTGGGGTGTTTGCCAGGAAAACGCGTTTAACGCTTTGAAACAAAGACTGATAAGTGCACCAATCTTAAAGTTGCCAGAATTGAATAAAACTTTTGTGTTGAGGACTGATGCGTCCGATACGGGACTTGGGGCTGTTTTGCTACAGGAGCAGGAGGGGGTGAAATTGTCCATTGCTTATGCAAGTAGGAAACGGCTACCTAGGGAGCAAAATTACTCCGTGATTGAGGAGTGCCTAGCCTTAGTATGGGGGATAGGAAAATTCCATACGTACCTTTTTGGGAGGGAATTTACCTTGCAGACGGACCATCAGCCGCTTTTGTATCTGAACAAAGCGAAGGTCGCCAACGCAAGATTAATGCGCTGGGCGTTATCTTTGCAACCGTATAGTTTCCGGATCGAGGAGATTCGAGGGTCGGAAAATGTTGGTGCTGATTTTTTAAGTAGGGTGTAATTAACAGATTATTGTCAGGGTCCAGGATTGAATGTTTTAATAAATGTTTCAGGTTCACATTCCGTGACTTTTTCTAAAAGTGTTGCCACTTTTTTAAGCAGGGGGAGGTATTGTCACGGAATTGTATAAATTTTTTTTTTTATTATTAAGTAAACGTACTCGGGTTTCGCTTTTAGTGTACAATGATACCCGAGGGTGATCAATGTATATTATACATTTCGAAAAATAGTGAATTCGGTTTTTCCTTGCTCGGCACGTGCGAAGTGCTTCGGGCTGGAAAAACCGAATACATGAATTACACGGACGATGTAGAGCTACATTGCCTGTGTATATGATTCAAACTGTAACGAAAATATTATATTACTGACCGTTTTGTCAATCGGACGTCTGTCTACTGAGACCCAAACCTCCAGCTATAGAGCTGTGTCTGTCTGTGTTTGTGTTGGTGCAAGTGTGCAGCCGTTTGTGCCGAGTGCAGCAGTTTGTGCCGTGTGCAGCTGTCTGTACTGTGAGGGCGTATGCTGTGTTGTGCTGCTGTGTCGTGCCGTACAGCAGTGTAGAGCTACGTGTGCAGTGCTGAGGGGTGCTGTGCTTGTGTATTCGAGGGCTTCGAATATTTCAACGTTGCTAGTCGGGTTGAGGTTGATCAAGCGTGGCGGACCAACGTGGTGGACGCTGATAGTCTAACTCAGGAATCAATGATGGTCGGTGACTACAAATCTTTGCTTGGAATCAGGGAGTGTCTACATTGCTCCAGATACATAGTATTTTAGCCGTGGGCTAATGCGGGTTTTTTTTGTTGTAATATCCAGTGTTTTGCTATCGTGACTAAAAAACTATCACTACGCTAGTTTGAGCGAAATCTCATTTGTTTGTAGAACTATCAAGTCGTTATTATGAACGAACCATTATTCGTTTTACTAGTATGAGTAAAACTTGCAATTCGTTATTTTTTTAACGAACAATCATACTTTAGCCATTATATCAATTCGTCATTTTGAACATAACATTATTCGTATTTTACGATCATATTTCTGTTTGTGATATACCGTGGATCGTTTTCTCATTTGTCTCGGTAACATATTTGTTGCATTTAAAGATCGTGCTTATTATGTTAATTAGTCTCATATTGGAAACCCAGTGCAAGCACGTGTCTATAATATTTCGTTTCATACCACCATATAACATTAAACATTGTATTGCATTCCCATCAATGGTGTTTTGTTATTAATCCGAAAATCCCAAACTCGGTTATCTTGTTACATCATCATCATCTTAAACTTCATTAAGGAAGTTACGTGGTAAAAAAGCCACAAAAAAATTACAAATTTTTATATTCAGTAGCATACTAATAGGGGTGGGGTAGCGGACAGTGTTGCTCCGGACGCCTGAGGTCTTGAAGAACCAAAACAGTTGAAAAAATTAAATTGCAGGAAAATTATTGGCAAGGTATCATCGTCACCCAGGGCGCCATTTACCCTTAGTACGCCACTGTTCATATTAAAATATCCTAAACAATTTTCCTTGGATACTGTTTATTACTTATATCAGTTCCTGTTGGCTGAATATAGTACAATTGATAATCTAACTAATGAGATATATGTCTTTATTTGTCTGACTTTATTATACTTTTAGTGCGAACTTCACACCTTGAAACATGTTTTTCATTGCTTTAAGAAGACTGGAAAAAAGAAATGAGCACTTTAAAGAAGATGACTACGACGTTACATGTTTACATCCGGGTCTCCATCAGAGGTGCATTCTGGTAAGCCTCGCTAAGGACACTGCATATTGATCTTTGTATTCATAATGATGTCAATCTTGTGCAACAGGAGGATAACCAGAAAGAAAAAAGTATACAGATGATCCAAGCGTGTTAAATTTTTCTGCTTTTCATAATATTAAGCATCTCAGACGAAGGGACAAAAATGCATACAAAAGTAATATCATATCTATTAGTTACTCTGACCCTGCCACCCCATCTGT